>OZ010787.1:138690396-139290396 GCA_963932465.1 Maratus speciosus | reverse complement strand
AATAACGGGACTTTTTTGCCTTACTTGCCAGTGTAACAGGGAAATTTTACTAAATATAACTTATAGGACCGGGGGACCGTATAAAAATTTAGATTCTGTAATTCTTCACTAAATTGTTTTTTCGCTTCAAACTTTTTTTATCTTAACCCTGCACCTAATTTTGACCATTTTTGTAATTGGAAGTATGCATCTAGGACCAACGGTTGCGAAAATAAAGGTCGGTCAGGTTATACGTAGACACACTGTATATGAGAATTAAAGTCGCAATTTTTTTATTCAGTCCAGGGTTCGCAGTGATCCTAAATTTTTCTACACTTCCTATCACTCTTTTAAATAAAGAATATTCGTCAAAGATTCCTTTAAATTAAGAATATCGTTTTAAAATGGTGGTAGCAAATTGCAAAAATTTTAGGAACGCTGCGAGCCCTGTCAGTCAAAAATAGAGGATGTTTCTCCACAATCTGAACTAGGTTTTCATTTATAACTTTAAAAATAATGAAGGAATTTTAACTAAATTTTTCACAGACTTACCTTGCTTTACCTTGCTTGAAATGCGATGGCACTACTAAAAATGCCAGAAGAACAGAGTAATTCGGTAAGCGACACCATGACCATATGTAATGAGAACTACATTCCAAAACATAGGGCGTCAAGTAAACGTTATTTGAATGCGGTTGGTGGTCACCACGTCTATCATTTTCCGAGTTGTCATAACATTTTACACAAAATATTGTAACCCTGCCACATTTTTTGTTAAAATTTCGTCCCTTTTGTTAGAATTGTGAACAAAATTCCTGATTGATATTCGAATTAGACACCCTATATTTTTGACTGAAAAAAGGGAGTACAGCCATAATTTATTATACAAAAATTATTCGTTGTAGTGTGCTGCATCAACTTGTAAATTATTGAACAGTTTGTATTCTGAATTTGTCTGCAAATGATGCAATAAAATGAAAGGTTTTTGCTGTGTTAATTTGAAACACTCTGAAATTTAGAGAATGAAGTAGAGGTGTTGCATAAGATAATTCATGTAATTTTGTTCAATGTAAAATAAACTTTCAATTTATTGTATTTAATGTTGATGTTTGAATTTAAAAGAAATTTGAGAAAAATTCAATTTTTATTCAACGATGCATAAACATTTAATGGTTTCCACAAAAAAGGTTTTTACCTGTACATCTGAATTAAAATGAGTGAATACATAAATGATGAAAGTAAATTTAATAAGTAAAACAAATAAAAATTCCTGTTGTGTTCTGATCCCAATCAATGCCGGAGGGAAACACTTCTTTCAAAATACCATTAAGAAAGAAAAACTTCGACAAGTTTGGAAGGCAAATTAAATTTTCTGTAAAGCAGGGAGAAAAAAAAAAGTTGACTGTTTTTTTAACTTGATTTTTTTTCTCTGAACAGGATTTTTTCCCAAATCCTTTTTACTCTTTTTCTTGAAGGGCTTTTTAAATTTCATTCTTCCTTCATTCAATAAGTTTTAAAATAAAATTAATAAGTTTAGCAAGCTTTGACGTAAATGTGTTACACTTTTAAACTGTTTCTTAATTTATTTTGAAAGTGAAAGGAGAAAAAATAATGTTATAATAATTTTCCTTATGCTTTTGTTATATTTGAGGTTGTCTAAGTTTGTTTAGATCGCATTTTATATCGCCAGTCTTGATATGGAAAATATTTGACATATTTTCTCAAAAACAGAAGTTAATTATACGCATTGTTTAAAAATTTTCTTTTGTAAAAATTTGATTCCTGTGTCTTATTTTGTAAAGCGATACTTCGTATATATGAAATTAATTTTCCCATTATTTGATTAACCCTTTGATGGGCAAAGCTCTTTTGTTTCTAAAATGGTAAAATGATTGATTGACACCTGGATTTACAAGAAATTTTATATGAAAATAACTAAAAGTGTTTTTTCAAGTATATAGTGTAAATCAAGATTTCGTTTTAAAATGCTGGTGCCAATGTGGCATTTGTGAATTAAAATTAAGTGGTATATATAATATACTGTTGCCCTTAAAGGGGTTAAATGGCACTCATCTGTTCTATGGCTACGAATGTTTTAGTTTTTTATTGCGTCAGTTTGCATTAATTTAAATCGTAACTTTTCAGACCAGAGGCCTCAAGTCAGTTGTACAAGTCATTTTTAATTTTAACTAACTTTACATAATATTTGATATGTTACTACATTTAATTTTTTTTTTGGGGGGGGGCTTATATATTTATTTATAAGCATATAAGATTTACCGTAGATTCAGGGAAATTTTAAGACTTGTTACATTAAACACGATTTCATGTAAAGATATTTTTGAACTGGTTATTCTTGTAAGCATTTTAAAGTAAAAAGTACACTTTCTCAGGGTTTTTTGTCCTCCCTAAATTTCCCGTTGCCACATTAAATATTATGTTTGAAGTATTCAGTAATAAGGCTGTTTCATAGTTCGAATATATTTACGTGTGTCACCATTAGGGTATGGATAAAATGGTCTATGCATTTCAAATCAATCATTAATTTGGTGTACCTCCTGATTTTATTTATCTAATTTCAAGCTAACTAATTAGAACATTTTTGCGACTATTTTTGAGAGAAATACATACATACATATAAACAGACAGACGTAAAAATCCGACTTCGAACTTCCGATTTCTAACGCTGTGGAATCACTAGTCTATTTTTATTGAAAATGTATAATGAATGCTTTATTATCACTCGATAGGAGATGTTTTCATAAATATATTACAGTTTAGTTTTATATTTTACACAGAATCGTTCCGTTGTTTAAACATGCATCTTCCTTATATAACACAGGCCTACAAAAACAAAAATTTTTTTTTTGGTGCCTAGGATTTTACAGCTGATTTCAGATATTTTTTGGACACTGAATCCAAATATGAAATCAGTTTTTCTCTATCAGCTCCACTTTTTTAGATATGCGAAGAGAACTAAAGACATTTTAGAACTGAAGTGACCTTCAACGCTTAAACTGGCCTTTGACACATGGACCTGTCGCAACGCTCAAAGCGATTTAGGAGGCACTGAAATTTCAGAAGACCTTGAAAAAAAACAGATGTGCAAAAAAATCTGAGGTTCTGCGCATGCTTATGATTTCGTGCCGCTCATCCATATAACCAAATGGAAAAGTCGCAAAGAGATAAGGTTAGTTTGTGAGTTTTCTCCGTGGAGGGTAGACGTAGTTGAACTTTTGCGATATTTGTGTTTAGTATAGAATTCTTATAAAGTTAATTTAAAACGTACTGTATTGTAGATTGTTGTATTTGTGTTGTTGAATATAATTTAAATGAGCTCAAGTAGAAGAAGTTGTGTAAATCATCCTGATGTGTTTTGCTACATATGCGGGGAATACGTGTTAAAAGAGAACAGAAAAAATGTTACTGACTTTGTAAAGAGAGCTTATCTTGGACACATTGGTGTTAAACTTGGTGATCAGGATAAAACCCGGGCACCGCATCAGGTCTGTAAAAGTTGTACAGAACACTTACGACAGTGGACTAACGGGAAAAGAAAAAGTCTCAAATTTGGTTTACCGATGGTTTGGAGAGAACCCCAAAACCACTTCGATGACTGTTATTTCTGCCTAGTAAATATTAATGGAATTAATCGAAAGAAACATAGTAAGTGGACTTATCCTGATTTAGTCTCTGCAAGACACCCGGTTCCTCACTCAGAGGAAGTGCCGATCCCAATGTTTTACCAGCTACCAGAGTTCTGTGAGGATGAATACTGTCCATCTGATCATCCTTCCGATACTTATTAAGGTGACAGTGATTATGAGGAGATGTCATCAATGCCTCAACGTTTCAACCAGGATGAGTTAAATGATCTCACCAGAGATCTCAACCTGTCAAAAGAAGCGTCTGAATTACTAGATTCAAGATTGAAGAACAAAAATTTACTGGAACAAGGAACCAAAATTACCTTTTACCGCACAAGAGAAAAGGGTCTACTACCCTTCTTCTCCCAAAAAGACAATCTTGTATCTTGTCAAAAAATTAGAGGATTCTTGAAAAAAAATGGGTCTTCCTGAATATTTTCCAGATCATTGGTGCTTATTTGTAGACAGCTTAAAGCGGAGTTTAAAATGTGTCCTTCTACACATTGGGAACAAATATGGTTCAATACCAATTGCTCACTCAACGAAAATGGAAGAAGAATATAACACAATAGCTTTGGTCTTTGACAAGATGAAGTATCATGAACCTCAATGGGTGATTTGTGTTGATTTAAAAATGGTAAACTTTCTCCTTGGACAGCAAAGCGGTTACACCAAATATCCTTGCTTCTTATGTCTTTGGGATAGCAGGGATAAAACACACCACTGGGTTAGAAAAGAGTGGCCTAAGAAAGAAAACATGGATGTTGGGGAAAGGAATATCATTAATAACCCCTTATTTGGGTGAGACAAAATCATACTTCTTCCATTGCATATCAAGCTCGGCCTTATGAAGCAGTTTGTAAAGGCTCTTGATAAGAATGGGTCATGCTTTGCATATATAGAAGAGAAAATGTCCCAATTGAGTTATGAAAAAATTAAAGCAGGAATATTTGACGGGCCACAAATAAAACAACTGATTCGGGATCCTGCCTTCGTAAATTCGATGAATGAGACTGAGGGAAAAGCCTGCACTTCTTTTATTGCAGTTGGCGAAAACTTTCTGGGGAAACACAAAGCAGAAAACTATGTAGAACTGGTAAAATAAATGCTTAATAGTTTTCAATCTCTTGGGTGTAATATGAGCATTAAGGTGCACTATTTACACAACCACTTAGAGTATTTTCCTGAAAATGTAGGAGACACCAGTGAGGAACAGGGTGAAAGATTTCACCAGGATATTAAGACTATGTAGGACCACTACCAAGGAAGATGGGATACGCACATGATGGCAGATTACTGTTGGAGTTTAAAAAGGGACTGTTCAAAAATAAATTCAAGAATGTCACGAAAAAGAAGCTTCCGAAATGTTCAGTAAGAATTGGTCTCATCGATGACTTTTTCCTCTATCTTTGTGAGTAAATATATTTGTATAATATAATTCTTAAAAATATTATTTGAATATATGTATATTATAATAATGAAAATTAACATTTGTGTACTATTAAAAAAATTCTGTGTTTATTTATTTTATTTTTATTTTTGTTTAATTCATCGATTTAACTTAAAATAGTTTAACATATATTTCACAAAAAGTTCTATATCTTAAATATTTGAGCTCCCAGGCAAAATCGAATGCCATATTTGAATTCAGGATATCGAATTCATATAAAATCAGCTCCAAAAACCTAGGCACCGAAACAGCTGTTGGCTTGTGTAATATTTGATACTTCAGTCAAAGAAGAAAATTCTTGGTTGAGAAAAATCTTCATGATATTTACTCGACGGAATAAAGATTATTTTTTTTCCGAGAAAAAATTAAATGGTCCTACAAATTTAATGTCAGCATCATATAAACTACAGGAAATGCCTTATACAAGAGTATTTTTCTTTCTTAAACGGAAGTTATTTTTATTTATATAAAAGGAGATTTTAATTTAAGTATTATGTTTTAAGAAACAATATATGATTTACATATTCAAAATTTGCTTTAACATTGAAATATACAAAACTACTTCTGTTCCAAATAAATATAAAATTAAGAATATTCTAGATTGCCCCCTTCTTCAAAAGATCTTTAAATCAGATTTGGGCAGAAATTGAAAATTTTATCTCTTTAGTTTAATAATAAAATAGCTTTCACAAATAACTTTTTATCTGCAATCTAAAATAAAATGTTTTTTTCCAGCAAAAACCTACCTTTCTTGAGGCTATATATGAAGAAGATAATGACTCTGGAGCTTTGTCAATGAGCAGCAACAAAAATGAAAAACGTCCTGAGAGAATAAGACATAGTGCTATGCCAAGGAATCTTACAGCCAGGGTAACATTTTAATATAAATTATTAGCTATAAATGCATGTATGCATATTTTTAATACTTGTATGCCAATTTGTGCGTATCTGTAATAGATGCAAGCCATATCACAAACATTTATTGAAGAGTAAATTCGATATCACATGCTAACATATTCGATATCGAGCTAAATTCGATATCACATGCTTTAATTTTTTTAATTACAAATAATTTTATCAAAGTTATCTAGTTTGGAAGATGAGCAGGATAAAATAATTATACGAATTTTTGTCATTTTTAAAACATATTGCAGAATTTAAAAAAGTTGCAAATCCCCAAAATAAAAGAGGTAGCTGAAAGTTAATATGGTTTTCGTTTTGAGCGCCCTCTGTTTGTTCTTAGTCAAATCTCCCAAGTCTACGGATTTCTGAATACGAGTATTTTTGTATACAAAATTTTGCTTGGTTTCATATCAGAATTCTCTGATTAAACAAAGAAAATTTTCTGCATGAAAATAATTCTATTCTGATATCCGGAGATTTGACAGCTCTATTTTTAGCATATGAAGCATAATTTTCTATGCATTACAACATGTTTTCATTTAGTACATTGGTACTTTTTTTTACTCAACTGACTATAAATATTTCGAATAAAGTACTACAACTTATTTGTGAATATCCTTATGCTGTTTTGTAGATTGTATACAGTGCGGCGCAAAAGTTTAAGCACAACGCAAATCTATACTAATAAAAGAACAAATCGCTTGTCTGTCTGTGTGTCTGTCTTTTTGCGATGGCTAGCAAAATCTACGGCACGTACGAGGTTCAAAATTTTTTTGAAAAGAGTCCAAAGCCTCTTCTAATGCGCCATATCCTCAGAATTTTAATATTCTAATTATTAGCTGAGTAATTAATTAATATTAGGACATCACTCTCATCAAAAGTATACCTTTTTTCCCTCAGATTACTTTCGGTTGGTTGGTTCATAAAGCATCGCTCATCAAAAATACGTTTCTTTGTTTCCGCTTGCTGACGTTGGTTGGTTGCCTAAAACTTTCGCAGAAATAATTTAGTAAACCGGGATACAATTAAATAAACCAATTTGAGTGCTAATGTTTCAAGAGTGGCTGTTTTTTCAACTTAACATTAAATTTTAGCATGAACGTGAAACACATGCTTTGAAAACATATTTAATAGTAATGAGCGTTTAAGAGAAGGGATTAGTTTCAAATGCCGTCACAACCTAGCAACCAGCTTGACAACCTGGCAGGCTTTTTGTTTGCCACACTGTTTTCTGTTTTTTTTTCTACTTTGATTGGCTGAGCGATAATATCTGCTAAAAAATCGGCGATTTTGGTTCGTTTACCGAAAATTGGAGGTGCCTGTTTGATGCTGATTTATTTAGATAGCAAGAAATGCGTTTTTTAAACGTTAAATAAAAGATTAGAATACTCCTTACTGGCTCTTTTACTACTAGAAATTAGAAATTGGCAACAATAAGTCCTTGCATTCTAAAGCTTTCTGCTGCTGTAGCGGGTAGCAACAGTTTTAAAAAGAATTTAAATTCTCATTTTTAATACTGATAATGATTTTTTTTTTCTGAAGTCTTTTTTTAAAGACATTTTTAAACGCATTTTTTAATTGCTCTCTTTTATGTTTTAAATACAGCAAAATGTTCCGAATTTATCGCCCACCGACTATATAGTGCCGCAGGCAGTAGGAACTCATGTCGGATGTTCGTACAGAACTTTTTGCACCCTTAATTTATGAGTGGGGGCTGCTAATTTCACTAACTGGTTTATTTCTTTTATATGCTTATTTTAAACGAAAGTCACGTTACGTTTTATTGTAGTATTCTTCAGAGCGGCGTGCGATTTGTAAAAATACATCATAAATGTTACTTATTCCAGATAAAAATTTCAGAAGTCTTGATACCACTATTTTCGAAAAGTAATTTCAGCAAATATCTTAAATTCTTGGTTACGACCGCCCCCCCTACCCCCCCCCCCATCCATGTATCTACGGGTAGTTTGCGTGAAGAGGTTTCGTTCATATACGCTTTTGCTAAGAATAGAGTGCGCTCCCTGGTGGTGGAATGTAGAACTAACAGACCACGATTTCATTTAAAGTAGGGAATCTAACAAGGCGATCTGTTTGAAACTTCAAGATAGTTTATAACACATTAGAAAAAGTTTATATAAGAATGGCGCGTGAAATTTCGGGAAGGTGGGGAGATGAGGAAGGGCAATAGATTTCTTTTTTTCTTTAACTTTTGCGTTTCTTACCATTTCCGGTCCATTTTTTTGACGGAGTCCTGAGATAAATGAGTCTTATTAAATATAAAAATGTCAAAAGTTTGTTACCACTATTTCCGAATAGTAATTTCAAAAATATCTGAATTTCTGGCTTAAGACCTACAACCCCTCGAGTAACATATCTACTGATAGGTTGTGTAACGCAGTTACGTTCAGATACAGTTTTCATAAATATACAGTGCGCCCCCTGGTGGTGGAAAGTGGAACTAAGAGACTACGATTTCATTTAAAGTAGGAAATCTGACAAAGCGATCTGCTTGAAACTTTAAGATAGTTTATAACACATTAGAAAAAGTTTATAAAAAATGGCGCGTGAAATTTCGGGCATGTGGGCGGGGGGAGGGAAGGGGCGAAATATTTCTTGTTTTTTACCTTAGCGTTTCATACAGTTTCCGGTGCGGTTTTTTGACGGTGTCCTCAGATACATGCTACTTAGTACATATAAATGTGATAAAAGTTAAGTTACCACTATTTCCGAATAGCAATTTCAACAAATATCTTAAATTCTTGCTGAAGACCGCCACTTCCTCGAGTAACATAACTACTGATAGGTTGTGTAAAGGAGCTTTTGTTAAGAATAGAGTGCGCTCCCTGGTGGTGGAATGTGGAACTAACATAACGCGATTTTGTTAAAATTAGGAAATCTAGCAAGACGATCTGTTTGAAACTTTAAGAACGGTTATAACACAAAAGATAAAGTATAAAAAGAATGGTGCGTGAAATTCCAGGGTGGGAGGGAGGGGCTCTAGATTTCTTTTTTAAAAATAAGCGTTTCTGACTTTTTATATGCCGTTTTTTGAGGGAGTCATGAGATATATGCTACTTATTAAAAGTTACAGACATTATCTCTGCTTTACAAAACACCTACTTTTATTTTGGAGAGTAGATAAAAACCACAGGGTAAAATTTCAATGGGAGTTCAAATTTAAACCAAAATTTTAAAAATACAGCATTTACAGATTTTAAGGTTTAGCTTCTCGGCCTATATTTGTAGACTAATTAAGAGTATGTAATTTAAAAAAAATTGATTCTGAACTTTTTGTTCGAAATGGAAAAAAAATCGATTTTTTAAAAGAAAAAGAAACGCTTTTTTAAATAGTGAATGAACGCGAATTCGTTAAAATTTTGAAAACGAACTAACAGATCGACTTGAAATTTACACGCAAGTTATAACAGCCCTTTGACCACTGTTTCGTAGATTAATATTTGTATAGAACATATTGCGCTCCCTGTCGGTGGAAGGTTGCACTACTCACTATTTTCGAATAGTAAATTAAGCAAATTTCTTAATTTATTATTTTAGTCAACGTCCTTATTTTAATACAATGTTTATCGAAGCATCTGAATAGACCAGATTTACATCTCCTATAAAAATTTTGAAACGTTCGGAGGGGTAGAAATATTTTTTACAAAACAAAATGTCTGAAAGTGTCCACGAAACCAGTAAAAACCTGAGTGTGTTGTCGCAGTTCTGCGCGCTTTCGGTACGCATAGACTTCCAAAATCAACTTACGCAAAATAGTACGTATCTTCAGTTTAATATTTTTCTTGCGATTTTTTATATTTAAAAATATAAATTCAGACAAAAGGGAATTAAAGGTACAAAATCATACAAATTTGAGGTTCATTCATCACGGGCCCGGGCAACGCCGGGTGGGTCTGCTAGTATTTTAATAAAAATAAAATTGTACAACGGAATGCTTTCAAATATCCACTGTAGGTGAATACTATGATCATAAATATATACCTCAAGTTTGGAAAAAGTTCATCGTTACAAAAATCAAAAATTACAAAAAAAAAAAAAAAAAAAAAAAAAAAAAACACTTTTTGTTATGTCGCAAAAGTTTATGCACAAATGAGATTTTATGCAAATATTTCCTTAAACACGATAGGTGGAGGATCTGCGAGGGTTTTTCCCTAGATTATAAAGTGTAGCGATCGCTGTACGAGTTAAATCAAAATGCCGAAATCTCTGTAGTTCTCGCCTGAAGAATTTGTAGAAGTTTGGAAGCTGAAAGCTGAAGGTAAATCCGTTTTGCAAATTTCGCTTATTTGAAATCGGTCTAAACTTGGTATTTATAACGTTTTGCAACGTGGAAAACAATAAATAAAATGCGTATCGCTCAGAAAGATCGAGTAAAACCACATTTCGTGAGGATAGAAGAAGTAAAAGATTGGCTGTAACTAGCAATTTGTCTTTTAATCAGATAAAAAATCGATTTGGATCAAAAATCTCACATGACACCATACACAGACAAATAACCGAATCATGATTCATCAAAAGAAACAAAATTAGCTCGTAAGCCTTTTCTGAAACAGTGGCATAAACAAGCAAGACTTCAAGGGGCAAAACAGCTCATGTATTATCAGGACGAATGGATTAGTGTTATTTTTTTCTGATGAAAAAAAAGTGGAATTTGTCTGGTCTAGATGGGTTCTCATTCTATTGGCCTGACTTGAGGAAAGATCCGAAGAGCACATTCTGTAGACAAGAACGTTGAGGTTCGCTCATGGTATGGGTCGCTTTTGGATGCAATGAACAACGTCTCTTTGCTCCCTAAATGGGAGACAAAATTCACAAAAGAATCAGGAAACTCTGAGTGAGCAATTTTTGCCGTTTGGTGAACTCCTAGGTGGTCCCAACTGGAGCTTTCAGCAAGGCAACACATCGATACACACTTTCCTTCGCACAAAAGAATGGTTTAGAACTCAGAATATCAGTGTGATGAACTGGCCAGCCCTCAACCCAGATCTCAATCCGTTAGAGAACATCTGGGAAATTCTCTCACGTGAAGTCTACAAGAATGGGAAGCAGTATTACTCAGTGCAAGAGCTCAAATCAGCGATCGGGGAAGTCTGGTCCAAACTCTCTCCTAAAAACTTCCATACTCACGTCTTATCAATAGAAAATAGCGTATTCGATCTCATCAGGTGCAATGGAAACACTATAGACTACTAAAGGACTTTTGTACTTTGTGAAATGTAAATGTTTCGTTTTTGTACATAAACTTTTGCTACCTCGTAATTTTGATTTTTTTTTTTTTATAATTATTTTCCTTACAACGAATTGTTTCCGAATTCTAAACATGAAATTGGAATCCAATTTTTTAGAAACAGTAAAAATTTCAAAGCATTCCGATGTATATTTTTAATTTTATAAAAATATTTAGATTGTGCGTAAACTTTTGCGCCGCACTGTATAAACCCGACAGTGTGTATATTTCCACTATCCATACTGGGTGTTCAGATATTTATCCGACAAACTCAGAGGTGTTCTTAGGGGGCATTATAACGAAAAAAAATTGTAATGGGATATGAGGTGGCAAACCTCTTATTTAGTCACAAGTACAGGGTGTTTTAATCGAACTGAACTCGGATTGGCGGTAATAATTTTGAGAAAAATATAAATATTGTAATGAAAATGTAATGATATGTATCTAGTTTTGTATGAAATGTGATAACATCACGAAAAGTTATGGAAAAATAGGGCGGGTTGCCCACGCAATCAATGATACAGTGTGAACTGCTAATCGCAATTAAAAATGTGGAGCGCAAATCGCATAACTGCTGGCATGTATAATGGAAATCTCTACCATCATTTTTTATGTTATCACATTTAAAATAAAGGTGAGCATATCTATTAAATGTTTAATTATAATATAGCTTGGTTTAATGAAAGTTCTTATCCGTCTTAATCTCTTATCCCAGTTGAACTAGGGTAGAACATCTTGTATTTTTGATTAAATAGGTGGTAACCTTGTTCCGCTGCAATTTTTGTTCCTCTTGATGTCTGCTAACAACCCTCTGAGTTTGTCGGATGAATATCTGAACACCCTGTGTAAACTTTAAAAAAAAATGCAATGACACTAAAACGTACGATACTTTTAAAAACAGTCGGTATAATAAGTTTAGTTTCAAATCGAAAATAATAAGAATACATTCTGTCCACACTTTTTTATTGCTCGATAAGAATTTTAATAATATTAGCTTTTTCCATATTTTCGAAATTTTAACATTAAGGGGAATTTAAAAGTATAATTGGTTCTTATAACCGTAAAAAATACAAAAATAATGAATATAGATTCAGTGAACCACTGTAGAAAACAAGAATTAATGAGTGTGTATTCTAAATCTTTAGCTAATTTGTTTGTAAATAAAAAAATGAATTATTCAATAATCCGTAAATAAAAAAAATTATAATGTTTTTACTCAGAACGCTCATTTATATCACTTACCAACATCGTTGAAAAGTTTTTATGACTTTGGTTTGTATGTCTGCCCTTTGCCGTCGACCGTCTGTGCTCTCATAGATATACTGTTATTGGCATGTAATTGGATGAGTTTATCATGGCATGCTAGCTATTGAAAATAGAGCGTCTAGCATCTATAGTTTGTTTGCATATACACAGCATACAATCCCGTTACATTATGGTCTAAGGGGAAATAGCTTGCTGATTGATGCTACGCTATTTCATGCATAATGAAATTTATGTGCATTTCTGAGGTGCCTGAGGTATTTTCGGTAAAATACAGAGTGTAAAGCATTTACCACTCATTTACAGGGTATCACAAAATAATTCGCTTATATAATGGTCTACGGGTATAAATTGCTTGCAGCTTATTGTAGTTCTTTTACTACATTTCAAACATAATGATATTTATATCCTTATTGAGGTGTACTACAGAATGATTTCTGTAGAATATGTCCTCCTGATAACAGTTTTCGTTCATTTACAGGGGCACACAAAAGATTTCGGTTACAAAAATAATTGCTGGAAGTCTGAAAGTAAAATAAATATTTTTCTTCTGAAAAGCTAATTTTTTAAGTGGAATATTCCATGTACTGCATTTGCGATTGATAATGCATGATAAAAAAAGTTCCCGGTGGTGAAAAAATAATTTTCTCGAAATATTCCCTTTAAGTATTGATAGTATGCTGCTTTGTATATTATTATTAAAAGAACCTGTAATAGATCTTTGAGAAATACTGTGAGCAATAATTAATTTTTCTTGTGTATACAATACGTGTCTTTATATTTCATTCAGAATTGAATTTTTTAAACCTACTATGCAGGGCCCGTTTACGAAAATCTCGGGCTATGGGGCAAATAAAGACTTTGGGGTCATTTTTCCATCTCAAATTTCATCAATAATTATATCTAATTTAGGGACGTTTCTAATCTGAGTGGATCTCAACAAACTGCTATTGTGTTTTAAAAATCAGATTCAAATACCAAAAACTCTTTGAACATTGAACTTGCACTATTTGTGCAAACTTTAGTAGATGATAAGAAGGAGTAAAAAATATTCTGGGATTCGATCTTAGTATGTTAAAAATACATTTGTTTTCCATAGTCATAGTCATAGTTACAATTTACAGTCACTACGTTGTAGTGAAATCTAAGTACATGTTATTTTATTTTCTTATTTACTTATCATCGAAGTGTTAAGTCATGTACTTTCAAAATTAAACATTTCTTGACCGATAGTGTGTTTTCTCATTATTCCATATTGTCTTTGAAAGCTTTATAACGGACGATAGAGATTGATAGATGGCAGAATGCATTAGGCTCATGGGCGCATATATCAAAAGTATAGCTCGACACGTAATACGTAGGTTCCGGGTCAATCCATATAAAGTGGTCCAAAAAATCATTTAATCGTTGCTTGACCATTTTTAAAAAATCTGAAATTTTTTGTAGAACAACCATGACATGATGGAAGTTCAAAATGACTATTATTTTAATTTTATTAATTTTTGTTTATGCATGGCGGCCATCTTTGTTTCACCGTATGCAACAATTTTCTCACAAGAAGGGTTTACGGAATTGTAAATAATTCATCGTTTATTTCTCCAATTCAAGTGCGGATTAAAGCAATTTGTACAGAATACATTTGGGTAAAAATTTGGTAATAGAGTAGCTTCCGAAAATAAATCCTTATTGGTGAAATTTAAGTATAAAGTTTCAGTTTTTTTCCAAAATTT
This sequence comes from Maratus speciosus, assembly GCA_963932465.1. Classification (NCBI taxonomy): domain Eukaryota; kingdom Metazoa; phylum Arthropoda; class Arachnida; order Araneae; family Salticidae; genus Maratus; species Maratus speciosus. Next base: position 139,276,179 of record OZ010787.1, on the reverse strand, counting down.
GTCCGTTTACAAAAGGAAATTTTTCTAGCAATGAAAACTGTGAACATGACATATATATATATTTTTTTTTTACTTATAGGACGAAAGTACTTGTACTCACACGCCAAGTTCCAGATCCGGGACTTGCTTTCCCTTCGCTAAAAAAAAAATCCCAAATTTTTCAAAAATGTCAAAAATCGCACTTTTGAGCTTTGATATCTCTGGTGGGGCACGAGATAAAAATCTGAAGTTCTGGTTTCTGAGAGTATTGTATGGTAGTGTTATGCACAAGAAATTTCAGGATGGAGATTTGACTACAAGCTGAGATATGGCAAGGGCAACATGTCAAAACAATACTATCAAACTATAGTTTTGTTGTAGTCACAGCTAAGTATTTATCTCATAGTGTCACTTAAATTTATGTTTTTGATTATCTTTAAATAATAGTAACAGATAATAAAGCCCTTTGCAAAGTTTAGCAATTAATTAAAAAAATAATTATGCCTAAGGCCATACATTAAGTATGGTTTCAGTAACTTTTGCTATAAGTAATTTTAGTAACTAAAAGAAACTCAGCACTTTTACACAAAAAAAAAATATTTTTAAACAAGACCTGAGACAAAAACAGAAGAGGTAAAGAGAAAAAATGTTAATGTTGTCATACTTGTTGAGACATGATTAAACGTGTCAAAACACATTCTTGCTTGTTGGTTTAAAAACCACAGTTTGGATCTTTCTCAAAATTTTATTTTTAGGAACCAACTCTTGTCATCTCTTGATAACTTGATTGAAGATCTTGGCCCTACTGGCTCACAGAAATAAACTTTGAAATCACTATGTGCAAATCTCACTTCATAAATAATTCCTAGCTTACTTCTTATGCAAAAATGTCACTTTTCTGCAGTATAAATTTTGAAAAGGCTTTGGGTATCTTCACTTTCTGAAAATTACTTGAGGGTGATGCATAGTAACATTGTATAATGTTTCATTTACAGGAACATACTTATGGTAGGAAAAAGTTTCAAGGACTGGCAAGCAGCATTAAAATTGTGGTTTTTAAACCAACATGCAGGAATGTGTTTTGACACCTTTGATCATGTCTCAACAAGTATTCCAACATTAACAGCTTTTCTCTTTCCCTATTCTGATTTTGTCTCAGGTCTTGTATAAATTTTTTTTTCTTTATGTAAAAGTGCTGAGGTTTCTTTTAGCTACTAAAATTACAACAAAAATTACTGAAACCATAAAAATGTAGGACTCAGGCATAATTATTTTTTAAATAATTGCTAAGCTTTGCAAAAGGTTTTATTTTTTGTTACTATTATTTAAAGATAATAAAATAATATTAAATGACACTCTGAGATAAATACTTACCTGTGACTACAACAAAACAGTAGTTTGGCAGTATTGTTTTGACATGTTGCGCTTGCCATATCTCAGCTTGTAGTCAAATCTCCATCCTGAAATTCCTTGTGCATAACACTACCATACACTACACTCAGAAACCAGAACTTCAGATTTTTATCTCGTGCCCCACCAGAGATATCAAAGCCTCAAAAGTGCGATTTTTGGCATTTTTTTAGCCAAGAGAAAGAAAGTCTCAGATCTGGAATTTGGAGTTTGAGTACAAGTACTTTCGGCCTATTTGTAAAAAAAAAAGTATGTCATGTTCACAGTTTTCTTTTCTAGAAAAATTTCCTCTTGTAAACGGACAAATTTTGGAAAAAAACTGAAAATTTATGCTTAAATTTCACCAATAAGCAGTTAGTTTCGGAAACTACTCTATTACCAAATTTTTAGCTCAATATATTCTGTACAAATTGCTTTAATCCGCACTTGAATTGGAGAAATAAACGATGAATTGTTTACAATTTCGTAAACCCCTCATCTAAGAAAATTGCTGCAGACGATGAAACAAAGATGGCCGCCATGGACAAATAAAAATTAATAAAATTAAAATAATAGTCGTTTTGAACTTCCATCTGGTTAGGGTAGTTGTACAAAAAATTTCAATTTTTAAAAAAATGGTCGAGCAACCAGTGCTGGACCACTTGAAATGGATTGACCCTTTCTCATATTTAATGATGAATCACACTTTTGTTTATTACTTTATTTACATTTATTGCGTTGAATAACTTATTGTGTAAATGCGTTAGAAGCCAAAAAAATTAAGTACGATTTAAAAAAAGTTCATGTACGATTTTTAACACTAGAACTACCGATGGTAAATATATACCTAGTTTTACCGCACCCGTCAAATTGACTGATTTTTAAACATGGCTTTCATTGTAACTTTTGACTTACAAGGAGAGGGCCAACCTTGTTAATCACAGATTTTGATTATTTTAATATATGTTGTAGGGTAGAGACCCCTTAATGTCAGTTTCAACGGATTTTATCCAACGCTCCTTAGTTCTCGAGAAACCGGGGGGGGGGGTCTAATATTAGTACACAACTTAAATACTTACTTTTCAACCAGTCTGCTGGGTTAGTCGTAGCTCAGTTGGTATGGCGTTTGCCGGTTGATCCGCGGGACCGGGTTCGATACCTGAATGCGCTGTATTTGTTTTTCTCATTTTTTTGTTTTATAAATATACTTGTAAGTATAACTTAATAATCTCATTGTCAATTAAAATTTTTAATATTGCATATCAATTATAATTTTAACCTATTCAATTTTTTACTTTTAACTAAATAGTTGTAATAAAACATCATAAAACTGTTAATTTTTTAAAAATCACTTTTAAAATGAATTTCGTATATTCTTTATCGATGCAATGATATTGAGCAATTGTGTCAATTCGTGATTTTAAAGAAACATCATTTACGCATTGCTTTAACAAAGGAAGTCAATGCGATAATACTATTATTCGGTTTTAAAGTAACCAGCATAATTATATTAAAAATTAGCATCAGAATTAAATTACAACCGATTTTTTGCATATTAAAGATTTTTAAATTTGTAATAAGCATGCTTGCGCTTTCAATTATTTTGCTTTCCCCTTTATCTTCTGTCTGCATTTATTTTTATTTTATTTGAATATTCTTTTATTTTATCAAAACTAGATAGCGACACAACAGATTTTGTCACTATTTTGGAAATTTTATCATTCAATAATAGATCCAGTTTCTTTTTAAACCTCTTTAAAGGATGATAAATAATAGTTTACAAATAAGAAATGATAAATTTAAGTTTGTTAAAATTATAATTAATGTATGATATTAAAATTTTTAATTGAAATTATTAAATTATAATTACAAGTATATTTATAAAATAAAAAATGAGAGAAACAAATGCAGCGAATTCAGGTATCGAACCCGGGCCCGCGGATCAGCCGGCGAACTCCATACCAACTTAGGTACGACTAACCTATCATTCCGCTTGCAAAGTAAGTATTTAAGTTGTGTACTAATATTAGACCCCCCCCTCCCCCCCGGTTTCTCAAGAACTAAGGAGCGTTGGATAAAATCCGTTGAACCTGACACTAAGGGGTCTCTATCCTACAACATATATTAAAATAATTAAAACATGTGATTAACAAGGTTGGCCCTCTCCTTGTTTGTTAATCTAAATAAAATAATATAATTTAACAAAAACAATATTTAATATAATAATTCATTAATTATTAATTAAAAAAAACAGTTTCTATTTGGATTTATAGTATAGCACATTTAATAAGCCACGCCTTCTGGTATTCCGACGGATTGTAGGGTTCCTCTATTAGTGAGTGACATCGGCTCTCGGAAATCAATGTGTGCATGGCTTAATGGAAAGCAATTACATACTTGCCAACCTCCCGCTTTTTTTTAAATGAAAAAACATACTTTCAACCAGAAGATTTATTAAATCAAATGTTTCTTGCGTCGATGTGGTAGTTATTCGAAATCTACCTGCTTACCTTTATTAAATAACATTTCTGGTTTCAAGTATGTTTTGTTGATTTTAAAAAAGCGGGAGGTTGGCAAGTATGCAATTAGTCTTCCTCCAATACTATTTTCCGAGAATGGACTTTTTACAGATTACACTTAGCATAGATTGCACTTTTCCCCGAGAACTTTATCACGTTAGAATTAAAACTGATAATCATTGCGTCCTGATTACATTTACGAGTCAGACAGTTCAGTTCTAAACTGAATCGTAATCGGAGCAAAATAGATCCCATTACAACGGCTGCCGAATACTTTGAATCATTCAACATTAAAATTGCTAAAGCAGAGCTGCAGAGGCGACTATTTTTCTACTCTATTTGCACCACTATTTTAAGAAAATAAATTTTGTAGTGTATTTATCTTGCAAATGTTGTCAAATGGTATATCAAAGATTTTTGTTTTGAAAAGTTGGTGCGAGGTAGAATTAAAAAATAGTCGCCTGTGGCATCCCTGCCAAAGTCGTCATTTTGACGGGTCTTGGTATAAATAGTTATAGGTCATACTGATTAGGGAAATTAAAGTGGGTGAGTGGAAATTGAATAGGAATAGTTAACTATTCATATATTTCATCAAAAGTCGCATCATAAAATTCTAGAACAATACATAAATTATATAAAATTTTTAAGCATGAAATTTGAAAACCGTCAAATTGCTAGTTCTAGTGTTAAACCTTAAAACAAGATGTTTCAGAATTTTTCCAGAGACTAAGGGGTGTTCTAAGTTACGTAATTTCTTCTTTTTTTTTCTTTTTTCTTTTCTTTTTTTTCTTTTTTTCTTTCTTTTTTTCTTTTTTTTTGCACCTGGGCGCAGTATATGTAGCTACGCCACTGATGTTTTAATTACGATTAATTTGAACAAAACGTTTTTGAAATAAAGGATGAGAAACTTTTTTATCTATGTATTAAATATTTTTATAATCAAGTCATAAAATCAGAATAGGAATTAACAAGAGACTATCTGACATTGTAAGGTGATATATAAAAGTGTTAAGTATTCAAAATATTGATTTAACAGAATTGTGTGCAAAATGAACGGAAAAATAGACAGCAGTGTTAAGTGAAAAAGCATACATAATAATAATAATAATAACAATAATAATGAGAATGATAATAATAATAATATAAAAATTTTATATACTTTAGATGCGTTATTAATCTAGTATCGTTGTCAAATGTTTAGGCTTAATATCTAATGAAATAACATATCATCTTACGGTAAATCAAGATATAGAGCCTCCTAATGATTCTATATCACATTCATAGTTTCACATTATTATTATTATTATTATTATTATTATTGCCTGCTATTCCTATTCTTGATTCTGATTTTTAAATTTCACTATTATTATCTACTTGATTTTCCGTCTTTAAAACATGTTATATGTTCGCTGTTACCCCCATATTTTTTCCTCAAAATTTTATAATTCTATTACTTTTAATCTAGTCATTAGATTGTAGGTTTATTATTATAATTTCAGTTTAATTCTTTTTCCCCATTTATTTTTTCAATAATGTTAACACAAGTTTTTTCATTTCACACACACACACATTAACTATATATATAAATTTATATATATATATATATATATAAATTTTAAAAACTATGTTCGAAACAAATTCATTTAGATATTGTTTGTTTAACATTAATATTAATAAATTCTCATTTTATAAACAATTGTTGTAGCTTACGTTTTCATAGAATGGTACAAAAAGTATACATTTAAGGTAAGTTATAAATTTAAGCTGTTACATTTTAAAAAATATATCATGATTGCATATGATCGTGAAATACAATAAACAATCCAGATAATATTTGACAGATGAATTAATGTTTTCAAGTGTTTTGTTTCGATTCATATATATATATATATATATATATATATATATATATATATATATACAAGGTCCGGCTATTAATTTCCAGGACTGACGTAACTGTACGCGAACGAAAAGCCGGAAGATGGCGCTAATGATTGCATATTGAAGAGCGTTTTCGTGCGCATGTGCAGTGCACTCGGCACCATTCTGAAGTTAGTGGTTCTCGTGGAAAGGCGGATTAAAACGTAGCACTTAAATTCCTGTTGTGGAAGTGAAAATGGAGCAAAGAATTAACATTAAATTTTGCATAAAATTGGGCAAGACAACTTCGGAAACCTACGAAATGTTAAAACAAGTTTACGGCGAGGAAGAATTATTCCGCTCAAGATTTTTTGAATGGTTTAAACGCTTTCGGGACGGACGCGAAAGCGTCGAAGATGATCCCCACACAGGTCGGCCGCAGTCCGTACGCACACCGGAAGCAATTCAAAAATTTCGGGATATGGTGAGATGTGATCGTCGATTGACTATTCGAGTACTCGCCAATGAATTGAACATGGACAAAGAGACGGTTCGGCGAATTTTGACGCAAGACCTAGACAAACGAAAGATTTGTTCCATTGCCTTGCCTGTGAGGCGATTCTTAGCCCAGCATGGTGTCATTGAGATACAGCATCCACCATACCCTCCAGACCTAGCACCCGCAGACTTTTTCCTGTTTCCTAAGCTGAAAAATTCTCTGAAGGGAACAAGATTTCAGGATGTCGAAGCCATCAAGAAAACTGTAACGTCACTATTAAAGAGCATTCCAAAAGAGGACTTTAAAACTTCTTTCCGAAATTTGTACAGCCGAGCACAGACGTGCATTACGGCTGATGGGGATTACTTCGAATCATATTAAATGGCTATGTGTTTAACCTTTTTTTCGTCTGAATTATTCCATGAGTCCTGGAAATTAATAGCCGGACCTTGCATATATATATACACTATATAGCCATTAATGACCGGAAACATTCAATTTTACACATTTTGTCAAATATTTAGAAATATACTTGACAGATTCTTCTGGAATTTCAGAAAAGAACAGGTATGACCTCCTATTTAGAAAGGTCGATTTGTTAAGGGGGGCAATTAGAGGGCCAACAAAAAATCAAAGAAAAAAAATAATACTTGGGATCACCCTGTAAAATAAGATGCACGAAAGGATCAACCACTACCAAATATAAATAAACAGACATTGCGCAATATGTGTATTCTTTTGTGTAAGAATAGCACGTATATTAATAAAGATATAGCAATTTATTTAAAAAAAATTAAAAAATTCTTGCATGTTTTTTGCTTATAACATGCAGAGTTTTAAACCAAATTTAACGCCGGTTTCTGAAAAATTGACAAAATATAGTAGAAACAATATAGTGTAATTGGGATATAAATATGTTAAATATTTTAGGAAATATAAGCAGTTGTATGAAATAATTTTTATCTGCGCATGCGCGAACGATAACAAGGATCATTTTACATAATTTAATAGTCAACTCTATGGAGCAACTTATTAAAAAAAATCTAGTCAAATATCGAAAAAATTCAGAAAGATATCAGCGTTAAAGTGAGCAAGTTTTTAGTTGTTCCCTAAAAGCAGCTGAATGATAAGGGATTTTACACAAACTGCCATTTTTTATTAACGGACTTTCAGAAAAAAGTTAGTATTTTGTGAGTATCAACGAGTAGATTTGGAAAAAAGGCTTCGATTTTTGTACTTCTTTTGATCATGGTATAGGCTCGTTCTGGTGGTTATCCAAGAACAACTAAAGCATCAATAAAAAATGAAAATTAAAAAAAAATAAAAATAAAAAATGACAATTTGTAGAAAATCCCTTATCATTCAGCTGCTTTTAGAGAACAACTAAAAATTTGCTCACTCTAATGCCGATATCTTTCTGAATTTTTACGATATTTGACTAGATTCTTTTTAATAAGTTGCTCCATAGTGTTGTCTATTAAATTATGTAAAATGATCCTTGCTATCGTTCGCGCATGCGCAGATAAAAATACTTTCATACAACTGCTCATATTTCCTAAAATATTTAATATATTTATATTCCAATTGCACTATCTTGTTTCTAATATATTTTTTCAATTTTTCTGAAAACGGAGTTAAATTTGGTTGAAAACCCTGCATGTTATAAGCAAAAAACATGCAAGAATTTTTTTATTTTTTTAAATAAATCGCTATATCTCTATTAATATACATGCTATTCTTAGACAAATGAATACACATATTGCACAATGTCTGTTTATTTATATTCGGTAGCGATAGATCATTTCATGCATTTTATTTTACAGGGTGATCCCAAGTATAATTTTTTTCTTTGATTTTTTGTTGGCCCCCTACACTCTAAAAAATAAATGTGTAAATTAGCTAATTTTACCTGTGTATATGTGTAAATTTCTAAAATTACACACCTGTCGGAAATTTTACACATTTCCTTCTGAAATTTACGTGCTTGTATGTGTATTTAGCTTATGAAAGTAAGTGTGTAATTTGTTATCTCTTGAAAAACTCAGATAAGTGTGTAAATGTAGAAAAATGTCTTTATTTACACGAATTTGTGAGTTATTCTAATTTAAACATAATTATATGTACACAGATAAGTGTGTAAGTTTTTGAAATTACATACTTGTCATAATAATTACACATTTTGAAATAAACTTTACCCGTTTTTATGTGTATCTAACTGATGAAATCAAATGTGCAATTTGTTATCGCGTGATAAACTCAGACAAATGTGTAAATGTAGAAAAATGCCTGGATTTATACGAATGGGTGCGTTACACATAATTTTAAGTGTGTTAATCTAAAAAGACAGTGTCAAAGTGCATATGTTTAAAAAATATGCAACGGCTATTTAGAATGGCAAAAGAAGAACCATAAGGTTTAGAAGTAAACGTTTGAGTAAAATTTTTAATTTGATTACCAGTCTTTGGTACATTTATTGCCATTACCCGTATACCAAGCATAGTCACAGTGACCGCACTGTGCCGTCAATACAGGTCACGGTGACTATGTCACATCTGTGACTAAAATACCACCACTCAGTGGCTTCACATTGTGACTACAATGCGAATTGCTTAAAAACATTAAAAAATTAAAAGGGCAGTATAAAATATGTTATTAAATGTGAAAAATACATCTCTGACAAATATTTAAATTTTTGTGACGTCTCTGAAAGTCACGTCACATTCGTAATCAAAAGACTCCCTACGTTCAGTCGCATTTTGACGAAAATGTGAATTAGAGTCCTGCATCGGGTCGGGTTACCCGCTTTTACCCGAACCCGACCGGACCCGCGGTTCGGGTCGGGTCGGGTTGGCGCTATATTTTCCTGTTGCGGGTCGGGTTGACATTAAGTTTTTTTGTTGCGGGTCGGGTTCGGGTCGGGTTGGCTTTTACTGTTGCGGGCTCGGTTTGGCTTTTTTGCTCTTGCGGGTCGGGTTCGGGTTGACCCGCATTTTTAAAAGAATGTGAAAAATATTTTTTCACAGTAAAAGCCTTTATAAACCGCAAATCAAAGTTTCACAAAAGCAAAATGTGTGCCTCTCTGTTTTGTCTTTAGTCATCTTTTCACCAGTCTTCGAAATAACAAACTGCATTATACTTTTATTGTATTTTAAAAATACAATACGCAGCAAAACGCTAAATGGTCCTTCCTGTTTAATGTAGAAAATGAATAATTCACTTGAGATGATACACGATGCACTATGTTAGACGGGAAAAATTTCAAAATAACTGCTGATAAACTGACGGCAGATGGTCATTTGTGTAAAACAAGGTGTATCGTTATATGTGGAACTTTTGAAACCACAACTAATTTTAAGGCATATTTAAAGATAAGATTTTTAGTTTTATACCGTTTAGAGTCCTTGCATCGGGTTGGGTTTCCCGCACCCGATTCTAAACTTTTTTGTTGAGAGTCCCGGTTTTTGGCCCTGGACCGGCCCGCCCCGTGTAAAACTTAAAAGTTCGGCCCTAGCACGGCACGGCCCGTTTATAATTTTATCGGCTTCGTCTAAATATTTATATCGGGCCTGTAGACCCGCTTAGTTGTAGTTATCGACCCGGCCTGGCAGGGCCGTTCAATTTTTTTTCGGCCCGATCCATTGAAAAAATTGTCCTAATTCTTTGGCCTGGTACCTTTGAAATTTTGTCGCCCCGGTGCGGCCCGCGGGCCGGCCGTTGCAAACCTCTATTAAAGATACAATTATAGATTATTTTTCATAATGGTATTAAAACATGAGTTGCTTTCCTTACATTGCGGGTTCGGGTCGGTTTGCGGGTTGAAATATTGCGGGTTCGGGTCGGGTTGCGGGTTGCCGGAAATTATTTTTGCGGGTTCGGGTCGGGCTGCGCGTTGCCGAAAATGATTTTCGCTGGTTCGGGTCGGGTTGCGGGTTGACTTAAAATGGAATTTGCGGGTTCGGGTCGGGTAGAACCCGACCCGCGCATGACTCTAATGTGAATTTTAAAGATATTTGAAAATGAGGGGAAATATATAAATATATTAATCAGGACTGTCTTAATGCACTTGTGAGATGCGGATCTGACTGTTTTTGTGTGTGTGTGTGTGTGTATTATTGCAATTTAACCTACTTTCGTTAATTTATTTACCGACCTACAGGAAAATGTTTTATAAATAGATCAATTTCAATCGATATACAGTATTATGAATTATGATGCAAACATAATTTTGCATGTAATACACGAAACAAAGTATTTTTTATTATTAAGGGCGTTTTGTAATTTCTTTTTACATTATATGAAAAATTTATATTTTTTCTTAAACTAACAACAGCAATCAATATTATAAAGCGAAAACATATCTGTGATTGACGGTGGCAACACCAGACGGATAAATTTGCTTTTTGTTGCGATTTTTTGAAATTCTAAATATTGCAAAATTTTAATTTTTACGCCGTCGAATGTTCTTTAAAATGCAATTTGTTTAAAAATTGTACCTTAATTTACTGATTTCTATGGTTATAAAAATAATTTTCAAGCATGAGTTTTTTTTTTTTTTTTGGGGGGGGGGGGGGGTTAAACCTTTTACGTGCAGTTCAATTAGAAAAGATCATAAAGTTTTCACTTCAAGCAGTAAAACTAATTAAGCGTTTGTTTCTGGCTAATATTCCACAACGAAATTAAAAACTTCAGCAAAAACACGTACATAAATAAAGCATAGCTTTAATAGACATTTAATCGAACTACACGCATAAACTACTAAACTATTAGAATTAAGAAAACTGTTGTAAGTAGCAAAGTCTTTGGCGATATCTCCGATTATTAACTCCTGGTTTATTTTTTCCTGGAACATATTTTGCATTTACGATGGATGATACAAACTTTACTTTTCTATTTTCAAAAGATTTTGCATTATTGCCTATTGAAATCCTTCAGTTTAAAGCATCATTAAAATCATTTAGTAGTTAAAATCATTTTTATCTATTCTAAAAATTTGAACATTATTTAATTTGTTATACCCTCTAGTCTCTATATCAGTAATAATTATTGTTACATTTGACAAAAGAAGGAGCTTTACAAAACTTGAACTATTTTGAAACAGATCAAAAAAAGGCATAAAAAAGTTCTTGAAATAGAAATCTTAATTAGAGAACTCTTATAAAAATATTACATCATACAAATATATAAGAACGAATAAGCAAAGCAAAGAAAAGAAAACATCTGCTCAGTGCTTCGGACCGCCAAAAACCGCAAACGATAAAAAAAATAAAATACAACGTATTGCATTTGATCTTTGGAACAAACAAAGAGAGTTTGCAGAAAAAAATGGCCGTTTTGTGTACGTATACAGTCAGTCTGGATTTAAAAATTTAACCAAAAAAATTCGCAGGAGTCCTTCCATGTGTGCTAGAGGAATTATGTGTCCGAGAAAAGTTCAATGGCTTTGACATGGTTAAAAGAATTCGTGTCATTGCGATTGTACTTATTATCGGAACATATATTTGTTCAAGAAACTATATAGATTACGTCAAAAAATGAAAAACAACGTCAATGAAAAAGGTATGGAAAAGTAATATTTCCCTTAGCTTTTCTTTAAATTATAACGATTTTATTGAAATTATCTATTAATAATTGTAATCTGATGATAAAAATCTCTTATTTAAATTACATTTTAATAAGATTTGTTTACTTTTAAAATATCATTCGTTAAAATTACATGTTTTCTGAAATTTTAAAATGATGTGGAAAAACATAATCTAAGTTTAATATAATTAGTAAATATTTAAAGATGTTTAAATTACTGAATAAAAAAGCTTTCTTATTGAATAAAACTGTGTGCAAGCTTAATTTTTAAATTTTGTATTAAGTAACGGTATGAAACAATTTGCACTGGATATTTTTATTAAAAAAATATCTACCCAGAAGATGAATTTATAAAAAAATAAGAATTTGTGGACACAATGGAAAAGTACTATAAAAAGAAATCATGTATACGTAGTATTTAAAAAAAAATCAATATCAGTGAGTATTATTCAATATGAGAAATATTATAAAATTTATAAAAATATATTCATGGCGGGTGAGAACTTTTTAGTTGTTAAACATTCTAATTGGAAAGTTTTCAAAGTAATCTTCAAGTTTGAATTCATTAACAAATGAAAATATTAAAGTTATGCAACCAGTGATAATTTAAATGTGATTTTGCTTAAAGATTTTAATTATTAAACACAATAATGCATATATTTGAAGAAATAAAGCTACAATGTAATACTATTTGTATACTAATTTTACTAATTTTTTTAAATTCTGGATAATTTTGCTAATTTATCTTCTGAATGATTTTACAGAGAGGAATTTCGAAATAACTAATACTATATACATTATCAGAAAACAATATGATTAACCAAAAAAAAAAAAAAAAAATGAAAAAAAAATAGCGCACAAAAATTACAATAATGCATTCCGCAGTTAAAATTCATTAATTTTTATTCGATATTCTTTTAAAATGTTTCTAGATTTTTACGAATTTAGTTCTAAAAATACCAGTTTACAAACCGATTTCTTAATTTTTTCACATTTTTCTGGATTTTACTGCATTTTAACTAATTTTTCTTGTCGGGTAGGCGGAGGGTTAAATTGGGGCTTGTTATTTATAATTATCATCTAAACCTGTAAATAAAATGATAATAATGTACCAATGAGTGATTCTATTTTCTGTTTATTGTCTGAATTTTTATACTTTATTCACATTAACATAGCTGCCAACTTTTACGCGTTTTTGTTACTACTAAAATTAAACAGAAATTTTTGTATTTTTTAATCGGCAGATTCCGTCGATTAAACAAGACAACCAATATTATAAAATTTTAGTGGTGAGAAAAAAGCGTAAAAGTTGGCAGCTGTGTATTAAAAAGGTGATTAACTATTTAATAGTGTGTTCATTACTATTATGTTTAGCTGTGTCATATAAAATAAGTATGATTATATGCATTTCTAACAGACTACATATATAAAAAAAAATTTAACACACTTAATTTAAAAACCCGTAGAGTAGATTCTCTCAAGTCCGTTTGTACTGTTTATGATGATATCAGAGTGATATTGCTCCTGGCAACAGATACCCAGCCAGATACATTCTCGTGAAAACTTACAAAAAGTTTCATATTAGACGTGAAGTAGAATAGCTGTGGTACTGTGTAATATAAACAATAAATGTTCATTGTTATATAAAAAAAATCATAGATAGTAAGAGGTATTAGTTTTTATATATAATTTCATAAATAAAAATGTAATTTTGGCAATCAATTATTAAAGTTATTTTTGAATAACCAAAAATTTATTTTTAAGTATGTATTTTACTGCAGGAAAATATTAATGTAAAATGAATTAACCTTTTGTATCACCGTGTTGCATATCTGCAACATACACAAAAGTCAAAGTTATACAGTGAGCTTCAACAGGCGATCTTACTTATTGCTGCTATCTTCAAACATAGCGATTGTCGCCACAATTGTTCTTAGAATTCTCAACATACGGCGATACTGAGTTAGTTTTTCATGTTAAAGTTTTATTGATCATTTGAGAAGTTTCAGATCGTTTTTGCTAAAATGAACTTCGTAAATTTTGTAAAATTAAAAAGGCTTGAGATGGCCTAAAATAGATTTTTTAAAAAGGTAAGTTCGTTTATTTTACAATTTTGTACTTCAAAATTGACAATATTGATGAGAAGTGTGTAATTTTCTGCTTATTGCAAATATGAAAGAAAAAACGATTTATTATTTTTACGTTTTAAATCATTTTTTACATGTTTAAAATTCGAAATTCTAACATTCCACTAAATATTTGAAATTTCAACATGAAATAGCACTTAAAATAATTATTTGATTTAAAAACTTTCGTTTTCAGCATGTTTATCATATATTTTGCTATAAAACTACGAGTTTTCATATTTCTACATACCATAGTTTTCTTAATATAGGCCGTGAAAGTCAAAAGTTTACAATAAATTGAATTACAGAAGCAGCAGAGTTTACTTTTTTTTCAGAATTGAGAGATAACATGACAAATCAGTGTACAATTTAGAATAAAAATATTTTAATCTTTTTCTAGGTAGTTTTGTGTTATAGCGGAGATATGAATTTCAAAATTATAAAGCATATATTATGCAAATAATATTTCGTGAGATATATGGTCCAGTTGTAATTATTCATGACGTATATGTATATGATATGTGTATATAAGATGTGCATATATATGTATATCTCTGTGTGGGTATGTATGTATAAGACATGTATAAATGCATTTATATATATCATATATGGCATTAAAGACGTAAATAATGCGTATATAATTATGTATATATGGCACATGACAACGATTGGAGTGTGTATATATGATGCATATATAAACTTCGCCGTGAGCTTGGCGAGATCGTAACTATATAATTTTGGCGTAATGCAATTTATAGGAGCCGATATAACAATGTACACTATTTTCTGTGTCTCAACTTGTTTGAATTAACATACGTTTACTGTATTATAAGCATATTTATATATATTTTATAGTAAGCTTTATCAAACTATTAAAACACATAAAATATAATTACTTAATATCGGCTTTCCTATTTCCCTTTCAATGCTTTTTAGCTGTTGTGAAATTGAAAGAATCACCAGTGACTTAGAAATCGTAATGTGTATATTAAATGGGATAAATAAATTTCATTTAGTCTATCTATAGTTTAAAGAATACAAAAAGTACTGTATATTACAAGATGTTATTTTTTTATGTACATTTATTTTGATAATGCTTTGAAAATTTAAACAAAAATGTTTCTTTAGTGATTGTACTAATAAAAAAATGCATCGATCTTATTTCAATAAATGAAAGTTAAAAGCACAAATATTTGTACAGAAATTACCTTCAGGTGCATACATAATAATAAGAAGATATTAAAAATACAAATTAAAAATATCTTAATTATTATTAAAATCATTAAATGATTATGAAATTATTTCATTCCAAAATATGGAATATCGCAACGTTCGCCATTCCTATTCTCCTGTTAGTATATAATTCGTTGTTAGGGAAATCAGGTTCGAAATGATACTTATTATTTTTACTAAAAAGAATGGGGAAGAATATCATCGCCCTGTTTCGTTTATAATAAGTTATGCTTATCCATGCAAGGGCAAGGGCACGAAGATATTATTACTGTTGAATGCATGATGTAACAAAAATATGTTGCATAATAATTTTAAGTAGTAAGTATTTACAAGTGTTATTTGATAAAAAATTATTTCAGATATAAAAGTGATATTTTATTAACTTCTTTGCTTTATTTAAGTAAAAAAATATATATGGGGCTGTCCACAAATGTCATATTTTTTCAATATTTTTACCCCTATCACCCCCTTGTCACAAATTGTCACAATTTCACGAACCCTTCCCCCGCCCCCCTACAAGAGTGGCATAATTTGTGGGCAGCGCTTATATATATGGGAGTAATAAATGCATAACCATATTTGTATATCATTGCAAACGTATAAAAATGAAAACAAAGGGAAAAAAAAATGTAAAGACAAAAAGAATTTTTAAACACTAATGACGATATCAATAGGGAGAAGGGACTAGTAGAATGATGATTTATGATATCATAAGTGGGAGAAGGGGTCGAAAATCGCCAAAAAGTTGATCGTTATAGATGTATAGCCTCTAAGAAGATAATTTTAATAAAAGTATTTTGTCTGGAATATACCTAATTTAAGCTGTTTCAGAGAACGTGTAAATATAGGTAAGCTGATTATATTAAAATTCAGAGACACAAAAGTGGTGCGGGTGCAGACGCAGCCAATTAAAATAGGGGCTAGCAGGCTTCTTTCGCTCCATCAGTTGCTGATGCGTCAACTATTTACAGTAAAATTAACAACGTTTTTCGCACCAAGCGCGAAATATTGTTGCTGCGGCGATGCTTAGATATCAGGGCTTGGAATTAACTCCCCCCCCCCCCCCATGAGATTTTAATAATTTTTTTCTGAATCAATTAAACAAAAAATATTTCATCTTTGAGTCGATCCTGTTTTATGCAAAAGCAGGTATATCGATGATAAGAAAAGGATTTGTCTATATGTGGCATGTAAATTGCCTAATGACATTATGAGTAAACTTTTTGCTTACTAGAAAGAACCAAACACATTAACCCTATGAGTATGTTTTTCATGTATTTGTTTTTACTATCATGAAAATATTTAATTCGCAATTTACACATACCGAATTATAAAGATAACACTATGTACACAAAAATCTGCATATTTTGAATATTAAAATAAAATCTGTTTTGTGCATTACGCAGAAATATGTGTAATAATAGAATATAACACACATATCTGTGTATTTTTTATATTACACAAATATATGTGTATTTTATACATTACACAAAGGTATGTGTATTCTGCATATTACACAAAAATATGTGTAAAATCAGAATATTACACAGATATATGTGTATAAATATTACACAGAAATATGTGCAATCCTGTACAATTTACACATTAAACTGTGTATTTCCAGACTTATCACATAATTTTTACACATTTGGACTTATCATCAAATTACACATTAAAATGTGTATTTTAAAATTGACACATTAGGCGTGTATTTTGGTAATTTACACACCAATTTACACATATAGACAAATCGTTTTTGTATTATCGATATACCTGTTTTTGTGTGTAAATTTACACATTTATTTTTTAGAGTGTAATTGCCCCACTTATCAAATCGACATTGCTAAATATGAGGTCATACCTGTTCTTTTCAATCCTGAAATTCCAGAAGAATCTGTCAAGTATATTTCTAAATATTCGACAAAATGTCTAAAATTGAAAGTTGCCGGTCATTAATGGCAATATAGTGTATATATATATATATATATATATATATATATATCAAGAGTTTTTCTAGGATCTTCATCTAAAACATATTGTTTTAAAATCACATTTACCCGTATTCACATCAGTACAAAACAAATATTTCTAATGGCTCAAATTGTGAATAATCAATTTTTTTTTTTTTTGCTACATGTGAATAAAATAATAATAAGGTTGGTTTTCAACTCCGGAGCCCATGATAATTAAAATCCAAAGATTCAGCAAAAAAGTAAAACAGGACACAAAATGAATGGAAATGTTTAGGGTAGACCGGGGCACGTTTACGTGGGGTTTTTTTCAATGAATAATCCAATTTTTATGTTTTAACTTAAGAAATTTTAGATATTGTGGTTTTATAAAGCAGTTAATAAAGTCAAAATTTGTGTATTCAGTTGTGACCCTATTTTTGTTTTTAACCGTAGAAAACAATTTATTTAAGACCAAGTCTTTTGCGCAAACTTGCCCAGGGAACGGGGCCAATTTATGCATCAAGTGGGCACGTTTACGTATATTATAAGTGACACCAAGGAGTATGTGAAACAAATATTTAATCAAATTGAAATGTTTTATTTATAACTTAAAAAACGGTTTAAAAAATAAAGAGAATTAATTAAAGAACATTTTATAGGCTAAACTGAAAACATAGGGCTTATTTCTAATTGAAAGCAGAAATTATTTAGTCATCTTCATCATCACTGTTACATTTTTACAAACAAAAATTTTTTTGTTATTTTTACAAACAAAAAATAAAGTCTTTCCTTTTGCACACTTGTGATGGGACCACCTTTTGCATCTAACAAGGAGAGGGCCAACCTTGTCAATCACAGATTTTGATTAGTTTTATATATGTTGTAGGGTAGAGACCCCTTAGTGTCAGGTTCAACGGATTTTATCCAACGCTTCTTAGTTCTTGAGAAGCCGGGGGGGGGGGGTTCTAATAATAGTACACAACTTAAATACTTACATTGCAACCGCAATTATAGGTTGATCGTAGCTCAGTTGGTACGGCGTTCGCAGGTTGATCAGCGGGCCCACGTTCGGTACCCGAACGCGCTACATTTGTTTTTCTCACTTTTTGTTTTATGAATATACTTGTAATTATAATTTAATATTTTCAATTACAAATTTTAATATCATACATTAATTTTAATGTTAATAAACTTACATTTATCATTTTTTATTATTAAACTTTTATTTCTCATCCTTTAAAGAGGTTTATGAAGAAATTGGATCTATTATTGAATGATAAAAATTCCAAAATCGTGACAAAATCTGTTGTGGTGCCATCTAGTTATGATAAAGTAAAAGAATATTCAAATAAAATAAATTAAAAGCAGAAAGAAGATAAAGGTGAAAGCAAAATAATTGAAAGCGCAAGCATACGTATTACAAATTTAAAAATCTTTATTATGCAAAAAGTCGGTTGTAATTTAATTCTGATGCTAATTTTTAATATAATTATGCTTGTTACTTTAAAAACAGAATGGTAGTATTATCGCATTGATTTCCATTCTTAAAGCAATGCGTAAAAGATGTTTCTTTAAAATCACGAATTGATACAATTGCTCAATATCATTGCATCGATAAAGAATATATGAAATACATTTTAAAAGTTATTTCTAAAACATTAACAGTTTTATGATGTATTTAGTTAATTTTTAGATCTATTTAGTTAAAAGTAAAAAATTAAATAAGTTAAAATTATAATTGATATACAATATTATAAATTTTAATTGACAATGAGATTATTAAATTATACTTACAAATATATTTATAAAACAAAAATGAGAAAATCAAATGTAGAGCATTCAGGTATCGTACCCGGGCCCGCGGAGCAGCCGGCAAACGCCATACCAACTGAGCTACAACCAACCTATCATCGTGGTTACAAAGTAAGTATTTCAGTTTTGTACTATTATTAGACCCCCGGTTTCTCAAGAACTAAGGAGTGTTGGATAAAATCCGTTGAACCTGACACTAAGGGGTCTCTACCCTACAACATATATTAAAATAGTCAAAATCTGTTATTAACAAGGTTGGCTCTCTCCTTGTAAGACATTGAACCCAGTCTTGTCCTTTTTGGGATCGGTTGGTTGTATTTATGTCGGCCAATTATCAGCATGTGGAATATAGGCCCTAAGTGGGGGGGGGGGGAGTGCCTTCCGTGGAGGTCTTTCTAAGGGAACCTAATCCGTATTAACGCTTGGAGAACCAAGGTTGGAAGAAAACCATTTTGGGATCGGCTGTATGATTTCAAACAATAAATACACACACAGTTTTCATCTTCGTAATCTGATTAATTCACTATTTTTTTTTCCAAAGTGTACCATTTTTTTCCTTTTGCAGTTTTTGGTTTCGTACTTTTTCCTTTGCTGTCTTCTTCTTCTGCTTCCATAGAAACTAGTAAATTTTTATGTAATTTCTTCTTTTTGTTTCGTTGAGCCATCATGTTTTTTTCTTTTTCGTTCCTAATTGCTCTTGTCTGAGGGCTTCTTTAACCGCAGTATCTGTTAGGATTGCTCACTCCCTCTTTTTCTTCCCTTTCTTGGTGCCACTTCTTGGTTCTCTGCCTTTTCAAATGGTCTCAGTGGTTCAACTTTAGGGCCACGTTTACTCAGTAAGAACGTGCGTAAAGGTGCCCCGATGTCAATGCGTAAACGCGCCTTGTCGCCATGTTTGGATTTATTTTTAACGTGCAACGAAAATTAATAATATTTCGGTTCATACAAATACAGTTCTCAAAAAAGGATAAGATTCTGATAATGTTCATATATTATTTGTTTATCCTTAACTAAATATTATTAGTTCACAATAAGTTTCAATAAGTTCAACACAAAATTTAAAAACCTTGACAGAAAACATGTTTTCCTTTCCGCATGCTAGACTGAAGCTCGACTGATGCTCAAAAACGTGTGAGAATACCCAATAGGGAGTAGCATCAATCTGTCATGACTGGTATCGCGCCAGTCATAACTCGTTTCGGAAAAAGTGCACTGCGTATACGTGCCCCAGTCTACCCTATATTATATTTATTTTATCTTGTTATATTTAATGCGCATTATATTAGAGTAAGTTTTGGAGCATTATTGCCGAATTTATTGTATTATGGTCTAGGAATAATGATATGTTGTAAATAACCAGGAAATACATTATTGTCCAATTTATTTTGCTCTATCTACTTACTTATATATTTATTTTTCGACTTTCCCCATTTTTCTCTTATAAAAGGGGGAAAAAAAGGATTTATCAAAAATTTATTATTTATTAGGAAAGAGGATTTATTAAAAATCCTCTTTCTGGATTTTTTATCACTTAAAATTATTTAAATTTTGGATAAATTATTTTCCATATTTTCTGATGCACACAATATTTTATAACCCAGCAAAGAAAGAAACAGTGGGCCATCAGCTGGAAAAAAGATGGCAGCCAGCACTGCCATCAGCGATAAAGTGCAATGGTGCCATTACTTAAACCTGTAAAAAAGTGTCCGTGCGGAATGCAGCTGGCCCATCAGTGATGGCCAACAGCAAGCCAGCATTGGTATGCTATCACATTACTTCAATCCGGCACTTTTCCTGCAGTGCTAGCACCTATCCCGATGCTATTCCTTCGCTGGCCCAGCACTTTCCCTTACAAAATTTGTTTATAGAATTCTGTAAAAAACAAAGTATTATGTCTCTTTTTTCTATAAGCCAGTTTTACCAAGAGCTGTAGAAGTGTCTCTCTATAATAGAACAGTCTATTGAAATATTTGAACTTGGAGCGGTTTCCATGTGGTCACCCTTCCAAGTACTAACCACGCTGGATGCTCTTTGGTTTTCGGGATCGGACATGAACAAGTACTCTCAGCGTATGCTACGACCGCTCACGGTTTCTAAGCTCTCATTACATTGTTTCAAGTTTGTTTCTTTTGTGATTTAGTTCCAAATCATTAAAATGGAATAGAAATTATTGTATTGTATAGAAATCCTATATATTTTATACGCTTTTTTTATTATTATTGATTCTCAACTGTGTAAATTATGAAAATCGAAATCCTTTGTAACTTAGTAAAACCAGATTTAATGAGAAAAAAGTGAAATGAAATAAAGAATTTATTTATTTATTCATTTACTTATTTATTTTGTTGGTGGCAGTGGTGCTATATTATTTACAGTTTCAAAAAATTAGCTTCACCGCTTAAATTGTGTTAAAATATTCCTCTCAGATTTTTTTTCAAATACTCAATGTCTTCGATATTCGCAAAGCCACTTAGCGTAAGGGTTCCTAGCAATAATACTGCAAAAGTTCATACACTTCTATATAGTGGTGGGCCAGCGCATGAGATAAAACGGAAGCCCACCAGAATTTTATCAGGTGATTTCCAACAGCAAAGTTGACTGAAGCTGTCCAGCAGTGTTCATGCAGTGGTAGACCATTAGCCAGCACTTCTCCATCATTGCCAGCACCTATCTTGCTGCTGGCCAGCAATTTCCTCTTTGCTGGGAAGACACGCTAAGTTTTTGAATAGAAAAACAGACTTTAAAAATTAACTATATTTGATGTCAAAATACTTAAATAAATAGTACAATTATAAAAAAAGATGTATTTAAGTAACAAAACATGCATTTCCGAATACAAAAACATAAAATACAAATTTTTTTATTTTACATATTACTGCGATTATCTTTGGTTCAAGTTATACAGTACAGAACTTAATGATACATATACTTATACAGGAAAAGGTGGTGTAATAAGAAACAGTAAATCGTATTCTATTTTAAAATTGTTTACAACTTTTTTTACATGTATTTCTAGCAATGTCTGTCATTATCTCGTTTATTATTTTGCTTAGGTAAAACAGACAAGGATAAATTATTTTATCTCTATATCTCTCTTCGTAATTTGTCAGATTTAATCCCTTGTTTCAGTCTATTCCTAATGTATGTACATTTGCATTTTACATCAATAATATATCTAGATGTATATTCACTTTCAATACAAATAAAGAAACTTTATTTTACAATTTAATAAATGTACTTTTTAGCCTCCTGTAATTAAAAAAAGAAAAACTACTATCTTATTCGGACAAGCTATATTCAAAGGGGTTTTTTTCTTTCTAGTATAACTTGAATAATTATGAGTAAACTATTCTTCGTATTTTATAATACTTGTTTTTTATTTTTTTTTATTTATTGTATCTTTTTTTTAGTATTTATATTTTTATAAATACTAAAAATATAAATACAATAATTAAAATAAATAAAATTTAAATATATATTTTATTTTTTGTAGTTTTATATTTTTTTTATAAGAGACAGGCGATTTCGGTTAAAATGGAACCAAAAATAAACAACAAAAATAGCTTTAATAGTTGAATAAAAATTGTCAAAGCTTCATCAAAGTAATGCATGTTTTTGTAAGACCCTTTTCTCATTTAAATAAAAAAGTATGATTATTTTATGTCTTTTATTATATTTCTTGTCTTTTATTACTCTTCCTCTGTTCTCGATTATTGTTGTATTTTTCAGTCGCGATGTTCAATAAAGGAAAAAGTAACATCCGCCAGACCACGAGTATCGGAAGTATCAGTTCTGCCACCAATAGATATGGGATGGAGTAATGTTCCAACTGATGGCTGCTACACGGGACCACTCAATTATAGATGGCAAAGAGTTGCAGACAATTTTATTGACAGTGATCTCAGATTACGGAGCAGGTATGGTACTAACGTAAAGAAACATTGAAAATCTTTAAGTTATTAGGAATATATGACGCAAAATCAAACATAAAAGTATAGTGTAATAAATGTATGACACTGTAAAAAAAAAAAAAAAAAAAAAAAAAAAAAAAACCCTGTAAAGTTACTAAAGTTTTTCTAGGAAACTGGGATTTCTGGAACTTTTTATGTTACGGCAACAACAAAACTTCCTGTAACAGCGTTGTTACAGGAATTTTTGTTGTTGCCGTTACATAATAAGTTCTAGGAATCCCAGTTTCCTAGAAAATCTTTAGTAACTTTACATAATTTTTTTTACAGTGTACAGTAATGTGTTGTTGAATCCACTATAATTACATATTTTTAATTTTCTCTATTTAATAAATACATATATAATTACTGCTAAATTTAGCCTTTAATTATCCTAGCTTTCATTCAAAATGAAAATAGAATATGTGTTAATTCTTTTTTTATCATCTGTAATTGCTTTCACTCGATCTATTTTACATCTACTCGGATTCACATCTCTTTCGCCTTAACGTCTAACGTAAATAAAAAAATCTCTGCCGGCCTGGCCTACAGGCGGAGATAGATTTCGAAGTTAAGTATGTTAATTGCACCAACAAAAACTAAATCATGATTAGATATAAATCCACATTAACAGTTTTATATCTTTCTGAATTTTTACGATATTTGACTAGATTTTTTTGAATAAGTTGCTCCATAGAGTTGACTATTAAATTATGTAAAATGATCCTTGTTATCGTTCGCGCATGCGCAGATAAAAATTAATTTATACAACTGCTCATATTTCCTAAAATATTTAATATATTTATATTCCAATTACACTATATTGTTTCTACTATATTTTGTCAATTTTCCTGAAACCGGCGTTAAATATGGTTGAAAACCCTTGGCAATATAGTGTATAATAAATTTGAAATCACAAATATATGAAGAAATTGATAAAGTTCTAAAGATGATTTAGAAATGAACATATGAAATCAGTATGTAAAATAAGAAACTATGAATGACTCACAGAATCATCAGAGGAGCTTGTGAGTTCATTCATAGAAGATGCGTTATTTCATCCAATTTTGTCGGCATTAAGCCTAAAATGACAAAGTTTAGCTCCTTATAACGCAAACAATACAGAAAATAGATAATAAAAAGCTAAGAGATCCAAAGAAAGATACACCTCATACAGGATATTAAAATTATTAGAGCACAATACCTGAATGACATACTAAGAGTCAAAACTACTGCATATCAGCATGGAAAACAAAGTTAAGACTATTTTAACATGTGATCTACAGTTGAGCATCTGAGTGAAACCCATAACTGTGCTGCCATTTGGTGTGAGAAAGGAAAAAATGTAAATAGGAACTGGATTAATAACAATAATGTTTAGAGTTGCCATCTTAAGCCCCCCAAAAAATAAAAAATAAAATGAATGAAAATGATTGAAGAAATCAAGAAAAGACTTAGATTAACTTTTAGTTAAACTAGAATTAAAAAATAGGAATAAACTTAATAAGTACTGAGTGAATACAAAATAAATTAAAGAAAAGGAATAAATTAATACAAATAAATAAAGAAAGAAATAAAGAATTATATAAAAATAAATAAAAGGGCAATTGATTAAATTAACGCTTTAAAGACTAAAATTTGTAATATAAAAAAATGAGAATATATATATAAAGTTTTTTACTGATGGTGGTTTTGGGTTCTAGGGGTCATGATCAGTGTAGATCTGCAAAACTTTTTCAGAAATTCCAACATAGGAACGACGCCAATAGGTAGGATTTCATACGAAATCTACCTAATATTTCATACGAAATCTACCTAAAAGGCTAACTCAGTGTTTTGTCTGCAATTAGTTTCCTCGGTCGGCATAAGATTCGTTATGTTCATTATTAGACATTTTCTTTCTGATAAAAAAATCAAACTTTTGTATTTGCATACTATTAAGAATTTTAAGTTTAGCTTATGTGTTCCAGTAATATTCATGATTAACGTACTGCTTGGCATCTTGGCTTACATACTTCTGTGTGGCAGGCTATTTGAACACAGTATATATAAGCCTTTGAAAATCAATGTATATGAAAGCCTAACTGATTTTCTAACTCACATGCTTTGTCTTTATTCATAAATGGATAAATCGAGACCGTCAGATTAAACATCGAGAAAATCTAACATTTTTTTATTTGAGTATTTGAACCCGTGGATTTTTTTTTAATTTCAAAGCAAAAGGAATTTGACTTACATACCTGACATGCAACGTAATAAATCTTTTCTACACGTCACAAGTCGGCTACTGTGATAATATTATAATATGTTTTTAAAGCTTTAAATATCTATAAGATATTATAATTTGGATTATTTGTTCACTTATTTAGGTTTGTTTTCGTGTTACATTTTTCAAATTGTCATTTTAATTTATTATTAAGTAAATACAGTGCTAATTAAAAATTAAAACATTTATTCGAAAATACATTTTCCTCAGAAAGTTAAGGTGCAAACAATTTTTTGGTTTAAATTATAAACAAATTAATTAAAATAAATGCCAGGAATTTGGTAGCAAACTATGCAAATCTCAAAGTAACATATCGAGATGAAAAGAAAGTATAACTTTTGTAATATACACAATAGATAATAAATGATGAAAATATGACGCATTTCTTCAGCACAGGCAAAGAAGTGTGGCCATGGTCACTAGATACAGCTATACAGATCGTACAACGAGTCTTCATGATGTTAACGAGATTGTTGATGACATGTTGTAGTAACAAATCCCACTCGTCTAAAAGAGCGGATTTTAAATTCCTGGTGTGTCTTTGGAAGAGGTTGACTTTGTGCCTCGACTTTTCCTAGAACATCTGAAACATGCCAGTGACAATTCGGGCTAATCCTGACAGGAAATATCCTCTTCCCTAAGGAAATCATTCATATCTTCTTCTGTGTGTGATCTTATATTATCGTCCATAAATGATGTCTTAATCGACAGTTTCTCATGAGACTCAAAGACCTCATTTCTATACTGCTGTGACGTTACAATGCCGACATCAAAGAAATGCAGAGTTGTTCACCTTTCCAATGGAATGCCGCCTCAAACAATGATTTCACGGCCACCATAGTAGTCAATTTCTCATATGTTGGTGTTATGATAGCGTATCCCACGATCTTTTTATATGAAGTTTCATCGACCATATGTTTGTGTAGTGAATCTTGAGTCATCATTAAAAGGACATGGCTACAATCTTGTGTGTCGAAGATGCCTGATATGAGACAGCCACCTGCTCAGACTTAAGAGTAATGCAGACAGAGAGTAATGCAAGGCTACACTGAGCAAGAATTGTCGATGATCTTCTTGGGGGTTAGGATATTGCTCGCATGCACTGTCCTGCAATGTCTCAGAACCCTAATCCCACCGATCATGTTTGCAATTCTGTAGAAAGTGCAGTATACAATATCAAGACCTTCTCAGGACCCACCAGTGTCCTTTAGCGCTGGGACTTGTAACAAAAAGCTGTCACCAATCTCATTATCAGCACGAAGGCGCCTTGTACGACCAGCATATCTGTGCGGGATGGCCACACGTCATATTAGCTCGCCTATACGGGGGATATGAATCGTCATTTTTTTTTATATCGTTTATGGATCGACTGTGAATATTACAAAAATTTTACTTTTTTCTAACTTGTAAACTTGTCATATCATATCTCATAGTTTGAGGTACTTATGTACCAAACTCCACATTTTTTTCATCACAATAATTTCTTTACATACGCTACGCAAAAAAAGTAATTTGTTTTATTAGACAGGATCAAAATAAATTTATGTGACATTGCATTACAGTTAATTTAGACTAGTTTGAAATTTCATTTTTAAAATATTGTACCTTACTTTCCAGGTTATTAAATTTTTGTAAAAATGCCTGACTGTTTTTATATAATTTTTCGATGAATGTTAATTTAAATCTAAACAATGCATTTTGCACATTTTAAGAAGGATGTTCAAAATATATTTAAAAAGTGTAGGTACAGTCGTGGAAAAAAAATAAACACCCCCTACTAACTCCTCAACAAATTATCGTAGAAGAAAGTTACTGGTACCGAACGATTGGAAATAAAGTCTACTTTTAAATGATGTATATAAAATTTGCTTAGGGGGCCATCTACATATTGAAACGAACCATAACTTTGTTTTTTTCAATAGAAGTACACAATTCGGACAGCATAAATGAACTCTACACACTTCAATTAGCCTAAAAACGAATTTTTATGCAATTCGTACCATAAGTTTCTGAGAAATTAATCATTTTAAAACGAGCGTATTTTAAAGGCTGTATCCAAATTGAAGTTCCGTCCTGGATTGTTAACCAAGAGAGCCCCTTTCTTGATCAAGGCACCTTAAGCGCCACTCAAGGAGACAATGAAGCGTGTTAGATTACAGTACAGCAGAATAAATTTAAAAATGTCTACTCAATTCCATGATAGACGGCCCCTTAAACCATCATTTTGCCGTTTTTTAAGCATAATTTGAAAACTACTTGGAAGAAAAATGTGAAAATTTTGAATTTCCATAAAGCAGGACTTAATAAATCTAAATTCATCAAAAAAATTGCAGGTTGCAATTCATAATTTTTTCGGATATTAATTTCATGATTCATAATTCATATCATAAAATTATAAAAATCGCAAATTCAGCTTATTTATGTTTGGGTATATTAGTATTATTACTACAAAAAAAATTAGCTCATTAGGAGCATAATTTCGGGAGATATAAATAAAAATATGTAAATGTAATTTAACTTTAGAAGCACTAAATTTTGAATGTTTATAATTCAAAAACTTATCATTCAAATGACTTGAAATGTGGTGTCTAGGCATAGTTTGAACCAAAGATTTGAAATATCTCGTTAAAATTGGGTATTGCCATTGAAAAAAATTAAGTTTGGATTCGTTTTAATATGCAGATGACCCCTAAGAAAATTTTATGTACATCATTTAAAAGTAGACTTTATTTCCAATCGTTCGGTACCAGTATCTTTCTTCTACGATGATTTGTAGAGGAGTTAGTAGGGGGGGGGTTACTTTTTTTTCCACGACTGTACTTTCAGTTTCTTTTTTTAAATAGACGAGCATTTGTTTATTAATAAAATTAAATCTTTTTAAATTAACAAAATAAAAGTATTGACAAACTTATAGGTATAATCAATAAGATACCTTGAGGGCCGCTAATTGAAATTATTTTTTAGTAAAAAAGAAATCATAAATATTATACGTGTAACTTCTGCTATTCCAACAAAATTTTCAAATCGTAATTTCCGAATTTACTCTTCAAAAGTCTTATTTTGGAAACTAAATAAACTTTTTCATGACATCTTTTGTTTTTCTAATTTCTTCTTGAAAAGTTTAGGAAAATACTGTAAAAATATATATTTAAAAGGCTCTTTCTCTAACCGTATAATCTTTTCGCAAGTTTCTTTTAAATAAAAAAAATTATTGAATTATTTTTTCCATTTCTCCATTTTCTTTCTTTCTTTTTTACTTTATAAGCAGTATGTTGAGTATGTTGAAGCAATGGCTATACGAAGTTGAAGAAATGTATGAAAACTGGTTCATTACGAATGTTTTCTTGTATTACACACATTTATGTAATATCGTACTTCAGAGCTATCTTTTCCTGTATTATGAAATCTTAGGTAATATCGGTATTTGGTAGCCAATCAAAACTACTATTGTGGTTGAAAATCACTATTAATAAAATTGCAAAATAAAACTACAGTTATCAATGATATGGAATAAAATCAAGAGAAAGATTTGTTAAAATTTAAATAAATTGGATCATTCTTATTTAACAGAAAATACAATTAGCTAGCAATAGAAATATTTGTTGAAACTTCCAACGAAATTTCAATTGCATAAATTCGGTAGGCCGCTATGTAAATTTACTTCTTTAAATAGCTTCAAAGAAAGAAGCTTCTGTTTTTGGTCGTTATGCATGTATATACGTATGTCTTCAATCTTCTCAACCAATGAATGAATTTGAATGTAACTTTTACACTACCAATTCTAGTATACTAAAGGAGATTTTAAGCTCAAAAGATTCATCGGTGTATGACTAGAGTTGCAAAGACTAGAAAAAAACCGGTTTAAACCTGAGAATAAACCGGGTGTTTTAGAAATAAACCGGATATTTTGGGAATAAACCAGGTCTTTTGGGAATAAAATTGGGAATAAACCGGGTCTATTGGAAATAAACCCGGGAATAAACGAGCTATTTGCAACTCTATGTATGACGTTTTATAGAGACAAGTCTAATATCTTAATATATGATTGTCTATTGCGTTTAAAATTTGAGCAATGAGCGATGAGCAATAGCTTGTCTTTATAAATGTGAGAGAAGTCACATACGAGAAATAAAACTTGATTGATCGAAAGTATTTTGACAAAATCTTGAGCGACTAACAACTAGAATGCCTATATAAGAAAGTGGCGGCATACGAGCAATAAAATTTGATTGCTCAAGTGAATTATGGACAAATACTTGGCAAATCTGCCATTTTCACCAAGATAATGTTTGTTAATTTTTCTCATTCGTTTAACATAGCTTGTGTAATCGAGTATTGTCAAGTTTTGGAATGTGGATTGCAACTGTTTGGACAAATACTTCTATTCTGAACATGTGCATATGCGTGCCACCACACTCTTTTATTTAGAAAAACAATCGATTGGCAACAACCTAGATTAAATGGACGATATTCCATTTACGTTATGATCATGTGATCAAGGCAAAAACTTCTAGAGTAAAGAAGGGAAAACTCCGTAGACGCAATGTAAATTCCCGCCAGCCAGTGAAACAGTTCACGGGGAAAGCAACAGTAGCTTCCCTTCTTATCAGTTAGAAGTTCCTTCGGTAAATTACCAGTACCACGTAACTTTTTCAGCCTCGAACCCAGATTTGGAATATAGTCCATTGAATCTGTTTGTCACCATGGATACAGCTGTGGGGATCTGGCATCGCCGAAGCCCAAAACCAGCTTGTGAACTGACTCTTGTTTTCTTCGTACCACATCCATGGTTTCTATTCCGCCGTAACAGAAAACCGCACGGATCAGCTCCGCGGTAAGGCGGGAAGAAACGTTTTTCAGTTGGAATGTTGGACTGCCTCGTGAACGCATGTTTTCAATCTGAGCTGTAACGCTACACTTGCTGTATTGCCGCACACATGTGCGAAGAATGTAATTTTAACATAATATACACTTGTTAAGTTTTTATCAAGTCTTACGTTCATGCTTCCAGTGTTTTAATTTATTTTATTGCTTAAACGACGAAGTTAGAATTAGTTATCGGGTGTTATGCTGCCCGTTGCTAAAGTGGTGACCCGACATTGAACAGAACATTTTGCCTAGTTATCTTAATACATCGCCTTTACTATGGCGTGGTGTACGACGTTTCTGCATTAATAGTAACTCGAAAGGGTATATGCATTAAATTTACGCAAGATTTTGTGCACGAAATGATTTCCTGCAGTGGCTGCAAAATTTTTTCATCACCTACTGGCATTCGGAGTTCTCGGCGCTAAGATATAAATAGCGTGAGGATAATTCCGGTGAGTCATATTTTTTTATGGCGTCTCAAATTACCATTACCTCTGTGTGTGCGTATTAATTTTCCTTGACCCGTAGTAAATTTAACATCAAATTTTGCGCATTTTATCTTATTATTGTATATATATTGTGTAATGTACTAAATTTTAAATTCAGTTTCATTTAATTGCTATCAAACTTAATATTTTTGTTTGCATAATAATATGATTATTTTAAAATTCGGGGTATAACGCGAGTTATTATGATATACTGTAATTAAGCTTGGCCAGATAGAATCGTATGTTTAGGTATATCGCATTTTAGTGTTTCGCATCAATCTCCTCGGCGAATTGAGGGATTGCTTATCGTATATTATCATGCTTAAATTTTGTTTTCATACTTGTCTTTGCATTATTTTTTCTATTAAGCCTTGCTGCGCATTTGAGCACATAATTTTTTGCTAGGGTTTCTAAAACCATCTATTCTGTATATATTATTATATTTCCTGCATTTATTATTTTTTTGTTTAATTGTGTATTAAATATTTTATGAAATGACAACCCCAGTAGACTCCGCAGCTAGCATTCAGAGAGTTGGGATAAAAGCGACCCCGTTTTGGCGGGGAAATTCCGAAGCTTTGGTTTTTACATTTAGAATCTCAGTTTAAGCTTGCAGGAATTACTGATAGTGTTACACAGTTTCATCATTTAGTTGCATCAATGCAACCTGAGGAGCTGGCTATAGCAGGTGACATCATTAGCGAACAGCCTCCTGATCAACCGTACGAAAAGCTAAAAACGCGACTAATTATTCAGTATTCGTTAAGTGAGGATCAGTGCATTCGTGAGTTGATTTCTGGTTTACAGTTGGGGGATAAAAAAATTTCCCGTTTGCTGCTAGAAATGCGAAATAAGGCTGGTTGCCAGGTCAAAGATGATTTGCTGAAAACGTTATTTCTTCAGCGCCTGCCCACTAATGTTCAGCAAATTTTAGCAATATCTAATGACCCGCTTGACAAATTAGCCAAGATGGCTGATGGTATCATTGCTGCGAATGGTCCGCCCCCCATGGTTAAAAGTATTCAGTCAAAGTAATGACGAGCTGAAATCATTAATTCTTGCGCTCTCTACACGCTTGGAGAAGTTGGAAGTAAAGGGGAATAATTTCAGGCAGAGTCGTTCCAAATCCCGTGACCGTTTTAGGCAGTATAAACGTGATAAAAGTACGGAAAAGAACGGTAATTCTCAAAATTTATATTGGTACCATGCCACATTTGCTGATAAAGCAAATAAATGCCGCAAGCCTTGCTCATGGGAGGGAAACTAGTAAGGCCGTCACTCAAATCTGAGGGTGACGGCATAGTTCAAATAAATAGGCTCTATCTCAATGACAGAACTACTCATTTGAAATTTTTAATCGACACAGGAGCTGATGTGTCCGTCTTACCTGTGCCAAAGGCTAATAAAACACGAACAGCAGATAAGCTCCAATTTTTTGCTGCTAATGGCACGATTATTCCTACCTTTAGCCAGCAGCTCTTAAAGCTTGATTTAGGCCTGCGCAGGGAATTTAACTGGTCATTTATTCTCGCAGACGTTTCGCAGCCAATTATTGGGGTCGATTTCCTTCGGCATTTTGGCTTACTTATTGATGTGTGCCAAGGGAAGTTGCATGACCCCATTACCAACTTACAGGCGCAGGGCATTATTGATAAGTCAATTAGTAGTAAAATACGCACGGTTTCTGAAATAACGCCATTCCATATGCTGCTTAATAAGTTCCCCAGCCTTACGGATACTCCAGCCTCCCTTAAACCCCCGAAGCATGATGTGCAGCATATTATTGAAACCAAAGGTCCACCTGTGTTCTCTAAGCCTCGCAGGTTTCCACCAGATAAGCTTCGTGCGGCTAAGCAGGAATTTCAATTTACGATGTCTGCCGGGATTTGCAGACCTTCCAGCAGCTCTTGGGCTAGCCCGTTGCACATGGTTCCCAAATCTAAGGATGATTGGCGCCCGTGTGGGGATTATCGTAATTTGTATGCTGCTA
Source organism: Maratus speciosus (assembly GCA_963932465.1). Classification (NCBI taxonomy): domain Eukaryota; kingdom Metazoa; phylum Arthropoda; class Arachnida; order Araneae; family Salticidae; genus Maratus; species Maratus speciosus. The sequence goes on along the minus strand of OZ010787.1, from coordinate 139,243,670 downwards.
CCGTTCCGGATCGCTATCCAGTTCCTCATATTCAGGATTGCACGCAAGCGCTCCAAGGTAAAAAGATTTTTCGACATTGGATCTGGCTAGAGCTTATCACCAGATTCCGGTGCGACCTGAGGATGTTAAAAAAAACAGCCGTCACAACTCCGTTTGGTCTTTTCGAAATTTTGTATATGCCATTCGGTTTGGCCAATGTTGCTGCGCTTTATCCATAGAGTGTTGTATGGACTTGATTTTTGCATTCCATATTTTGATGATGTACTGGTAGCATCCTAGAATTACGAGCAGCATATTCAACATTTGCAATTGGTATTCGAGCGACTAGCTCAGTATGGGGTACGTTTGAACCCATCTAAGTGTGTTTTTGGCCAATCTAATGTCAAATTCTTAAGGCATACTATTTCCGGAGGCCATTAGCCCACTCCTGGATAAGGTTGATGCGATAAAAAAATTTCCTCGTCCCGAAACTATTAAATAATTGCGTCGTTATTTGGCCATGCTTAATTTTTATCGCCGGTTTATTTACAATGCTGCGCACACACAGGGGGTGTTATACAAATATTTACAAGGTGCCAAAAATAATGACAAAAGCCTAGTTCAGTGGACAGATTAATCTAATGATGCTTTCGTACTTAGTAAGGAAGAACTTGCAAATGCTGCTACATTAGCATACTTCATACCAACGGCACCTTAATTTATTGTGGTGGATGCATCAGACTTTGCAATGGGTGCAGCCTTGCAGCAACAGGTGATTAAAAATTGGCATCCTTTAGCATTTTTTTCAAAATCTTTGTCACCGGCACAGCAGAAGTATAGTGCTTGCGACCGTGAACTTTTGACGGCGTATTCCGCTGTACAACATTTTCGACATATGCTTGAAGGTCGGAACTTTACAATTTTTACAGACCACAAGCCACTCACTTTTGCATTCAGACAAAAAACAGACAAAAGCTCACCGCGGCAAACTCGTCAACTTGATTTTATAGGCCAATTTTCCACGGACATACAACGCATCAGTGGTTTGGAAAATGTGGTGGCTGACGCTTTGTCGAGGATAAATATTTCGACCATTAACTCCTGTGTTGTTGATTTGGAACATATGGCCAAATTACAGGCAACTGATATTTCCCTTCAACAGGCAAAAGAAAGCGACAGTAGTTTAAAATTTCAACCGATGCCATTAGGTGATACAGAATTAAAGTTACAGTGTGATATCTCTACAGTTCGCATTAGACCATTTGTGCCTGCAGGCATGCGGAAGATTGTTTTCCAGAAATTACACGAGTTGTCCCACCCTGGTCTCAAGGCGACACAGAAACTAGTTGAAGAACGCTATGTTTGGACCGGAATACAGAAGGATGTTGCGGTGTGGGTGCAATCCCGCATCTCCTGCCAAAGAAGCAAAGTCCACCGGCACACGAAAAGTGCTATTGGCACATTTGAAAAACCATCAGCTCGGTTCCAGCATGTGCACATAGATTTAGTTTGGCCATTGCCACCATCTAATGGATTTCGAATTGCTTGACATGTGTTAACCGGTTCACCAAGTGGCCGGAAGCAATTCCGTTGGTTGACACTACCGCTGAGAGTGTAGCAGAGGCTTTTTACGCTGGTTTGATCGCCCGTTTTGGACCACCTTTACGTCTGACGACTGACCAAGGTCCCCAATTCGAGTCATCTCTGTTTTCGGCACTGAATCAATAACTGGGTATTACCGAAATTCACCACATCTTCATACCATCCAGCTGCAAACGGTCAGGTGGAGCGATTCAATCGGCAGCTCAAAGCTGCAATCATGGCGCACAACACCATCGAATGGGCTAAGGTATTGCCATCTGTGCTCCTGAGCATACGAACTGTATGGAAGGAGGATTTGCAGGCAACGGCAACTGAGATGGTATACGGTACTACCATTGCCCTTCCTGGAGAATTCGTGGTGCGAGCAGCTGACGATCCAGATCAGGTAAATTTTCTTGGCAGGCTACGCCAGGTGGTACGCCAATTGTGCCCAGTAGCTGCTCGGTCTACAGCTGACCGTCCAATTTTAATCAGCAGGGACCTTGAGTCATGCACACACGTCTTTCTGCGCAGAGACTGTGTTAAGAAAAGCCTACAAGCTCCTTATGAGGTGCCTTACTGGTGCTGCAAAGAACTGGAAAAGATTTTACACTTAAAATTGCTGAACAAACTGTCACGGTGCATATAGACAGAGTGAAGCTTGCTTTCTGATGCGCAGGTGAGGAACAGCCTCCCAACCAAAAAGCAACACAGAAGCAGCCGGTGTTAGAGATATCAGCAAATCAACCAGAAACTCTCATGCCCAAAAGTGAGCCTGAAACCACACGTTCTGGTCGGCGTGTCAGATTTAACCCTCGCTACCTCTGATAGTGGACTTTATTTCGCTATCGCTCATGGGGGGAAGGGGTACTACTGAGATCTGGCATCGCCGACAACCCAAAACCAGCTTGTGAAATGACTCCCGTATTCTTCGTTCCACATCCATGGTTTCTATTCCGCCGTAACTGAAAACCGCACGGATCAGCTCCGCGGGAAGAAACGTTTTTCAGTTGGACTGTTTGACTGCCTCATGAACGCATGTTTTCAATCTGAGCTGTAACGCTATACTTGCTGTATTGCCGCACACATGTGCGAATAATGTAATTTTAATGTAATATACACTTGCTAAGTTTTTATCAAGTTTTAAGTTCATGCTTCCAATGTTTTAATTTATTTTATTACTTAAACGACGAAGTTAGAATTAGTTATCAGGTGTTATGCTGCCCGTTGCTAAACAGCGTCTAGAATACCTAGTGTGGAAATATACTATCCAAACAGTGCTAAAAATTGTTATCCCTTATATGTGCGACGATATTGCTAAATTCCCAAGTGTTGATCGCAGCGACATGTGCGGGATTTTCGTATTACTAGTATTACATTGTCTACACTAGAAATATCTTGCAGGTTGTAGAAAATATCCTGCAGATGTCGCTGCGTATTGCAGCATATCTGCATATTGCAGCAGCATCATTGCACGTTTAAGGGATAAAATATTTTAGCGTTTTTTTAAGTATTACAGGGATAGCCGATTTCCATACTGTGTATTCTAGTGATACCATGGAGGTAGGAGATAGATGGAGATGAAATGTTTTGATTTGGCGTGATGCTAAAAAAATCCCTGCCGGCTCGGCCTACACGCGGAGGTAGATTTCGAAGTTAAGTACTAATTTCCCTAACAAAAACTAAATCAAGATTGGAGATAAACCCAGTTTAACAATTTCATCTGGCCGCTTTTGATGAATTTTTAATTTCATTTTTTCTGTGAGAGCTCGTTTTATTAGGTCGTAATATTAAGTCGGTATTAAAAAAAAAAAAAAAATCCCCGCTCAACAGCTCGAAATTTTCTGACGCATTTTCAGACTCATTTTTAAAATTAAAACCATGAAACTTGCTGACGCGATATTTTGAAGAGTTTTATAAGCGACCTGCGTTTTTATTTTTCGTTCAATTAATTAGAACTTGATTTACAATTATTTTCTCAGTACGACCATTTTTTTCCTTTCCAGCACTATCGCTTCGGGAAATTCGGTTCAAAATGCCCACTTTGACAGCGTTTTTTGAAATATATTCTATCAAAAAATCGACCAATACAGCACATTATATAGTTTCTGAATAACAGAATCTGCCAACTAGGATGCGTTTGAGAGCGAAAATGAATTTAAAAATGACTCCGAAAATAAGGTGTTTGGATTTAAGTATACCCTTAATACGATAATTTTTTTATCAACCTCTATTTTTGATTTTATTTGATCCTATCAAAAACTTGTCAATATAAATGTTGCAGATAATATTAAGAAGATTTAAAATAAGTTTAAGTTAATCTGATATCTTAAGAATTGATGAAGTTGCGAATTTTTTCTTCCTAAAACATTATTTTTTGCTCCCCTTGAGCCCATTTTTACTTTTATCAAAAATCTGTGATACATAATTTTTTTGCCCTTTTCCTAGACGTAATAATAACTTCAAACTGATTTGATATGTATAAAAATTAAAAAGTTATGGGTTTTTCGGTTTTCACAAAACCCTTCCCTTATTCCACCCCCTTGGTCCGATTTTGCCCATTAACGAACTTGACAGAGACTTTCTATCCCTTAATTTTATTTATCAGTTTGGAAGAGCTTTGAGCAAAATTACGGATGTTATCGTGTCCATAAAAAAGTGATATTATATACATATATATATATAGATAGATAGATATAGTTTTGAACTGGGGGTGTTTTTTTGGAATATAGGGGTAATGATCGGCGTAGATCTGCAAAAATTTTTCAGAAATTCCAACATAGGGGAGATTACAATAGGTTGTATTTCTTACGAAATCTAACTAATACAACCCTGAGACCTGTTAAAACCGGTCAAAATTAAGTCCAAATACTTACGGTCCCACAGAGTCTGTGTGTGGCTGGGCCGAATGAGGGCATTTAAATTTCAGCGATAACCGCCTTCATATTGCAAACCATATATAATTCATATAATATTATTGTTATTAACAATTGATACTCTGTTAGTTTTCGACAAAATTGTTAAAAAGAAGCAACTCAAACCGTTTTATCTATCTCTTTCCATTAATGAGTTATCGTAAAATAAGAAATTATCCCGTTGTAAAATTTACCAACTTTAAGTGAATTTGGGCAACAAAAAATAAGGACATTACATACCTGCATGAGCGCTGCAAATCCCCAAACCCAAAATTTCATAATGTGTTGAAGTTGCGTGTTGGGAATGTTTCCCTGTAATTGTAATAGTGGATAGTTGCTAAATAAAGTTCTGTTGTTTCTACATTCCATATATCTGACATAAAAGCAAAAAAAAGTCAGTAAGCGGTGGCTGCTGTCACCCCGAGGACCCGGATTCGAGTCCCTGGGTAAGACATGGATGTAATTGTGAATGTCCCATTATAGTTATATATGTAATGGAAAATAAAAAATTGTTGTGACGTTGTTGTTTCTACGTATAATAAGGATCATTCGAGGCGACAGCCATTGTAGCTATAGGCCCCAAAGCATCCTCCATTTCGGTCAGGGTCGCCATTTCAGAATTTTCTTGGGGGGGGGGGGGGCAAAGCTGTCTTTGAGGACAGTGGCATAGCCAAGGGTGGGGTGGGGAGCCTGTACTCTCTCCCATCAAAACGAAAACCTATGAAAAATTCCGTTTTAAGCAGGTTTTTTTTTATCTTAGCAGGTATAATTTCAAGATAGTGACTAACATTTTTTCCGTTTAAGGCAGTATTCTATTATAGACAGTTTCCCTTTTTACAAGTATTCTTAAAGGCATTTAAAACATCCTTTCTATAGTATACCTCTGAAGAGAACTGGTATATTACATATTATAGGTATATTACATTTATTGTAAAACTTGCGAATACGAAACCTGTCAAAAAAAGAATTGTTTCGCAAACGGAAAAAAAAATTAAGTTTCTATGAAGAAAGCACTATATAATTATACTTGCTAAGAAGGGTACCTGTCTAAAACGGAGATTTTTTTTTTTTTTTTTTTTTACTTTGCAGGCTTTACGGACAGGACAGGGAGCCATTTAATGAGTTTCTTAGAGTGGGGAGAGGAGGCAAGATTTTGTTTGAGGGGACGGGTTTGAAATAGCATGCCATTCTTAACATTTTCATAAGCATGGGATTCTTCAAGAAATATTTTTAACACTTTCCAACGCAGTTGAAAAGTGAATTGGGTTCGTCTGCCCGTCTGGTCATGCTCTAACTCACGTAAATATACTCGGATTAACGCGTAATTGATATATGTTATTAATGATTACAATGGAATGTTCGGCATTCAAAATGAAGTGTGTATCATTCATAGTTCATTTACAGGAGGACACAAAAGTATTCCGTTAGGTTATGGTCTATCGGGTAAAATCATTTGCGGTATATTTTATTATTGTTGTATTACAGTATTTAAACATAATAACATTTATATACATTATTGGGGTGTACTAAAAGATGACTACTACATGTAATGTTATGTTTAGCACTTACAGTTTGCGTCCAGGAGAACTCACAAGTATTCCGTTATATTATAGTCTATGAAGAACGAATATTTGTGACGTATTTTAATAATGTTACTCCGTTACAAACATAATGAAATTGATAAAAAATTCTGAGATGTGCTAATTAGAGATGAGTTCGGGCTCATTTTTCAGAGCCCGGGGCCAACAATTTTAAATCCGAATCCGAAAAAGTTTGTGCCATCAGAGCCCGATTCCGATACCGAAAGTATGCACTAAAAAAAGGTTTAACAAAAATGCATATTTAAAAGCTGTTCTAAATGTAATAGATATCATTTTTTAACAACTGTTAATCTCTAGCACATAATTAATTTTATGAAATTTACATTAAATCTTATCAAAAGAGACGTTTAGTGTCAAATAGAAATATACTTCCCTAAAAAGATTTTTGAATTTTTCTCCCGCAACAAGTAGGTATCTCTGATTGACACAATAACAAAGAGTATTTTATGTATAAATTAATGAAATTTGCAGAAATTATGATTTATATGACGAAGAATCGAACAGCGTTTTCTGTTTCCTATAAAAGGTGTAAATCTTTCGCATTTATCATGGGTTTGAAAATCAGTTTAAATTATAAATTTGACACCGTTACCGAAAAGATCCGATGCTTTTATAGAAAAAGAGGAAACGCTGCTTGATTGCTTTCAATCGGGAATAACAATACATGCCAATTTTATCTACTTACGTATGAAAGTGATTGTATGAATATGAAGAACAGAGCCACAGAATGAGCAGACTTCAAGAAGAAGCATGAATAAAATCACCAACATTATTTTCATATAAAGAGCGATTACAATCGCAGACAATAGGAGACTAAAAATTTGCAAATCTTAGGCTAATGCTGATTGACGTAAAAGAAAATATTTATTTCGCGTTAGATCTCTGAAAAAAGTAATAATAAATAAACATTCCAATTAAACAGTATCCTAATGGCGCCATATTCTGATTGCCGCCAACATCAACAGGTCGTTACTCGCGTTAAACTACAGACATAAATCATCAAATATCACAAGTTTTCTTTCAAAATAATGTTCGACAAATACTAAAAAAAAAAAAAAAAAAAAAAAAGAAAGAAAAAAAAATCTATTTCTCTTTCCTCCTGATCAAAATAGCATTAAAAAGACTTGCAATGGGATAATTACTTTTTAAGCAGTAAAAAAGTTATTTTTTGTTTCTATACGAGTACGAGAATAAATAAAATTGCCAATTTGAGAAAGAATGGGACCGAGCCCGAAGGCTGATATAAAAATCAAACCCGTGTCAGGTCCTGGTTGAGTCCGTCTCATCTCTAGTGCTAATACATACTTTCTGTAGAATATGGGGTGCGAAGCATTCATTACTCATTTACAAGGTTATGCAAAAGAGTTCGATTATATGATGGTCTACGGGTGAAAACTGTTCGCAGTGTATTTCAATTATTTTGCACTATTTCAAACATGACGAAACTGATATACATTACTGAAGCTAACAACAAAATGCTTGCAGTAAAACAGGATGGGGATTGCATTTATCATTCATTTACAGGGACACATAAAAGATTTCGGGAACAAATCTGTATGCGAAGTTTGGCTATTAGGAATGATTGCTGCAAGTCCGTTTTCACTTATGGTAAGGTTTTTTAGTTTAACTAAATTTTTGAATACTACATGGTGTGCATAAATTCTATAGAACATATACAGAGCAATTTTTAAATTCGTAAGACACACAGAAAAATTCGTAAGCATTATTGAGAAAGAGCAGGAATTGCTTAAAGATGTTATTTTTAATTTGAGTTATGCAGCTTCAAGTTGTCTTTCAAGCTCAACTACATTTAGTATAATATACTAAGGTAAGTTTGCTGCATATAAATAAAATCATATACAGGACTATGCAAAGAACTGGATATATAATCGCCTATGGATATTAACTCATGGAAGCGTAATTTAAGTAGTTTAAGCATTGCTTGAATTAAATTGCAGCATTAATATGTGGCGTGTATTAAAATCTGTATGTCATATACAGGGCTGTACAAAAGAATTTAAGTACGTTTCCCCCTATCGGTAGAAACTGCTGAAGAGGAATTTTTTACTGTGTTATGCATTTTCTTACTAAACATAATTTAAGCACACTGTGTAGCATATGTACAAATTTATAGATCATATACAGAGCTTCACAAAAGAACTGGATTACTTTTACGGTTATGAGCGGTAATTATTGAAATAGGTTTTTTAAATGTGGTATAAGGACTGTTTCCTAGAAATCTGCACAAACTTTTCTTGACTTGAAAGTTATTAAAAAACGAGATAAAGAACTCAAATGGACACTGTAAGGTGACTTCAATAACCACCTTAGTCAATAACCACTCGGTAAAACTGTTATCGGATTTCAATTAAACCGTTTCGTTTGACATTATCGATTTTACTTTTGGTGGTACTTGCTAGACATTGTACAAAATTTAAGTTCATAATTTTGAAACAATACTTGATTCGATTGATCAATTTCTGGATGTTACCTGCTTTCTAGCCTTTGGCATACATTTTTGACATCAGATACTTTCAGAACCGCTCAATTGGTCAAATTTGGGGAACGCTAACCAGGTTGTCAGACTTCTTTATGAAAGTGATGTTTTGCTGGCGGAAATGGCTGAGAACGATTTTGCAGAGATGACTGCTATCCAAGTCTGGCCAGATACCGTAATCACCGTCATTGTAGTTGCTACAGATGTAGGAGATAAGAAGACGGCGAATGCCTTGTTCAAATGTCGTTGCCCATTGACAGCGAACCCAGACTTTCGGATGAACGGACGACTCAAACCTTTCGGACCCATTGCAATCCATACAAGGATCTTGTCTTGGAATTTCGCTTTAGGCTTTAGTAGAAAATTTAATGATATCTTGGGTCGTGGAGACGTCAGAAGTATAATAGCCACCGTTATAGTTAAACATGGAGTGCTTGAGCTTAAAATATGAGCCGTCACCGTTATCGAAGATGAATATTCTATCAGAGAATTTTCTGAACAAGTGACCACACTTCGTTTTCACGACAACCATTTGTTTTTCTGTTCGTTCTGTTATGACAATTTCTTGTAATATTTGATGTTCAGGTTCTTAGTGATTGTCTTTTGTTTGTGGTTAGGTGAAACACTGTATTTCGAAGGCATGGGATGGATTAATACTCGGTCGTTTTCGGCAAACAGTCCTTTCAACTGCTCTAACTCTGGCTTGGAGATTTTTTTTTGCCTTCCTATCCGATCCCAGTTCTTTTTTGGCCGAGAGTCCCTCCTAGTAACGTTCTAGAACATCGTATGTAGTTCGTTTGGTGATATTTTCGGAAAATAAATAGTTCACGATAGACTTGCTCCTTGATGAATATTGCTTTCTTAAAACTTGTACACAATAATACATATACACTCCTCTTGTGGCTCTATTATCGGAAAACACAGATTACTTAATGATCTCTTGGCTAATGGCCATGCTCTTATATACCATAGCACAACACTTCACGCGCAAGTTTCACCTGATTCGGTTTCCTTTGCTATTTTATATAATTGCAAAGTTTGTGCGGATTTCTAGGAAAAAGTCCTTATGTTTTCTAAAATGTTTAATTAGATATATTATTTACCTTATTGAAAGGCTAAGTTTTGCTAAAGCATTCTTGAAAAGTGTTGGAAAGTGTTTCATAATCTATGCTTGACGCATGATTTTTCTCTCTTGTTTGATTTTCAAGGGAAGACCATGCTATTTTATTTATTTATTTGCTTATTTTTTTTGCAGAGCGACGCAAAATCAATTCGTCAATTAACCGCAGAAAAAAATTGCGAAATTTGCAAATTAGACTTGGGAAAAAATAGATAAATTGGCAAATTAGAATTTTTTTTTATAATTATTAGTTTATGTACCTAAAGTGTTTACTTATACGTGTTTTTATTGTAATAAAATTTGACAAGCTATTTTAGGTTTTGAGTAATTTTTTAAAATTCTTTTGAGTCTGACCTGCGATGACAGATAAATTTTCTAAAATATCAAATTCCTTGGGGGGGGGGGGGGGGGGCATGCGCCCCCCAGCCCCCCTCAAAGGGCGCCCCTGATTTCGGTGGACTTCAAAAGAGCAAAAAACAGGATTCATACAGTTAAGTGGCAACGTACAGTCGTGGAAAAAAAAAGATATATATATAAGAGATATATAAGAGAGATCTATAGAATTCATATATTATGAATTCTATAGATGAACATATTCAGTTCACTTTCGAACTCGAAAATAACAGTCGTTTGCCCTTTCTTGATGTTATGGTTTTCCGCGAAAATAATTTGTTTCACACTACTGTTTACCGTAAACCATTCGCAGTATCCTTACCCCCACATCGCCTTTCATCCCATCCACCTAATCAAAAGTTGGCTGCCTTTAACAGTTATGTTTAATGGGCTTTAAATATTTGTTCTTCCGACAGTTTACTAAAAACAGAATTAGACTACATTAAATCCATTGCCATTGATCGAGGTTTTACATCTGAAATCGTCGATTCCATTCATAACAAACTAAGTAAACGTACAAAACTCAGGGCTAATACTGTCGGTAATAAAAATTTAATTATACTCCCATATTTTCCGAAAATAAGCCATCAAATTTCTAAAATCTTGTCAAAATTTGACTTTAAAGTAGTTTATACTCCTTTTAATAAAATTCAATTCACAAATCTGAAACATCCAATTGATAGTTTTTCAAATTGGGGTATTTACAGGATATCTTGCGAATGCAACAAAATGTACATTGGTCAAACGAAGCGTGCCTTTAAGATCCGTTTGGGGGAGCATAAAACTTGCGTTAAAAATTGTGATATTAAACGTTCTGCTATTGCCAACCACTGCTGGTCCAACAACCATAATTTTAAATTTTCCGAAGCCTCCATAATACAGAAATGTACTTCAATCTATGATCTGGACTTCTGGGAAGCTTATCACATATGGAAAAATTCAAACAGTTTAATTAACGATTTATCCAGTACGTCCAATTTTTCAAAGATATGGTTTAATTTTCTATAATTCTCTCCACTCCCTCCCCCCCTTTTTCTCCTTCTAAATTTGGACTCTTCCAGAGCAATTGGGTGATTTTGATTGGTCTCCCTGAATATGCGCGTGAGATCAACTCCGTAGCTGTTTGTCAGCACAAGCGTCTAGCGATCACACTTTTTCATTTTGATCCTGTGATCCTGCGGGATCAGCGTGATCCGCGCATATCGTTCCGCGCATATCGTTCCGCGCATATCGTTCCGCGCATAACGTAGCGATGTTTGTGTAAAATAATATTCTAAGCAAAATTATTTAAGGAACTTTATGGTGTAGTGGTATGGCGTTCAACTTCATATAAAATGGCATAGGTTCGATTCCTTACGGAGCTGAATGAAAATGAATGTCAAGATTGCTTTAAAAAACTAAATTTTTTTGAAGATAAAAATTGAAAATTTATATTTTTCAAAATTTGTACCACTATTATTTTTTTTTTAATTGTGAATTTTCCAAATATTTGATATGGTGATCGTAGTTTTAACAGATTTAATGCCTTTAGTATCGCCATCTAGTGGTGTAAAGATGAGCAAATCATAAAGAATGTTTTAAATTTAATAATAATTAAATATTTTTTCATAATTTTAAATTTAATAATTTTTATTTTTATCATCATTTTAAAAGAACTTTTAATTTGTAATAAATAATAATTGTTAATATTTTTTCATAATTTGAAATTTTATAATGATTTAGTAATTTATTTATTTTTTAATCATTAAAGGCACTTTAAATTCTGAATATAATAAACTTTTATATGTTTCTAGTAATTTTATGTTACATATAAACATCTATGTAACATCTAAATATAAACAAATATACGTCATGCGCGGACGGTATGGGTATGATGTAAAATACGTCATGCCCGGAACGATATGCGCGGAGCGCGCTGATCCCGCAGGATCACAGGATCAAAATGAAAATGTGTGATCGCTAGACGCTTGTTTTGTCAGCCGTATGTCGCATTTCACCGTTGGCAGTAGAGCTGAAAGGTACGCTTTTCTGACTCTCTGTCCACCTCCCCCTTTTTACACAATGTTTTAGTTTTAATTTAACTTTTATTTTAAGCACTGATGAGGAAACCTTAGAGGTTTCGAAACAGCTGTATGCTTTTAAACATATTTTATTTGTGCCCTTATACGTTGTTTCTTTTTCTTAATATATTGGCACAAAGTACAATCCTTCCCCACTTTTTATCTATACTTTGTTATTCAACTTTGAATAAACAAGCTTTGTGGTCTCATTTTATAAATTACGAGGACAAAAATCATATAATACTTTTGTTACGTGAAACGATTTTCAAATTTTTTATTTTTGTATTATGAAATGAAATGATTCATATGTTAAAGTTAAATTAAAATATTTTTAATAAAATGAGAAAAATTATGTTTTCATTGGTACTGAACAACAAGCTTCCTGATTAGATAAATTATGATGCTTTTATGAGATCTATAATAATGTTTAATTTACACTCTGTACAATATTCTTGTTCAAAATGGCAAATATGATTTTATAAGTTTAACATTTTCCTCCAATTCTTATTCAACAATAAAATAGTCAGAGCACTTATGCATATTCGATTGTATTTTAAAATACCATAAAAGTTAATGGGATATATCCCATATCTTCAGGTTTCATAGTAAAAAATCGGGGAATTTAATATCGCCGGCAATCATTCTTAAGGCTAATGTCAGACGAACGTCTTTTTGTACACTTTTTTTTTGCTCTTACACCATCCATACACCTTCGCTAGCATGTGCAGAGATGATGTGTAGGGAAAAAAGCGTGCAAATAGACGTTCGTCTGACATTAGCCTAAGAGGTAACACCACATTGACGCTCTGAAATTGAATGCTTTTTCAGGTAATTTTTAAAGAAATGTGCAGTGTTTATAAGGGTCCATTTACACTAATTTATTATGCAGACACAAAAGTAGAAAATTAGTTTTTTTATTTCATATATTAAAAAAAATGGCGGCTTGACAGCTGGAGGCTAATGTCAGACGAACGTCTTTTTGCACGCTTTTTTCCCTACACATGCTAGCGAATCTGTAGGGAGGGTATAACAGCGAAAAAAGCGTGCAAAAAGACGTCCTCTGACATTAGCCGAAGAACTGAAGTGCTTCAAAAAAGAGGTTCAATTGAACGATAACTCGTCGCAGACTTCACGTAGCATTAGTGAAACAATCAAAGAATAGTTTTTAATCCAAAAGCAAATAAGATAAGTAGTCGTTAAAAAATATATTTAAACTAACAAGGAGAGAGTCCGAGGTTGGTCTCACCGAATGCGATGAACATTTGTGTTTCGATAGAGTATAGTTAGTATATAAATATATGACAGCTATAAAGCGCAACCCCCAGGGGGTCTTGAGAAAATAAGTCTCAAAGTTTAAGCTACAGTTTATAATCGGATAAATTTCCTTCTTTGGTAAGCGCTCCGTGGTGTAGTCGGCAGCGTGCTGGGTGTGAGTTTTTTCTACCCGGGATCAAGTGGTCGCCCTCCGGGTGATCCGAACCCGACCCCTTCAGTAAGGGAGGTGACTCGGAGTCCGGCAGCGCTTGTAGTGTCAAGCCAGACGGGGCGGGACAAGGACGAACCGGAGCCTCCTCGAGAGGCCCGGCGCCGAGAGGCAATGGGTCCGGCGGCCACGGGTAACGGACGTTGCGTACGAGGTTGGAGGGTCATCTCGGTGACCGACATGTGCTCCACCCTCCGGGGACCACGGTTCTCGTGAGGAGCCCGGTAGCGACGCTCCATAGCTCGATCCCAGAGCCAGTTTCGACCGGGTGGTGACTCTGGGCAAAGGGTAAGCAAATGCGGTAGGGCCTTGTCCACCTTTTGACCAAGAGGGAGCCTGAAAGGAAATTGTGGATCTCGCAGAACCGGCTTTGCTGCTCACTAGTGACGACGGCGCTCGCGGGAACGCCATGCAGGGACTCCCGGAGCGACCGAAGGGCGATGATTTCGGACAGCGCCTAGGTTACTTTTTGACCTAGCGTGGCTCATCCCGCCAAAGCTCCGATAGCGGAGGTAGTTGTGTGTCGCCCCCTAGGTGGGTGGAGTTCGGCGGTGCCCCCGCTTGACCATGGAGCGGTCGCGGAGGGAGGCCAGCGTGGAGCTGGTTGCCCGAAGTTAAGCCGTCCCCCATGAGAGGGGGTCGGCCGGCAGGTCCGCTGTCGTGCTCCATCCCCGCCTGGAATCGGACCGGAGGCTCGCCGACTAATGCGGCGGCGCTTTGATCCTCAGGCGAACGATTGGTCCGACTCATGACCAGCGTGTCTATGCGCTTCCGAAGGTTACCGCGATCGGAGGTGTGGTCATAGCGGTTTCTAAACATAACTTTCGAACGCACAGCCCCGGGTCGCTGGGGCGGGCCTGGTTTGGGTCGGGAGGTAGGTGCCCGCGAAGGAGCTCGCGTGCGGTTCGTCCGCCTAGTTCTGAATGCCGGCCTACCGCCTCCTGGCCTTTCCCGGGTTCGTCTTGGAGGCTCGGAACACAGTGAAAGTCGTTGGCTGGGTCCGCAAATCGTGAGTCAGCTTCGTCGGCCTATTTGTGTTCGCAGCCCTCGGTGGAAACTGTGTTTTGGCGACTAACAATGTAGCAGACGCTATTGCACGGGGTCAGGGGCATACGTGCTCAGGAACCCACGGCGACCGCGAGGTAAGGTAGAGGTGGGCCGGGCTCCTGCTCGCCTTCCGCGGCTCCTCCGCCCTTGGGTGGGGGGGGGGGGTTGTGGTTGGCGGGCAGGGGCTCGGCCCATCCAACCCCTAGCGAGACGGAGCCTATCCCGTCTAGGTGGAGCTTTCCGTGTCCACCTGCGGTCGCTAACGGCACCTAGTCTGGTCCTTCTGACTCCCAGCGTGATCCACGAGGGGTTCCGCTGGTCGAGTTGGGAGGGCCGGGCGAAAAGCCCAGAGCAGGGACGCTTTACGTCCGGAGGACTTTTCCATATCCTCCTGGGTTATAGCTAGGGGCCCCTAAAATAACTTTCCCGACTAACCCTATCGGTTGTTCCTCAAAAATGTCTTTGCCGGATAATGGTAGTTGATCTTGAGGGACTTCCGTAAAGCATTGGCTTGTGGACTCGGTTCCTTTGTAGGTTCCGAACTCTGCGGGTCGTCGGGGTGAACTGCGTGGGGACCAAGAGAAGGAACCATCTGGCTCTTCCAGCTGGGTGGGAGGTTCTGTCGCATTGACCGGATGTCTAACTCTTGGGCGCAGGGCTTCGTGACGTGCGCTGGGCAGTGCGAAGTCCTTGGGCGACCACGCGCTGACGGCGGGTGCACGGCAGATAAACTTCTTTAGGGAGGGTCTGCTCCGCGTCAGTTGTGTGCAAGTCTGTGCCCTGAGTGGCGTATGTCGCCGTACGAAGGCTCGCGAGAGCTAGTTTTTTTTTACCCTACCCGGGATCAAACCCGGCTCGGACTAGTTTTTCGGAACGAAAATTTTTATCAATAATTTTCGAGCCACAATTAAAAAAAATATGTATAATATTTGAAATTTACCAAAAATATGAATTAAATGTACATTCTGTAGCATATAAGTGCTTTTTTATCTACGAAATTTTGCATGTTTAAATATATAATGGAAAAAAAACCGCATACTTATATGTCTATAAAACATAAATTATTTGTTATTTAACAATATTTACAGTTATTTCAATGAATATCTACAATTTTTAACAGAGAAATAAATTAAAATAAGTTAACAAATATATTATTTTCATTTTGTTTCCTCATTTAAATACTTCAAATATTTCATGGTTTAAAAAATATTCTTTTATATTTTACATATGATTTTTTAAAGTCTGGGATTCTTGATTTTTAATTAGTCTACGTAGTAATTTCTTTCGGAAATAATATATATATTTTTTTGTTTAATATTTTTATATAATGCAGTTTAATCATATAAATACAATTTTAAGTGCGAATCTTTGCATGTTTATACTATATTTAATGAAAAGTAAAGATAAAATAAATAAATAATAATATTAACAAACTAAATAAAAGGCAATAGGAATTTTTATAGACCATAAAATTAAGCTAATTTTAAAATTTATTTAATGTTACGTACAAAAATAAGCTACTACTGTATCGTTTTTACCAAAAAGTTAATTTAACTTTTGATTTTTTTAAATTTTGAATTCTTATAATTATAGTTAGACTGTCTTTGTGCTTAAAAATAAGTTCTAAAAAGATACTGAACTGCTGAAAATAGTTATTACGTAGTTCATAATTACAAAACCAAAAATCCGAAATTAAAAAAGTCATATTAGGAATTTTAAAAAGGGTATTAAAAAAATCATGAAATATTCGAAATACTTTCATGTAGAAACAAAATTAAAGTAATATAATTATTCACGCATTTATATCACGTGTTTTAATTTATTTCTCTGTGAAAAATAGTAGATTATTTATTGAAATAACTTTAAATAATTTTAAATAACAACAAAAAATTTCTGGTCTATAGACATATAAATATGCGTTTTTTATTATATATTTAAACATGCAAAATTTCATAGTTAAAAAAGCCCTTATACGCTACAAAACATACATTTAATACATATTTTTGGTAAATTTCAATTATTATACATATTTTTTTCAATGGGGGTTCGAAAATTTTTGATAAAAATTTTCGTTCCGAAAAACAAGTCCGATTCGGGTTTGATCTCGGGTAGAAAAAACACAAATCCAGCATGCTGCCAACCACGCCACGGAGCGCATGCCAAAGGTGAAATTTATCGGATTATAAACTATAGCATAAACTTTGAGACTTATTGTCTCAAGACCCCCTGGGGGTTGCGCTTTATGGCGGTCATATATTTATATACTAACTATATTCTATCGCAACACAAATGCTCATCGCATTCGGTGAGACCAACATCGGACCCCCTCCTTGTAAGTGAAGAGGCATCTATTCAAAGTAAAATGGGAATTTTAATTTAAAAATTTCGTCATTTAAAGTTGCACACAAAAGCAAGATATAAATATTTCGAAAGAAATCTAGGTATTTCACTAGAAAAAAATTTGATAATTCATTTCCAAAACTATTCAAGTTGATTGAATGAAAATTGGCTTAGGTACAGTGCCTGCCAATTTTCAAAATGCTGTTCTGAGAAAAAAAGCGTTTAAAATTTTCGTTACTATGGCCTACTGTAATTCTATACAATAAAAAAATAGCTAATTCACTGTCGAGAGTGTTACCCTTTCACTGAATTTTGATATCTAGCATCATATGCCACATTTAATTTTATTTCTGATTCCCTGTAAAATACAAACACACACACACACACATATATATATATATATATATATATATATAATTGGTTCAATATTCTATAACTGATATTTTAATTTATTGGGCTTCCGTGCTTAAAAAGTAAAAACGAACCATTATATGATCACATCTGTGTCTGTCTGTCTGTCACAGCCATTTTACTCGTAAGCTATGGAACGTGGAAAGTTCAAAATGAGGGAAGTAATAAAGACTATTAACCCACATATTTACAGATTATTAAACATTCACAAATATATTTAAAAGGGCTAATTAAGTTACTTGAAAAATAAAAAAACTTTTCTTTGTATATGGTGTGGGGTATCGTGTAAAAGCTCTTGTATAACGCTGAACTCAAAAATACAATTTAAAAAAAATTAGGCATTATATTTTCAGCGATATCATTGAAAATGTTGCGCAAAAATATGCCCCCTCCCTCTAATTTCGAATCTACTGAAACTAAAATTACGAAAAAAATAGAGGTAGTAGACATTAATTTAAACCTTGCAGGAAAACTATAGCGATTGCCCTAGGTCTCATAGTTTTTGAGAAAAGCTCCTTTTTCCGCTACACACAAATTTCGATTTACGGGCATCCAGCAAATGTGTTGAGGAGCGCTGGAGGTGTACCTATCCTAGCAGAAGTATAAAAGTATTGTTGATAATTATTTTCGAAAAAAATTGTCGGTAATTAGCCGAGAGGTATTAACCCTTAAAGACACGGACGATTTGGTCATACGTAAAGACACGAGCGGCGTACTCTATGTACCTTCGGCTTTTAAGCCCATATAACAACTTTTAATGATATATTTGTGTAATGCAATGTCCAGTAGCAGTAAAAAAGCAATAAAAGTCAAAATTTTAAAAACAGACTAATTTAATTAGAATTAATCACATAATTACTAAAAGATTCGTGACTAGTTTGCATTGAATGGATCTACCAATACACCTCCCGTGTCTTTAAAAGTTAATTAAAAACCAATCTGAAAAACACGGCACAGACCAAGGCGGCGTTGCAACTTTGCGACCTCCAATCGAAGCGCGCTTAGCACAATGCCAAATATAAAAATTATTAGCACAATGCCAAATTAAAAAAATTATTAGCACAATGCCAAATTTAATTAAATATGCCAGGGGTTTTTTTTCAGCTACACTGTAAAAGGAAAAGTTTATTAATACGCCGAATTTAGTTTTATGAAATGCCAAATGGAGTTTAAATATGCACTACTTTTACTGTCAGTATAGAATTAATTTCATCATAAACAGATTAGGATGAGTGTAAAAAAAAGAGTTATACAGAATAGCAATATTTGATATTATTTAAGCTTCATATCTCGTTTAACTTTTATGGTACTTTTACACACTTTTCCAGTCTATACCCAACCCTATACGTTGTAAAGTTTTTAACAAAATATTATTATTCTTTTAGCAACGACTTTTTTAATAATATAGTTAATAATTCATACATTTATTGTACGGAACCCTCTGAGCGCGAGTGATAGTCGCACTTAACCGTTTATTTTTAAATGTTAATTATGATAGAAAACTTATTTGCTCTCTAAAGAAACTCTTTTTGACTTGCTTCTACTGCGCGCAAGACTGTAGTAATACTACTGGTTCTACAGTACTAAATATCATAGATAATGCTTTAAAAGTAAGATACCTTTTATGAATCCTTCAAATTCAGTATTATAGTTGTGTTGGGTATTTAAAACTATCATTTTTTCAAAAAAAAAAATATATCATATGTTTCTAATTTAAGTTTAAATTTAATGAAAATTAATTTTTTAATTTCTTAAAAATGAAGTATACGTTTAAGGTACTTTTCTTTTACACCATGATCATTATTATTTTGGAATCTAGAACCAGTAGTTTGGTACAGTTTTGGTACAGTTTTGTACGCGCGATGGATGCAAGATAAAAAATAATTTTAAAATTTTTATCAAAATTAAACAATGAAAAAAGATAAAATATCAATTGTAAAAAATTGAAATAATTATTCTGCATAGAACATATTAAACTATCAGTGGTAGAAAAATTATGAATTTGTCTTAAATAGGGAATCAGAATTAAGATTAATGTCACATCATGCTAAATTGCACATTCAGAGAAAAGGTAAGATTCACAAGATCCCTTGAACCAATAAATAAATAAATAAATAAATAAATAAATAAATAAAATCGAAATTTTTAACCGGTCAAAGTGGTGATAACCCTTAATGGATTTCGGTGCTGCATAGTTTATTTTTAAAAATTAAAAGAAAACTATAAAACGTATAAAGCACAAAATAACTCATTCTTTATGTCTGTAGGACATGAAAATAACAACAGTTTGAACGCCGAGTAAAATGTTCATACTTTATGAATTTTTGCGGGTTTCAATATCAACGGAAAATGTTGAAGTTGTTTTTGGAATGTATAAAATTACATTTAGAGAGTGTTTCGACATTTATTTCATAAAAAATTTTCATACTTCGCACGGTGGGAGATTTACGGGTTCTAGCTGGCCGAAAGTCGATTTTTAAAAGTTTATCATAGCGTAATTTATTTTTTGCCTGTTATAGCTCAATAGTTAGGGCCTTGTACCCTGCTATTGGTTTTGATATAAACATAATTGTATGGTCCATAGACTAGCACAAAGTTGATGCTTCTTAGTTGGGAAAGAATCAACGAATTTGAGTATAGTTCTTTAATCAGTTGACGCGGAATAACATATATGGACACTTCCAAACAAAATATGGGCTTTATTTTATTGGGTTTATGTGCACGAAGTTTGAACATATCAGCTGTTATTTCATATTTAATGTCGCAAAAACTCTGTATACTTTTTTACAATTTTTCAGTTTTAATATAGAAAAAGTTACATGATAAAGCACGATTAAGTTTAATTTTTGATATGATTAAATAGTTTAGATTATTACCTTTTCGTTCCAATTTAATTTGTCTGTCCTTAGGAGCCCTCCCAGTTTTTAGAATTGTTTTTACCTTATTAAGTCTAAATAAATTTTTTTGAAATTTTAATTCAAGTACCATTTTCTTTTTATCAAAGACAGCAGAATTTAAGTTAGTCACATAAATAAACTTCTGCAACGGCAACAAAATGTTTATGCAACAGCAACAAAATTTAAAATGTATCGAAAATGTGAATTTGGTTGAAAAAATTCTGTTTATAAAGGAAAATTACAATGAAGAGCTCTTGCAGATTTGCAAGGGCGAAATGATTACATTTATGACCAAATTTGGACAAAAATTGCCAGTTGTATGTAGATATCTCAGGACAAAATGATTTAAAATACATTAGTTGGCTGCAAATTTCGAGTGGTTACAAAATTGATCCAAACAAATTCTCCGAGTTTGGATGTAATACAATGTAAAACATAATGTAGGCATTTTCTCATGATATCTTATGCTTCCCATTCTTTACATAAGGTTCCTGTGTGCAGAGATAAATATAAATATACAACAGAATATACAACACAGCAATTTTCATTAAAGCTGTCGAATGTTTGCCCCGTATCTTAAATTTTAGAAAGAGAAATTTTAGAATTTGTTATAATAATACAAAAAAAGTTTTATCACTTTAGGTTCCATACTGTTAAGAAAGTATTATTAAAATTATCAAGAAGAACGTAAAACCATGCGTTAATCAGATTATGAAACATTTTTCAACGCATTCCGACTACTATAATAAAACTTCATAGCTTAATAACGTGAAAAACGATGTCTAAGTAATAATTTCTAAAACATATAGCACGTTCGAAAACACAATTTCAACCAAAGTCGAAAAAATAGCTGAAAATTTTGTACATCTCTGTGTATGAACTATAGATTTATCATATAATTCACAATATGCTAAAATTTAGAACAGTTAGTAAACGCATAGCTCAGTTGAAAATTCCTCGTCAGCAATTTCCGACGGAAATGTACTGCAGATGTTTTGTGCTGCCCTGTGTATGATTTATAG
This sequence comes from Maratus speciosus, assembly GCA_963932465.1. NCBI lineage: Eukaryota > Metazoa > Arthropoda > Arachnida > Araneae > Salticidae > Maratus > Maratus speciosus. The sequence goes on along the minus strand of OZ010787.1, from coordinate 139,222,324 downwards.
AATTTATACGTCCTAAATAGTATGCAATTTTTATAATTTAAAAAAGTGTTCCACAACTGAAAATGCACTTCCATCAATTATTGTTCATGCACAGAAAAATATAACTGATTTATTTTGTGTGCCCCTGCATATGAAAGATGAATGTCACATCATATTCAATTGTAAGCATCTTATAGAGCACTCGGAGATATATATCAATTTAAATACTTTTGAAATAGTGTAACATGAACAAAATCCACCACAAATAATTTTTCTACATAGACCGTAATGTAACACAATTCTTTTTAGTGTCCCTGTAAATGATCGATGAAAGCTATCCATACCATATTCCATAGCAATCATCTTGTAGTGCACTTCACAGATATGTATATAAATTTCAAAGCGTTTGAAATTATGAAACATCATTAAAACCATCGCAAACGATTTTTCCCGGTAGGCCGTAATGTAATGAAATAATCTTGAATGTCCCTGTAACGAAATTATGACTGCTACACGCGACATTTTGCAATACCTAACATTCAATAGTGAATATCAATGACATTTTTCAATTTCATGGCGATGCCACTATATTGACGCCAAAAATAATTTTGACCAGCTAGAATCGGCAAATCATCCACCGTGTTTCGTCCTTAGCATCCACACAAACAATTATGTCCTTAAAATAATGTGTCAGCTGGCCGCTTGCTCGGAGCATTCCTGAAACATCGAAATAAATAATTCTTATAACAATTAATCTTAGCTTATTGGCTATGGCGTAGCGCAGTTAGAATTTTTTTTTAATTTAAACATTTGTGAAAATGGCGGCATTAAAGAAAACCTATTTGAACTAAAGAGGATTTTGAAATGTTTGAAAAAAGCGAGAAAGGAAAATATATAAAATTCTAGGTAGCACCATAGAGACTTCAATTCTGAACTTTTGTATTAAAACTTAAAGGAAATCGGTCGTGCAGGTTGAGCTATATTCTAGACGTTATAAACTATCAAAAAATGAAGAAAAAAAATCAATAAGTTTTTTTCGAGTTTCGGACTGGTGTCCCACCTTAAAAGTATCGTATTGCATGTAACGTAAAAAAAAAAAACATAGGTTGAATAAAAAAAACACGAAAATAAAGTCATTTTTCTACATCTGTACGATTAGATAAGAGAAGTAAATATTTTTAGTGTTCAAAAATGCCTTTATCGATATAACGCGTTGATAATTCACAGGGGGCAAAACGTCATGTCAGAATAAGAAAAAGGGTTGGCTGTCTTAAACATTAAGTTTTTTCAATTGAAAATTCCTAAGATAAACCGATATCTTGTTTAAAGTTATTTTGATGTAAAAAGAATATGTCTGGACTAGCACTTAACTGCGTAATATTAATAAAAGACTTTCTGAAACGCTACACCCGTCACAAAACCGGAAAGATACAAGTGAGGAAAATATAAAAATTAATTTACTAATTATCTTACAAAAGGAATAAGAAATATTACAATGAAATCGCTTAACTAAGAAGGAAATCAGATGAAAGAAATTGTTTTTATGTTTTAAAATTTCATTATTATTATTCGGAGTTTCTCACTAAGAAAAAGAAGCAACATCTCAATTAACAACAAAACAAATGAATTTCTGTCAATTGTTGCCAACGAGTTTTCAAGCTTAGTAGTTTGTATTTCGTTCTGTCTAGTTTATACTTTGCGGATCGAACAAAATAGAGTTTTGATAACTCTATAACTCGCGTTCTATTGTCATAGAAACAAATTTCTTGCTTCTGTGGAATGCGGCATGCCAAGTGACTATGTAAAAAAAAATAATTATAATCTAGAAAATAGGGTTTTAGTAGATGCTGTTTTGAAAGCGTACTTTCTTACATTTACTTAAATTTTCTGCTTCACGTTCTGCCCGAATATTTTGACGTGGCTACATCGGATTTTAACGCAGTTTGCTTAATTTTATTTGTTTTTATGAGTAATTTAAACTTTCAAAGTTTTGTGTAAATATAGTAATCACTGTTTGATTTATATAAGTTTAAATTATTTTATTCGTATATTTACTGTAGAGTAAAAGAAAAAATGGCCAAATTCTTGTCAAAATGGTCATTCACTAACACTGCTTACATTATACAATGCCCCGAGTTTACATAGAATAATATTAAACAATAAAATAATTTAAAAAATGCAAGTCTTTTGGAATTTGTTTAGTGGGGGGAGGGGGGGGGAATACATTGTAGCATAGTTCAACCAATTAAAAATCTTCTTAAAAAATAGTATGGATGAATCTTTCGAATAATTCTATAATCATAACATCTATAAAATGCAAAGTTTTGTTCTCAAGCTTTCTTTGACCATAACAGAAGACACCTTGTATATGAAGTAGAAGAAAGGGATAATCAACTAAACATGCTGCCATAGGGACTTATATAAGCTACACATACCAGAAACTTTGCCAAGCAGTTTCATATATTGTACCACACTCCGGAGCATTTGCAACAATTGTGAATAGTGATACATTTCACAAGGCATTCACAGGCAGTATCACTTCTTTTTATGGCTTGCCAAGACCATTTACAACGAGTTGTTTTTAAATAAGATATTTTATTAAGAAACAATTTCAAAAATAAATAAAGTTTATTCCAAAATGCCAAATAATGCTTTGAAAAAAGAAAAAGGATATATGAAATGACGTTTTGATTTTGAGTATCCAGTTGATATCAGTACGTAATTGTATGTCATGCGGTTGTTAAATGTTATCGTGAATTTATTTCAGTTAATTTTTGAAGAAATGCAGTATTTTTACATGTTTTATTTCTTCTTCAAATGCTCTACGTTTTTTTTTTCCCACGAAGCAGTCGTATGTTTAATTATCAAACTTGATTGGCATTATTAAAAATAATAAATAAAAATGAACTTTGTATATGTTTTATTATTTACAACAAACTCATTTCTCTTTTCTTTCAATAGAACATTTCTTTAAAAAATCAATAAATATTGCTTTCTAGAATGATTAGAAGTATACTTTAATCACAAAGATTTCTTTTAAAAAATTGCTTTAATTGTCATTAATTTTAACCGACATCAAAAGGGAGTGTCAGAAATCTAGGTACGATCATAAAAGAATCAACTAAAGATATTAAGACTTTTCTGTTAAATTAGCTTAAATTAATTTTAAATTACATGAATAAAAACGATTTTAAACACAAATAGTTTAAATATCCCGCTATTTAAATTCATTTGCTTTATATTCGATTGAGGTGACTAATAAACACGATGACTAATAAATATATATGGATTAAGTATAAAATCGCATTATTAAAGGGTTACGAGATAAAATAATATATGCCGTGGCCAGCACAAAATTTTTATTTACATTACGACTTCTTAACACTTTCCGGCATAGTTGAAAAGTGCTTATAACTTCGGCTTGTCTATCTGTCTGTTCGTCTGTCCGCGCTCTAACTCTCGTAAGTATACTCGGATTGCCATGAATTTTTTTTTACGTTATTGACGCTTACACCTGACGCATGATACCTATTTATAATTAAGTTTGTAGCAGGTATAGTTCATTTACAGGCACAGTCAAAAGTATTCCGTTTCATTACGGCCAACAGGAAATAATCGCTTAAAGTACATTTTAGTGATGTAACACACTTTCAAACATAATGGAATTTATATTCATTTATGAAGTGCACTTAAAATATGCATTCTATAGAATATGTGGCACAAAGAATATTTATTATTAATTTACAGGGCCATACAAAAAATTTCGCTACATAATGGTACGGGGGGGGGGGGAGTTGTTTGCGGCGTAGTTTAATTATGTTAAACTATTTTATGGATAATAAATTGATATACATTTCTGAGGTTTGCTACAAATTACTTCCTGTATAATATGAAGCGCATAGCATTTACAGGGATACACAAAACATTTCGGAAATTGTACTCTATCCGAAGTACTGTACATTAGCGATGATTGCTGGAAGCGCTTTTTTAGTTAGTTATGGTATGCGTTTTTAAATTTAACCAAACTTTGAATACTATGTGGTGTGTATAAATGCTATAGATCGATTACAGGGCTACACAAAAGAATTCGTAAGCGTTACTGAGTATGAGCGTAAATTGCTTAAAGTTGGTTTTTAAAGGGGTTATGCATTTTTACGCAGAACTACATTTAGCATAGTAAAAGATGTTTGTGGAATACAGATAAAATGAAATACAAGGCCACGCAAAGAATTGGATACATGGTCGTCTATGGATGGTAATTTCTGGAAGTGTGATTTCAGTAGTTTTATGGGTGTTTTAGTCTGAATTAAATTTAAATAAATAGTGGCTTGTATATAGAGGTAGTAAGTAATATACCGGGCTGTATAAAAGTATTCAAGTAGGTTTTCGTCTATTGGTATAAATTGGTGAATATGAAATTTCAACACTTTTTTTTTTTTTTCAAAACTAAATTATCGCATATTATATTATATATACCAACCTATAGATCAAATAGAAACAAAAGAATCAGAATCCTGTACAAAAGAATCGGAATGCATATTTGGCTATGGATGGTAAATACTGAAATCAGTTTTAAATGCTTTATGCATTTCTAAAATGTTTACTTGAGAATCTAATTTACCTTATTTCCTTAAATAACGAAGTTTTGTTAAAGTATTTCTTTTGTTAAAGTGTTGGAAAGTGTTTCATAATCCACGCTTTACGCATGATTTTTCTTCCTTTCTTTTTTTTTTTTTTTTTTTTTTCTTTTTTTTTTTTTTTAATTAATGTTTCAAAGAAACACAACTTGAGGGTGCTTCTTTTTATTACATTTAATTATTTATTTTATAAGATGTTTTTCTTATTCCGTTATAGGAATATCTTATTTTCATTAGGGATCAGTTTTTATTGAATGTGCAAAATTATGTATGGAAAAAAAAAGTTTTTCATGTAGATAAAACAGCTATCTAAAAATCAGCTCCACAATGGTTTTTAGATTCATAATTTTAAATATTTCATTTGGTGAATTTTATATAAAGTAAGTTTTGAAATGTCTAACAAATTTTCAATAAAATACGGCACTCTTGGAAAATTTATCTTTCTTTCTTTTAAACCTGAAAAAATATTTATTTACCTTTTTGATTAAATAATATTTTCTTTTGACATAAATTTACATGAATACATAAAGCTTTATTTGTTTTAAGAAAATATATCCTTATTAGCATGAATGACCTCATTACAATTTTTCTTTTGATAAGGTCGAAAATAAAATTTTCTTAAGATTTTTCTCAGTTTGACATTCTCCCTTCTTCTTTATAGAAAGCAAGGACAACTATTGTCATATATTGTTCGATGAAGTGTTTGCAATACATTTTGATTATTCTTTCTATTTTTAAAACTTTCAACTTTATTTAAAATCGAGATTTTTCTTTTTTAGATTCTTCTTCTTTCGATTATTTTTATTTTTTTATTTTATCGACCTTGGATTTTGCGCTTTCAATTTCTAGACCACCAAATTGTAGAACTAAGATATTTCATTAATCATTCCTAAAAAGTTTGCCTTTCAAGAAAAAGTACCTGTGGGAAAAGAAAATGACGAACTCTTGTTTTCGGAAACAGAATAATCTGTAAATTTTATTCAATTTTCTATCTGGGTTCAGCAGTATCAAATTTTCGAATTTTGGCAAGGAACTAGTCAAACATTAGCTAATAAATTATGAGACATTGTTGCCATTTGTCAAGAAAGTAGAATAATATAAAGAAATATAATTATTTCCAACATAGTTGAAAATTGTTTATGAATTCAGTTTGGCTAGCCGCCTGACCGTCTGTCTGTCTGTCTTTCTGTCCGAGTTCTAACTCCCGCAAATATAGTCAGATTTCTATGTATACATGTTATTCACATTTACGGAGGCATGTTCGGTATTGAAAATGAAGTGCGTAGCATTTATAGTTCATTTACAGGAATTCTCAAAAGAATTTCCTTATATTATGACCTGTAGAGAAAAATCATTTGCATTGTATTTTAATGATGTTGCTCTGTTTCAAACGCATTGAAATGGATATACATCACCGAGGTGCACTACAAGATGATTACTGTAGACTATGGTGTGCACAGCACTTTATCGATAATTTCCAGGGACAAACAAAATAATTAGGCTTCAGTATTGTCTGTGAACCGCAATTTCTGTGAGTGCATTTCCAGTTGTGATATGCATTTTTAAATTTAAGCAATTTGCTGCATATTATTTTGTGTGTACAATTTTATACATCATATACAGGGCAGCATAAAAGAATTCGAGTACATTTCCGCTTATTGCCGTAAATTCCTGAAAGGGAATTTTCAAATGTGTTATGCTTTTCCTAACTGAACTAAATTTCAGCATAATATACAATATATTTTCAAATCTGTCGATCATATACATGGCTTTACAAAATAATTTGAATACTTTTCCGATTGCTCAAATAGTTTTGCGTTTTCCAATTTTTTTTATTTTTTTTTTTAAGAAATCATATTTTTTTTTAATATACTGGAAAGTTTTGTTACAGTATTCTAAATATGTTGAAAAGTATTTCATAATCTATGCTTGGCACATGATTTTTCTTTCTTGTTATAAAATAGCATAGAAAAGTTAATATTTGTAAAATAAATAAATAAATAAATAAATATACGGATAAAATAATTGCAAATGTGAATTTTGTTCTCAACACTTTTTTATGCAGATTAACTGCAAAATATACTTTTTTTTTCTTTACAAGCTTACAGTAAAAAATGATCTGGTTCTCCCAGCGGCATGGCAGCCTATACCGTTTAAATTTATTAAGTCTTATTAAGAAATAAAGTGACAGAAATTCTGCGATTAACTATGACGAAGATTTTTATTTGGAAATAGTGGTACCAATTCGCCTGCAGGTAAGTGGGTATGAGACGCATAGTTTATGTTAAGAGATTGCTTCTACCGTGTGAGGTTTACAATTAAAATAATAAACTCTGAATAATAAAAGGAATATAATTATTCTCTATACGAATATCTATAATCATTTTTTAAAAATATAAATACACGTTGGATATCAGTAATAAAAAACTATATATGGTTTAGCAGCATTAAAGGAATTATTGTTTAATACCAAATTATTTTTTACTCTGCTACTTTAAAATTATTTGTACTAATATTTTTGGGGTTTGATGGATGTTACCGGTAACACATTTTCACCGGGATTTTGCTTAAGTATGAATAAAATAGGTAAGCAAGTCTGCATCATTTATGTTTATATTTGGGGAAAACATGAACCGAAGGCATTTACCCAAGGCATACACCGAAGGCACCGAGATTTTGCTTAAGTATGAATAAAATATGTAAGCAAGTCTGCATCATTTATGTTTATATTTGAGAAAAACATGAACCGAAGACATTCATTTTATCACAATAAGTGTTTGATATATTTAATATTCGCATAAGATGATACATTTGAACTAAATTTTGGACAAACTTTGGACTAAATTTTGAAAAACAGATATATATTTGAATCATTACCATAAAAATAATTACTTAATAACTGCTTATATATGTGTTAATTGATTGTTTCATTCACCTAATTATTTTTCCCAACACTTCTTAGTTATTATTAAAACGTAATTATATTGAATATAATTGAATCAATCATTTAATATATGCAAGGTAAATTTTCTTACATTTTCTCTTCAATTTAGTAGTAATTCTCTTCAATTTAGATTTAGTAGGTTGATGATACGATTACCTTTCGATCGAAGTTGATTTGCATACTGCCATGGCACTGCTGGTATATTATTTTCATTCCGTTCCTAAAGTGTGAAAGGAATAATGGATTAGTATTTGTGGAAAGATTTTGTGGATTAATCTTCATCTCTCAATGGTGTGAACCTGATATTTAATTTAAGATACATATTTAAGGTTCACGTTCACAGTATATATCACTACACATATTCGCTTTAGGAGCGAGATAAATAAAGCATTGCTTACACATTAATGTTCAAAGTTGCACTAGTGAGAAAAGTTTTAGTACAGTCCTTGTAGATTCTTATCTTCCAGAATCCCAGATATCCAGGCTCAGGTGAATGTTCTTTTGGCGCCATGTAGTGTCCTTGACTCAGCTCTTCGCAATAAGCAAACGCTATAAGGAGTTATTTTCTGTTCCCGAAAGTCTGTGATTATAAAAATGGAGGAACATTTTCACAATATACCCCCTTTATCCAAGGGTGAAGGAAAGTCTAATAGTCTGAGTTTTTCACGGTTTTTCAGAAATTCAGGTTTGGATGCGGGCTTGGTTAGCATGTCCGCAACCATGGCTTTGCTGACACAGTATTCAAGTTCTATAATACCGGTTTCAACTAAGTTCTTTATGATGTGATATTTCACATCAATGTGTTTGGTCCTGTTGGAATGCTTTTCGGACTCTGTCTTTTTTATCGTTGAAAGGTTGTCCTCAAAAAATGTTAGGATATTTTTGCGGTAAATCTAGATTTTCTAGAAGTCTTATGAGCCAGGCGATTTAATTTTCAGCACTTGCAGCTGCTACATATTCCGCCTCAGCAGTCAATTGAGCTATGCATGATTGGCGTTTAGATAGCCAGTAAATAAGATTCTTGCCTATCAAAAAGATATTTTTTGATGTTTACTTCCGAGTGTCGGAATCTTCTGCCCAATTAGTATCCGAATATGCTTCAAGGATTGGGGCAAATTCAATATTTATAATTAAATTTAAATTCTTTGTTACGTTCAAATATCGTATCACGCGTTTTAGTGCTTTCCAATCTATCTCCCTTGATTTTTCATTCTTCCGACTGAGTATGTTTACAGCAGTTAGAATGTCTAGTCTTGTGACACTCGCTATGTATAATAGTGCTCCGATGCCTTGTCTGTATTTATGGTTATTTGGGAGTAAGTTGTCATTGTTATTTATCCTGAGGTATAGGAGTATATATACGTCTACAGGAGTACTAAAAAGTTTGCTTTCAGCTAGGTTGAATTTATTTATTATTTAATTAATTTTTGTCGTTTGATTTAGAGAGTATACATTATTTAATTTCTTTATATTTATTCCTAGGTAATTACTAACTTCAGCTAAGTCGCTTAGTTTAAATTGACTTTTCAATTTTTCTACAAATTTCTCAATATTTTCTTCATTTCCTGTTACTTCAGCTAAGTCGCTTAGTTTAAATTGACTTTTCAATTTTTCTACAAATTTCTCGATATTTTCTTCATTTCCTGCTACCAATAAGTCATCAACATAAACAATTATATAAACAGTGTCTTTGCGCGTAAATAAACAAGTGTCTATGGTGCTTTGTACAAAGTTAATTTGTTTTAGAGTTTCACTTATTTTAATATTCCAGGCTCTTGCCCCCTGTTTTAGACCGTATATCGCCTTTGATAACTTGCATACTTTATTGTTTTTGTCAGGTATTTCATGACCTTCGGGTTGTATCATGTAAATATCTTCATCTAGTTCGCCGTGTAGGAAGGCGGTTTTTATATCTATGCAGCAGCGGCTAGAATGGTGCGGATTGTCGTGTGAGATACCACTGGGGCAAATGTCTCATCATAATCTCCACCATATTTCTGTAGGAAGCCTTTCACAACGAGGCGAGCTTTATATCTTTTTACATTTCTCTGATCATCGTATTTGACCTTAAAAGTCCATTTACACCCGATGACTTTATTTCATTGTGGAGGTTCTACTAATCTCCATGTGTTGTTTTCCTTTAGTGAATTTATCTTTTCTTGTGCAGCTTTTAGCCAAATCTGCCTTTCAATTGGATTTTGAATGTTCATCATACATTCGAAATCTTTGGGCTCATAAATTGTGTTTGTTTTAACGGTGTACGCGAAGCGATCCGGCGGTACTCCCCTATTGGTTCGTTCCGATCTTCGCGTTTCATTCGTAGATTATTTGGGCACGGAGGTTTTATTCAGGAGGACATTCTGCAGGTGTGAGATCTACTAATATTTCATGTGAGTTCTTCTCTATTAATTGTTCATTTTCTGAATGTTTTGGTTTACTTTTTTCTAGATTATTATCGATTTGAATGTATGGAAGTTTATTTTCAAGGCATTTTATTGATCTCTAGTTAGTATAACTTTACCATCATTTGTGTATACTCTGTATCCTTTGCTTCTATGATCATATCCGACAAATTTTCCGAGCTGTGCGGTTTCACCTAATTTTTCACGTTTCGATTTATTTATGTGTGTATAGGCTGGGCAGCCAAATACTCTTAAGCAGTGGACATTAGGTTTTCTGTTTGTCCTTCTCCTGATAAGGTGTGATGTTGTTGGATTTTGTAGGTAAGCGATTTTGAACATGGTTGGCATTGCTTATCGCTTATCCCCATAATTTATGCGGTAATTGTGCTTCTCTTAGCATACTGCGGTGCGGGTCATCTCTAGTAAATAGCTATTCTTATGTTCTGCAATTCCATTGTGACTGGGAGATTGCGGTACAGTAAGTTGGCGTTCTATACCCTTATTTTTTAGATATTGTTCCATTTCGGCACTGGTGTACTCACCACCATTATCCGATCTGATTGTATTTGGGTATCTGCCGAATTCATTGTATACTAGATATACATAATCTTTAAATTTGTCAAATACTTCGCTTTTCTTAGACATTAAACATATTATAAAAAATCTTGTTTTATCTTCTATAAAAGTTACAATGTATCGATTGTAGGGGTCATCGATTGTAGGGATTGCAGGTAAGCCACCGATTGTAGGGGTCTGCAACGGACCGCACACATCTGAGTGAATTAATTCAGTTTTTCGTGTGGCCGTGTATTTTGCTTGTTTGGGGGTACGGAGCTTCTGCAGTTTTTGCTCTTATGCATACTTCGCATGTGTTTTCGTGTCTACAATGTTTATTGTTACTCCTGTGACCAACTGATTATTTAACATTTCTTTAATTGTTTGATGACTATGGTGCCCCATTCTCCGGTGCCACAGATAGATGCAGTTGTGATTTTCACAGCTGCATGCCAAGTTTACATAATTTTGTTCTTTTATATCACTATCTAAATTTATTTCGTTTAAGTTATTTTTCAGTTTTACTTCTAGTATTGCTTTTCCGTCATTTATTATGCTACACTTTTCCTTTTCAAAAGTTACTTCCAAACCGTTCTGGGTTTCCTTACTGACGGAAAGTAGATTTGTTTCTGTTTTGGGTATATATAAAACATTTTTAAGTGTAATTTGTTCAATGTTGTTATCCGTTTGAATTTTTATATCACCGGAACCGTATGATTTTAATTTGTTGCCGTTAGCAACATTTATTTCAGTTTCGGCATTTTCGTTAAATTTGAAAACAGTGTTTTTTTATTGGTTATGTGGTTTGAACTACCACTATATCAATTACTCAAGTATTTGTATCACTTTTTTTCCACTAGGAATAGCACGTTATTACGTTTTTCATTTTAGGTATTGTATTCTTCATTACTGATATTTGTGTTCGTTTTTTCATAACATAGTGGTGTTGAATTTTGTTTTTGATTACAGTGTTTGTTTGGATGCGAATGGTTACCATGTTGCTGAGTGTTATTATTCTGATTTTGTTTCTTAATGAACCAGCATTGGGCAGTGTTATGGTTTCGCATTTTACAATGAGTGCAGTACTTATTTTCCTTTCTGTTATTAGCGTATGCCGAATGAACATATTCACAATATATGTAAGGTTACGTGGGGCAAATGGCAGATGATTTTACAGAGTGACTTTGGAGATTCTGACAATTCAGCTTCCAAAAGCCAACGTTAATTTTGAATTAAAGACTGAGATTTTGTACAGCCATGGAAAAAATTATAAGGACATATTGAAAAATGAGTAAGATGCAGTAAAGTAATCATCAAATGAAAACAAAATCAAACATAAATAAGAACCTATTAATACGAAATTAAATTACAATAAAATTTATAAAACACCTATTAATAGAAATATATGACGGGAATAAGGAAAAAATTATTAGGACATAATGGAAAAATAGATACCCTTTGGAAAAATAGTTTTAATTGGAAAAATAGTTACCCTTATCGCACCGGAATAATTTCCGACCCAGCTCGGAATAAAATCCATAAAAATAAGGAAATAGTCAGTAAAACGGTATTTTACGGATTTTATTCGGATTTTATGGATTTTATTCCGATCTGGGTTGGAAATTATTCCGGTACGATAAGGACAACTATTTTTCCGATTCCTACCGGGAAACTGACATTATTTTTTTTACAGTGCAGTTCTTGTGAGCCAGCTATCCACAAGTCTAAAAAAAAAAAGAAATAAGAAATAAGAAATAAAGCAGCAAAGCGTTTTTTCTATATTTTTTTGAAATAAATTTCCACTATGACATCTTATTTGTTATAAATATAATAATAGCTAATTCCTAATTGTTTAATTCAATTGTTTTAAAAGGGCGTTTTAAAGCAAAATAATCTGCAAAATTATCATTCATGTAAACTTATTTCCTTAAAGTTAAAATTAATGTCGTTTGAGTATTTCAAAAAACTATTAAGCCTCAAAATTGTCTTTTAAAATATTGTTAAAAATTTTGTAAATAATATTAACAAAAAATGAATAAAAACCAAAGGAAGCATATAAACAATTTTTTGGCTTTGTATGTTTCCGTGTAAAATAAAATATTGTATGTGTATTAAAATAGCTCTATATACCACAATAGTATATTAGAATGTGAAATTCTGTTTGGAATTCTCTCAAAATTAAAAATGTGTGAACGTTCCTGATTGTTAAAAATATGAACAACCGCATTAAATTTTTATGATGAATTTTTGAAATATATGATGGCTTTATTATACTTTTTTTTAAACTAATGGCATAAATACACAGTGCATTCCACGAATTCACTTAGCTCTAAAAATTTTCTTTCGATTGTAAATCTTTCCTGATTGCAAATCTTTTTCACATAACAATTTAATTTTTATACAATACAGCTAGCCCAGATTCCTAAAATACGGTTTTTAAGTGACATTGCAAAAGGAAAATCCTTATTAAGACGTTATTTAAATTTTAAAAAGTTGTTTATAAATTAGTTTCCGATTTCTCTATGAATATACAACATTTACCTTTACATAATTATCCCATTTCCATACAAAACGTTCCAAAAGTATCAACATTTGTTCATTCCTGTTGAAGAGAATACTAGAAAATAAGTAGATAAGAAGATTAAATGTTAAGCAGGCTTAGAGTAATCTGATTTAGTTCTTTTCGACACAAAACAATAAATAAAAAAAGGTATCTATCTTCACAAAACATCATTGCACTTGATAAATGTTCTACATATTAATAAACAACTTACAGATGCCATAAAAGTATAGTTATATAAATATGCAATCAACCGAAATCGCAAGTGAACGCGTGCTTTAGGACGCGTGCTAGAATGCTTGTTTTCTTTCAAACATTTTTCAAATCCTTTATTTACATTTCTAAATTATTTTTTCTTTTATAATTTAACACAAATAAACACTTTATATCAGAATTGCGTAAAAGATTTTTAGATCATTTATAACATTTCACACCCACACCACCACAATTTTTACTTCTAAACTTTTTTACTCTGTGTTCTGAATCGTCAATCCTTTATGTGCATGGATACGAGGAAAATATCCAGCAAGCCCATCGATCCCGAGCGTTATACAATTAGAGACGTAACGCATAGATTTTCGGCATTTTCGATTTTCTATCAGGTTGTCTTGAGTGTCTAGGCGTGTATGTTTGTGGGCTCGACAGACACCTTTCTACATAAGTTGTAAAAAATGTTAGAAAAGTATGGTGGTATTAATATTATAACCCTTTATTATGCAGTTTTTTATATTTTCAAAGCAAAGTTTGGACTGAATTTCTTGCGTTCTCCTGGAAAATTTTAACATTGTAGGATGGTTTAACGTTATAGAAAATAGTTCATTTAAAGTAATAAGAATAATAATTTCTCCTTATTGTTGTGATTAAAATCAGCATTTTTATACTAATAAAAGAAAAGGTTTGTCTGTTTGTCTGTGTGCGATGGCTAACGAAACCTTCACAAGTAGAAGTCTGAAAAATTGCATGCAAATTGTCCAAGGCAGGTCCCGATGCATCTGAGGCTCATTTTTTATAATTAGTCCAGATATTAATTAAAAAACTTTTCGAAAAACCATTCTTTTTTCTCGAAAATCGGCAAATGCGTTTGCTCAGCTCCGAACTTTCCGAAGCGACAATGCAGAGAAAAATCAAATTGCAAGACTGACATTTTTTTCTGTCAGTTTTGCTCAACACGGTAGGCCGAGCCAATCAAAGTATGAAAATACGGACGACAAATTCTTAAATTACGTTTAAAACTGTTCAATCATTTCGAAAACATATTAAACTTAACCTATTCGAAAAAAAGAAAAAAAGAAATAGCGAATTTATGTCCCCCCCCCCATTTTTTAAACCTTGCATCCGCCGAACTAAATGAAATACGGAAAAAACCGATTACACCAAATTAAAAATTGTACTTCATTTTTTGGAACACAGCCTTCGGCTTCAAAAATATTGATATTAATTATTTGTAGGGCGTTTTGCGATTTCCGTAAATTTAAAACTACGTTTCACGTTTCTGATCAAGCTACGATAAAACTAAAAATACCAGATAATATTCACGTTCATCCCCCTTTAGAAATTTGCAATCCGTTTCGAAAAATACGTAGATTAACTATTTGAAAAAAATTCGTTTGCAAAATTCACTTTTGCGATTTCCTCTTTTCTGCAATTTCTAAAATTGTGATTAGGCTTCGTAAATGAAAATACAAACAAACCAAATACACTTAACTACATCTAGTTTCTATCTAGTTTACGACGAAGCCTTTAGTTTGAAAAAAAAATTACCCTTACAATACGTTAGTTTATGTATGTCACTTTCGCGATTTTTTTTATTTCTGCAATATTTAAAAATCCGAATCCGCGTTACTAATCAAGTTCCAAAATCAATAAATAAATAAATAAATAAATATACCCGACCATAATTATATTCATTACAATTTTGAAAGCTGTAATCCGTTTTGAAAAATGAGAACAGTAACCCTTAAAAAAAATAGTTTCCGAAAGTCACTTAAGCGAATTTCTTTCCTTTTTTTTGTGTGTTATGTTTCACCATGTTTAAAAATCAGCATCGGCCTCGGAGATCAAAATACGAACAAACCAAAGACACCAAATCATATCTACATTCATTTTTCTTTACATTCTTCCTTTGGTTTTGATTATGCAGGATTATATGAACCAGAAATGTTTTCCCATTACTGAACGCATCACAGTTGTCCCAAATCAGCAATCATGGTGCCAAAAATATGAAAATCTAAGTTTTTTCTTTCAAATTGAAATGTATTCCACAATGTTCTAAAGTATCTGTATATATACATATATAGCGGCTAAAATATTTCGGTTTTATGGACACACGTAAGTTAATCCTGCTTGTATCAAGTTGAGAGTTTTAGACAATTCTTGCCATGGCGTAAATTCGTGCAAATTTGCTTACATTTCAGCATAAAAAAGCCCTTTCACATTTTTCATTGTTTTTTTTTAATGAGTGGGGATAGTTCAGCTCAAACCAATTGGTAGCCCCCCCCCCCCCCCACACACACACACACCTGGCTGAATCTGCTTTTTTTTAATGCTTCGCAAAAAGAACATTGAATGATCTCTTTAATTTAATTTTTGGATTGCAGAATATCTAAAAAATAAAAATTGGTCCTTTAAAAAATAGTTTTAATGCTTTTTTATATATAAAGAGGGAGCTATAAAAATGTTCCTCAGAGCTCCTTGAAATTTCTCTCCAGAAAATTCAGAAAAAAGCTTCTAAAATCATTCATGAAAAGATTGATTGCAATTTTTGGGGATTTTCTGAGAAATAACGATTTGAGGTTGGACATTAAAAAATGCCCATATTAGTCAAAAGTCAGTAAGTGTTCTTAAGATCGTTCCAATTTTTGCACTAGTAAAAAAATATAACACTTTAATTAATATGACACTGGGAATTTAAGTTTTTTTTAACTGGATTATACAGGACTAACCTTATTTATAAACATACGTATTGAAAATGCATTTATAAATTATTTACCAAATTCTTCCCGGTTCCAGTATGCGCGCAAGTGAATTTTAACCAACTGCAAAACTTAATCATTCGGATCTTTCAAAATTTCCAAGTTTTTTTTTTATAATTTTTTATAAAAAAATTTGTTAAATAAAATTAAAATTCTCCTGTATCGTTATTTATATAGATTGATTTTTTTTATTATTATTATCGATAAAAAGTGATTCTTTTTAGGTCTGTTGATTACTGAGGTTACAATTACAGTTAACTGTATTAATTTATTTACATATTTAAATTTAGATTTACTTATATGAATTTTATACTTATTTACAATTTCCCTTTGTTAAACAAAGAAATAATCTCATAAGATAAAACTTTGAAATATGCATAATCAAACATTGACTGGAAAGTCTAATCATACTGCAGTTTTTTGTATTAGAAACAGGAAATCTAAAGTACAAAAACCCGAAAAAAAATCAATTGTGCTTTTACAATTTGAGGAAAAATGTCGGTCTGAAGTTGGATATTGCTGTAGAAGTAGCCCTACAAGTGAGCAGTTAAGGGGGCTGGTCTCTCGGCTTCCGATTTCCCCTACTAATATAAAGTCTATGGGCATTGGATGCATTCGTATATTTAAAATATCTCCTCGGGAAATTAATATTTTTAACTTCTATTTCTTGTGTACACTTCCTTAAAGATGTCTCTTTTTTTCCTTAGTTCTCAAAATATTTCTGATATATAGATTTAATTTTATAGGAGGAGTTAAAATCTTACTCCCAGTTCGCCCGCTTTTAATACATAAAATATTAAATTCAGAATAGAGTTTAGAAATATTTTGAAAACTAAGGGAAAAAAGGACATCCTTTAAGAAGAGTACACAGAAAAAAGATGTTAAAAATATGAATTTCCCGAGAAGATATTTTAAGTATACGAATGCATCAAAAGTCCATAGATTTAACATTACGGAGAAGAATTCCGAAGCTGGGTGACCAGCCCCCTTAAATGAGGTGTATGAGTAGCCACATTATCACTATAACTGTCTTTTGTTCATCCACTGTCCCTCTCTGTCTTTGATTAGGATGTGTTATTTAGAACAGTAGACAAAGTTAGCACACATCAATTACATTTAATTTATTAGGTTGAGCAAAAAGCTCTGGGAAATTTTTAACCTAATAGTTACCATAATTTGATTCGTATATAGGAGTACTAGTGGTACATCTATAGGAGTTCAGGAATTTCGGCTGCAAAATGCCTATTGAATTTGCGTGTGTTGATCCGGAATTACTGGAAAAAAGGTCTAACGATTCTGAAAGCCATCAATGAGATTAATGTGGGTTAAGGTGATGGCACGGCGACAAAATAGTCTGTGGGCAGATGGTTTAAGCGATTCAAGACATGGAACTTCCAGCAAATCCGGAATCAGGCAGAATATCGTGGTCTATGATGGTCTCTACTTTGAAGAAATGTCCTTGTTGCTTTTGTTGCTAATTTGCGCATAACAACACAACTTTCACTGATTTCCCAGAACTTTTTGCTCAACCTAGTATTAATTACTTTTAACCATGAAAGCAATTATTTGGAGTTAATAATATGTATTGTATTTTAAATTTGTATTACTTTTAATTAACTTCATGTTTGTTTATTTAGAACAAGAAAATAAAAATATATACGAAAACTTCAGCCAACTGTTGAGATGAAATTTGGCGATTTGAAGTTTATAAATTCGCTTTTTAATATGTTAGTATTTTTTTCATTATTCTTCGAAAAAAAATTATAAATTGCTTTATATTCGAAACACAAGTCTGAGAAAATCCAAACAGGTAAAAAGAGGAAACATTTGTTTTTCCTACTTACGCGAAGCCCTACCAGTGGCCGAGAGGTTCTGCTCTCGAAGCTGGTAAACGGGTGCTGGGTTCGATCCCAATTGCGCCCGTCGCACAGTGGGGCAAAATCCCAAAACGCTAGCCAAAAGTCGAAAAATAAAGTTACTACTTAGGAAATTTTGACTATACAGATGGCTAGAATAATGTTTGAAGGGTCAGAATCTATATTTATAAAAAGGTTTTCGTTTTGCTTTGGCAACCTGTATCATATCAAAAGTGACGGTTGGGGGATTATTATCTGAGGCAAACAAAAAGAGGAAAACAATGATTCTTCTAAACACGTGCTACATTTTCCCATATCATCCGATTTTAATGCTTTAAAAAGGATTCACACGATGATAGTATGTACTTTTTTTGCGCATGTTGCAAAAGTTATATTATGTACATAAAAATTAATAATTTCATGATTATTTTTGATAATTTTTTTAAAAAAAAATATTTTATTTTTTTGCTTTCAAACATCAAAAAGTTTGAAAGTTCCACGGTGTTCCGCAACGACAGATAATGGAAACAATAGCCTGATCTATTATCTAATGAATCCTGAACAAACCAGCTGCCAAAATCTGCCATTCTGAATTTCGTGCTGAATTTTGCAACCACAAGTAAAAATATCACTTTTTTAGTCGCCTCAAAAGCAATGACATTTATTACTTTTCACAGTAATTTGGCTGTCAAACATGTTTGAAATTTTTATATTATTCTGTTTTGTGATAGATTATTATGTATTAGATTACAAATAAGTATTATAATCATTAGCATACAGGAATTTGATAAGCAAAATTAGTAAAAAAAAAAAAAAAAAAAAAAAAAATGAAAAGAATTCTCTATCATCGATGCAATATAAATACATTTTCTTATCTTTATAGCTAATAATTTTGTGTATTCTATCGTAATTAGAAGAATTATCTTGTCTATTGCAATTTTTCTAGATCACACTGCTGAACGTATTTTATTAATGCAAAAGGAAATTATTAAGAATCTGACTTCCAAGAACATTAGCAATCGGAAATTAATTTTCAAGTGAGGATGTGATAGTACATCTGGTGAAAGTACTTTTAAACAAAAATTTAGCGTTGATGAAGGTAGAAATTAGGTTCAAATAGCTTTTTTTAGTTCTCTAGTGCCACTAGAATTTATGTGTTGCGAATAATTCAGAAATCGTTATCTGGAAAAATTCGAGACCTTCATCTCCTCGATTTTTTAGGCCCATCAGAATCCATTTTTTGTACCAAAATGCGGAAGCTACTGTTAGTGAAATGGATTATATTACAGATAAGGAGAATAAACTTATTCATTTTAAAACAATCATTGATAGAAAATAAGTAGGCGTTAATTACAAACTAGCTTTAATGATGATTGATTGTAAATTTTTACTGTCAGCAATTTGTCAACGTTGATGCCTATCTCAGGCAACTTCAAAACAGTTTAATAATCTTTGACATTTTCAAACTAAAAGTGAATGAAAGTCATTTACAATTCGGGATGTCCACGTCACATACCTGTATAAGATCTTTTGAGTGTAGATTGCATTTGGCATACAAACCGGATATAAAGGAATGGCAAGTGTTGCACTCCTGACGAGATGAAAAAAATTTAAATTGCAAAACAAAATTTACAAAAACGATTTCGTTTACAATTAGGACTTCTCGTCGATAAATCAAAGCTCAGATTTGGAAGCACAAATGATTACAATAGAGCTCGTAGATTTTTTTGAAAACGCAACTATTTCTACTTCCATAAGGAGCGTAGACGAAGATTTGATCAAACGATTCCAAGTCATATTACAAGTAATTTCTTAACATTCATTTGACCAATTTCGTGGATTATTGCTCACAAACAGCTTGTAAATTCGTCGAATTGCATTCCTCGTTCTATATGCTAACTTCATTGCACGAACTACTTATTCATGGCACAGAAATAATAGCTTCCTCATTATTAACTGTTGGGCAAATGTCGGGAGACGCTCAAGAATCATGCAACAAATTGATCAAAAGGTATCGAGAAGATTTCTCCCTAAAATGCAGTAGGATGTAAACAGTGGAAGATTTTTTTGCGGCTTTTAATGTTATCAGATCACTTCATTTCAAGCTTACATAAATTTCTATTGAAGAAACTAATATCGTTGCCCCTAGAACCACAAAAACTTCTCAAAAATATTTCGACACCTCCCCTTCTGAAGAGACCCCTTCTGAGAAACATTAAACTTTGTTTATTCAATTTTCATTAATGTACGTAATTGTATTTAATAAATAAATATTCATCGTTTAATTTCGATTAAAAACATCTTAGTTAGTTGAAAACACCTTGTAACGTTTAGCCTCGAAACTTTTTAATTTCGAAACTCGAAATATTTTATTTAAATCTAATTGTCTTTATTTTTAATTCGCCAGTTTTTAAAATTTAATTTTTGAATCTTAATAAGCATCCTCAAAAGTACCTGTATACGAAATTTTATAGAAATTGAATAACTTTCAAAGCATTTAAATATTAAGTCCGCCATATTACATCCGCCATTTTGTATTTTGGAATTTTAATTTTAGAATAAAAATCAGCATCCTGAAAAACACCTGTGTACGAAATTTCGTGGCATTTAAGTAACATTTTCATATTTTGGCCAGCTTTTCGGGATTTTGCCCCACTGTGCGTCGGCCTAATCGTTTTGAGTTTTTGTGGCTTTCTTCGAACCTTGGTTTTCCAAGCGTAAATACGGGTTAGGTTCCCTTAGAAAGACCCCCACGGAAGGCACCCCCACCTTAGGACCCAAATCCTTCGTGCTGATAATTGGCCGTCATAAACACAATCAACCAACCTACTTACGCGAATGGTAAGAAGGGAAATTTAGATAATTGGTTATTTATTTAATGTTACAAAAATAAAGTAACAAAACGCATTTTTAAATTGATGTTTGAAAGATTCATGTGTGTGATATAAAGAGGCAATGGGGTAGTGGTGGTGGTGGTGGTGTGTGTGAGATGGGGTGGAAATCGCCTAATTAATGAATTATATGATTAATTATTAATTCATAGTAAATACAAAGGTATAAAATTGAAAAGAAAATTTAAATTTTGTACGCTAAGGGAGCAAATGGAAGAATGAGATATTTCGTGTGTGTGTTTGGGGGGGGGGGGATTTAGCTGTTTATTTATTTATTTATTTTATTGATTGCTTATTTATTTAATGTTACTCTGTAGTGACAGTAAATAAGAAAAAAAATAAAGATTTCAAACTTTGTATTTCGAGGTAGGATCAAAAGGAGAAAATTTACGGAGACGCAATTTTACACTTTATTTGATTTCTCTTGAACTAATAAACTTCTTAGAAATCCGATCCTTGATTATAAGAGTACACTTGTAAGAAAAGTGTCAAAAAATGTTTAAAATTTTTTAATTCGAGAAGAATTGTCCTTTTAAAATTTCTTTGGTTTTTTTTTATATAGTTTCTTTTTCTAATTTTTAGCCACAAGAATTCCATTTTTTTCCTGATTAAGGGATCTCAAGAGTTCTTAGAAATGGAAAAAATTAAATAAAAGACCATTTTCAACACTTAATATCTTAAAATGTATAAGATTTAAAAACACAGTTTTCATTGGGATGAAAGATATAAGTATGTTCTTTCATTTCATGTATTTAAAAAATTGCAAGATGCAGAATTAGTATTTATAAGGGGCTCCAAACTATCAGACATTTGTCGAGCAGAAAATTGGTATAACAGCTTACGCGCGGGGTTACAAAATAATTATACTTCAGATTTTAATAATTGCACTGAACCTAAATAAATTTGCATTTCAAGCACTTTTATATTTTTAATACAAAGTTGTATTTAGCTTATACAAAATTTTGTAAATTTCAAAAGTATAATCAACAAAAAAAAATATTTTTCTGAACAATAAAAATAAGTTTTTAAGTTCCGTTATACAGACTACTATGAAACACATGTTTTTAAAATTTCATTAAAAAATATTTAAAAGTTTTTGAGATATCCTGCGCGTTGTGCCGAAAAACGTCATTTGGAGAAAAATGATTTCAAAGTTTTGGAAACGCCTCTTCAGCTATTGGTAAAATTCTGAAAGCCATAAATTCTGTTCTAATGGGGATTTCAAATAAACAAGTATATCAAAATGTTCAGAAACGATAGGAATTTAACATCTAAAAAATTAAAATTTCAAAAATTTTGAAGCTTTAAGAGTCCTGAAACCTCTTAAATCATTTTCTATCATAAAATCCTTTTATAATATGTGAAAAAAAAATCATAAAATATTGAAATTAAAAATAGCTCAAAGTGCATTACCCAGTTAAATATAGTTACTTCTTTTTAGTTTCCCTTAAGTAAGATGGTATTTAAAAAAAAAATATATATATATATATATTATTGAAAATAATTTTTTTTTGTCTTTCAGACGGAGATGTCGATCGAGAGCCCTAGAAACTAAGCTAAGACTTGGTTATCAATATGAAGATGAGACGGAGGACGAAAGCAACGGACATATCGAAACGGAATGGAGAATACCTCGAAAAAGACAAATCACTTTTGGACCGCCTCATAGCACATCTTACAGCAGATGGTTCAGTCATTTTAATGGACTAGATAGTTATAACTGAGAGTAACATTTGACAACCACATTGTGGTTCACAAACCTTCAAAACGAAAGTTAAGAACAAATCAATTTATGAATTTTATTGTTTTTATATGTGAAATTATGATAAATAACCTGAACCATTCTTTTACTTTAACAATGAAAGCAACATGAAAAATTACTCGCATGTGTTCATAAATATTCATTACATCATTTCTATGTGCGACACGTGTAAAAACTAATATTAATAGATAAATAAAAGTAGTGAATTCATTCAAAATACCAAAAATATTTGTCATGCTTCACTTTTCACTATTCATTCAACTTTATATAACCTTTATACTTAATGTCACCTTTGGACTTCACACCGGACGGAAGACATTCCCTATTATAATCCAACACGCAATTTGTTGCATAGCACAAAAAGAAACTACTGAATTAGTGGAAAAAGTAAGATCCTATGGAAAAAAGATGAGATATATCTGCCGATCAAACTTTCATCGTATCGCATAAGTTCATTCTTCCTGGACAATGGAAATCCATGACAGAGATGGACGTTACCCTCTGAAAGTGTTGTAATATGTGCTATTGTATTCACTTTTATGCAGCTCACTCGCATAATAAGCCGGATATATGACTTCCAATAGGATGAACGACAGAATTTGTGAGAAATTATTTTAAGCGAAATTTATACTGAAAAGTGTCTAATGGTTGTATCGTCGGCATCATTTCCTTCTTACACTTTTGACTCTGTGAAAAATTGTTTTCTCTAAAAATCTCTGTTAAACTTCACTATATCTATATATTAAACAGACAAATTTTAACAGAAAGCGCCTAGAAAAATTAATAAAAATGTTCGAGTTTTTTTAAGAGGTGTTATATTTTTGTGCTTCCCAAATATTGTACAGTTTATGATAATGCAAATTTTGTTACAAATATTAGCTAGAAAATGTTGTGCTAGGTAATTTTTCTTCTTTAAAAGCTGTAAGATTAAATAAAGGGCAGAAGAAAAATATATGTAAACTGGTATTTTAAGAAATTTTAATTAAAGAAAAAATATGGAATGCATATTATTATAGCTGTATTTATTTATTATTAATATTCAGAAAAAACAATTGCAACACTTTTCTTTATTGTAGAATAAAAATAATAGATAGTTAGAGTTCCTCGCCAGTTACCGAAATTTTAAGAAAATTCAGAAATTAAAGCATTACTAATTTTGTATTAACGCTTTCCAACATCGTCGAAACCTGTTTATGAATTCGGTTCGTCAGTCTGTCAGTTTGTATTCCCGTCTGTCTGTCTGTCCGCGCTCTAACTCTAATAAATAGATTGCGATTTCTAAGTTATTGATATTTGTTATTGAAAAGCTTAGCACGTTCACTATTAAAAGCGTAGTATGTGGTATTTATAGTTCGTTTAACTCGGAAGATTTCAGTTACATTAGGTCTAGGGGAAAAAATTGTTTACCGTTTATTTTAATCATATTACACTATTTCAAACATAATGAAATTTATAGATTTTATTGAAGTGCAGTACAAGAATCCTTACTGTAAAATTAATTTGTTGCCAAATTTAGTTTTGATAATTATGTGTTTTTCCGAAATTATTTCAAAATTGATTCATTCATATGTTTTACACGTAATTTGCAATTCATACAAATTTATCAATAAGCTGCGTAATTTCTCCTAGCACTTAAACTTATGGGGAAATGCGCCATCTCTCCTAAGTAGCAGATGCGCAAACTCTCCTATTTTGGTAGGAGAGATTGCGTGGCCTTTTATTTAAATATGGCCACTTCTAAAATGAATTGTTGGTGTTCGCATACTTAGTCCAGGTTAGTAGTTTATAATCATTTAAGTTCAAAATATTTTGTATTACTGACGTTCTATAAAAATTCTGACGAACAGTTATGAAAATTCAAGCACTTACTTTGGAAAAACAAAACAAAATAGCACTGCTTTATCCAAAACACTTGGAACAATCAATATGAACATTCATGTAGACACTGCGCTAATGCTGCTGTACAACTACCTGCAGTCGCTGCGCGCGCACTCTACTCCTTCCCGTCGAATCTCTTTGTGCGCAATCTCTCCTACCGCGCGAACTCTCCTCGCTTTACTATACACATATCGATATGTAAACTGTTCAAAAATGTCGTACGTTTTTTGCTCTTTTTTAAATATACACTCCAATTTATATAAATTTACTCTGTGTTGCATAGGTTTATTATTTTCTTTTCAAATTTAATTACAAACCCATCGTTCACTTTCCAACATAGCTAAAAAATGTTTAAGATTTCGATTTGTCTGGCCATCTCTCTGTCTGTCTGTCGGTACTCTAACTCGCTTAAATATACCGGGATTGCATGTAATTGATATATGTTATTGAGGTTTACCGTGGCATGTACAGTATTGAAAATTAAGTCTTTAGCACATATAGTTCGTTACAGGGACTCTCAAAAAGGTCCGTTAGATTATAATCTATTGAAAATTTGGGTTGCAATGTATCTTATTGATTTTATACTAATTCTAACATATTGAAATTGATATACATCGCTGAGATGAACTACAAGAGACTTACTGTAGAATATGTTGTGCATAGCATTTATCGTTCATTTACAGGGATAACACAAAATAATTCGGTTACAGTATTGTCTGTGAGCGATAATTGTTGGAAGTGACTTTTCAGTTGTAGTACGTGTTTATAAATTTGATTAATTTTTTACATATTACTTGGTGTGTATAAATTCTATAGATCATATACAGGCCTGAACAAAAGAATTCCTGTATATTTCCGTTTATTGATGGAAAATGCTGAAGGGAATTTTCAAATGTGCATTTCCTAACTGAACTAAATTTTAGCATAGTGTGTAATATATAAGAGAATCTATAGAATGTATGCAGGAATATATGTTTCACAAAATAATTTGAATATTTTTCTGAATGTTGAAGGTAATTGCTGAAATTGGGCTTCATCATCGTTCATCTTATTAAACTGTGGAGTTTTGTTACAGTTGTCTTAATGTGTTGGAAAACGTTTTATATCCTCTGTTGAAAGCATGATTTGTTTCTTGTTTTCTTCTAGGATTGGTATGATTTGTTGGTGTTTAAAACTTGAAATGCAAGTATTTGTAGCCGGCATTATTAGTCTCTTCCCATTTCAATGGGTGAATGACAGTTCTTGTTGTTCTTTTTTACCGACTTTCTGACTTTTAATATTAGAACCTTTGTTCTTTTTATTTTGTTTATACGCTATTGTTTGTGTTGTAAAAATGTTTTGTTTATACACAGTATATACATGGTTTATAAATTCAACTCATCTCATTTAATTGACAATCGTGCTTTGTTGCCCCAACTAGGGTTATGGGCTATATATTGTGGAAATGTAGTCTTATCTACACTAGCTAAGCTTATCTACAGTATGCAGGAATTTCTAGTTTTTCTATAATTTATAAATATACTTCCCTGAAGACCATTTTTGAGCCACTGTCTAATTATATATTTTTATCATATGTCATATTTATTAACTGTTTATTCTGTGGGTGATGTTTTCAAATACTATATGTTAAAATACTATATGTTATAAAATATTTTTAACAATGCTTTTGTTCATGTCTCTTGAGATTTGTAAATGGTATTTTTACCTATTTTTTTATTTTTATTATTATTAAGATAAATGAACTTACTTAACTGATGTTTGACGTATAATGAACTCATTTCGATTTTTTATCTTAAAAGAGATAAATTTAACATTTTTTTAAGTATTGTTCTATAAAATCTGCGTAATTTCTTATTCATATTTTTTATTCATATTTTGTATATATTATTTTAATTCATTTGAAGTAGCATACAAATAGTTTTTCCTTAAAATTATTGAAACCAAAGAATTGTTTCTTTCCTTTTATTTCAAATTTGTAAATTTGAATGTTTTTATTTAGTTTTTTTTAGTAACATTAAAGTACGCTATTTGTTATTGTTTTATGTATTTAAACCTAAAAAATCTCAAAAGAATACATTTTTGCAAAAATAGGTATTTAATTTCTCGTACAAAAGTAATTTTTTTATTATATTTATAAAGGTGAAATAACATTAATGGCTTTTCATATTTCTTTGAACATATGTATTACCTATAAAATGCATTTATTTGTGTGATTCTCGAAATTTTTATACCCTATGTTCTCTATATGAAATATTTAAGCTTTGTATTCATTATCTGTTGTCTATACTCTAATTTCTCTATCTTCATGAGTACTTATTTCTGAAGTAAAAGGAATTTAGAGAAAAAAAAAAAAAACGAACTTTCTAAATGTTTTTCAGAAGTTTCTGGAAGTTTTTGAGTTTTAAGCTAAAAACTTTCTCAAGCTTGAAATCAAATTAAATTTTTATTTACAATGGATTACGTAAAAATTATTTCAGTGGTTTTATAGCCAGAGTAAAAAGTATCTTTTTATATATGATCGATGCTACAACTGGTTATATGATGATTCCCGGATAGTACTGCTAAAACGCTTGAATCCAGCCATTGTTTTCATAACTAAAATTATTTTTAGTAATATTTTGAGAAAAATATTTTTCCTTTATTTGTATGAGTACCTAAAAAATAATAGAATTTTTAATTTGGACACTTTAGAAATCAGCTTTCCATGTATACTATAAGCAGGGCCGGCGCGTGAATTTTCAAAAGTGTGTGCGTAAAATTCTGTGGCTCCTTTTGAAATAGAAAAAGGAGAAATATTTCAAACTTTATACAAGAACTATGTAACACTTTCCAATTTTAAGTGAATACATTACACTATGCTATTCTGTTCTTTTTTTAATCCAACTATTGTTGCTTGCACTCAGTGTTCTTTAATTGCAATTATTCCCCTGGGCAAATTATTGCTTTATGCATATTTGCTGGATGGCTAGTTCGGACAAAAATTCAGGACTTTTTCGGACTTCTTCGTACAAGAATTTCGTAAATAAAGTTTGTACAATTTTAGAAACATGTCACTACATTGGCTTATTTCACACAAGTATAAAATATTTAATAAAGGATCAATTGTTATTTCTCTATATAGATGTCGCTTAAATTCAAATCATTTTTTCCATCAAGGCAAATATTCAGTACATATTGTAACACTTTCCAATTTTAAGTGAATACATTACACTATGCTATTCTGTTCTTTTTTTAATCCAACTATTGTTGCTTGCACTCAGTGTTCTTTAATTGCAATTATTCCCCTGGGCAAATTATTGTTTTATGCATATTTGCTGGATGGCTAGTTCGGACAAAAATTCAGGACTTTTTCGGACTTCTTCGTACAAGAATTTCGTAAATAAAGTTTGTACAATTTTAGAAACATGTCACTACATTGGCTTATTTCACACAAGTATAAAATATTTAATAAAGAATCAATTGTTATTTCTCTATATAGATGTCGCTTAAATTCAAATCATTTTTTCCATCAAGGCAAATATTCAGTACATCGTTTATGCCGCTTGAATTTTTGTGATGTGATTTGATATTCCTTTACTAAGAAAAACCTTCACTGTAAAGTATTTTAAACAAAATAAGAAAGAGATAATTTATGGTCCAGTTTGCTTAATCATAAATTACATAAATTGCATCCACTTACATCCACTCTCTCGCGAAGGTTTCTATGGCTTTTCACTCAAACTTTCCTGGCTCTACTTTATAGTTGAATATATGTTGAATTTGGTGCTCAGAATTTCCAAAAAACTTACACATTAAAAATTTTAAATTTTTGGAAACATTTTGGAAATTTTTCTGGGTGAAAGTGTCTTCTCTTTCATAAAATATACATAAGCGCCACTGAGCTCATTGCACTTGTGTAAAATGCACACTTCGTACACGTTACGCGCCGGGCTTGACTATAACTATTTGTTTATTATGTATAAATACTGGATTATAAATGTACATTGATTTAAAAATGTTCTAATTACTTACATTAAATTATTGCAATAAAATGCGCTTTAAAGACAATTGTTTTAGACTGCTTTATAAAGTTTATTTACTGGTTGAAAAGGCCGTATAGGAAAGGAATAGCTATTTTTTATTTTGTATTTTTGAGTTTATTTTTTGTATATATTCTAAAAGTAAAGAAGAAAAAAAAAAGCAAGCCAAGACATTGTATCAAATTTTAAACAGCCACAAATAATAAAAGGAACAGCAGAAATCCATTCCAATATAGATATGTCTGTTCATATGAATTTCCAATCAATTTTTGATTGTGTTTTCCGATTTTCGGAAGTATTTTGAAGTGACCACTAGGTAGAAAATTTAAATTTTAATTAGGGAATACGTATATTATGTTTTCATAATTTAGTTACTAAAATATTGACCGGAACTTATACTATATTTAAAAGTCTATTCTTAAGGTTGTAGTTTGAATAAAATAGCAAGAAATTTCACCGAAACATACTTCTTTTCCATAGCTCTGGAAGATACCTTTACAATATTACAAACGTTAAAATCCACAAATTCTAAAAAAATTATTATATTTTCTGTTTTAATGTGGAACAGGGCTTAAAATTTTATTATTACTGTTTTCATTTTTAAGACTTTTGAAATGGAATTTTTTCCAGGTGTGACTTATTATTTTAAAAGTACTTTACACTTACAAATGTTTTGAGAAGTTGAAATTTTTCTGCTTTTAAAATTAAATTTTCAATTTTTAAATGTGTCTAATTTTTGATATAAATATTGAACCAAGTGCTCAATTTGTATAATTTTTTCTTTTATCTTTCGGCTGAAAAAAAGTACAACTTATACGAAAATATTACTTATAAAATATGTAATAATTTTTAATGTAAAAACTAAAATCTTTCAGAGTAGTGTTTGCTCCGAGTAAAATATTTTTTTTTAAATGTTGCTCGAGATGAAAAATCCTGGAGCTAATTACAAAAAATATAATAATTAATGATAGTAATAAAGCTAATTATTCAACTCCGTGCAAAATTTCATACGGTTAGCTTAGAAAGAATTTAAGCTTTATCAGCAAAAAGGTGACAAAATTTAAGAGAAAGTTATTCTGAAATAAACGCGCATAAAATGCACCAGGTATTTAAGGTTTATATGAATAGTGCAACAAATAAGATGCAATATGTCCTCATGTAAACGTCGTATAGAAAAGCTATTTTTGTCGTTTTTTTCGGAAAACGATATGAAAATTTTAATGCAATGAAACAGAGAATACCTTTGTTATTATTGTTGTTGTTTTAGATAATCGTGTCCCGCACTACCTTAATAACTGAAGTTTACGATTTATTTTGTAAGATATCTTATCCCTTAGATATTTCTCTGAAATCACTCTATAAGTAAAAGAGTGTATGTCAGAACATTTAAACATTTTTCACTAAAACTCTCTTTCCATGAGAAAGAAACGTGATTGGCGAAAAACTCATTCTTTCTTTCAACATTAAAAATGCTTTATTTATAGAAATCTTAAAAAATGGGTTATATAAAAAAGAATTATAAAACGTCATGCTATGCACTTTATTTTAACCAGCATTATTGCCTTTAATTTATGAAGTAAAACCAGGAAAGTAATAGAATTTAATAAAGCAATAGAGCAACATGAAAAACTACTACAACAGTTCAGGAAAAATGTAATTTAATTATAAAACAATGTACAATGTAATAACCATTAAAACAACAGTATACATATTTTATAGGAAATTAAATTCTGCACCTAGCCTACGTTCCTTCCATTTGTGGTAAAAATTATCCTTAATATGCAACCGAACTTAGATATTTTATAAAATAATGATGCCTTAGAATATGCAGAAACAACTGAAGTATTTTTTGTTCAAAAATTTAAATTCTTATTTCCAGTATCTTGCATAAGAAATTTTGAGAAACTAGTTTCATAACTTTTGCATTAATCCATTGCTAATGACTGGCGTTCGCAGAAATGAATTTTAGAATGTTATTTCTGAAAGACAATCGTTACATTGTACGTAAGATGATTATTTTTATAAGCTTCAAAGTTTGACTTGTTTTTGAAATAGTAATATAATTTAGTTCTTTATTTTTTATTGAAAAGAATTGTACATTTTTTTTTAGCTATAAGGCAATATATTATTGATCTTTTATGAAGATGCTATGTTGTAAAATTTCATTATAAAATGCATGAAAATTTATTTTCTGTGTAAAATGTGTCTTAAGTCGATTAGTTTTATAGGTGTACAACAGCCATAAAATATATTTTTTATATCTGCTTTGAAAAATTACTTTACTAAAAAGATAATAAAAATTTTAAATAATATATTGGATATTTATGGCTGGAAATCAAATTAATTGCATCAGTGATTAAAATTTTCTAGAAAAATTATTTCATATGCACCTGTTATCACTTTTTTTCAGTTTACTTTCTTATATTCAGCTTCTTTCCATATCATTCTGTTATTTTACAACAATAAGATGATTTTCAAAGATGCTGTTATCGTAAAGAAGGACAATGCATCCCAATATATATATATATAAGTTTTAATTTAATATATACCGTATATACTTATATACCCTCGATTTAGTTGACCGCCAAATTCGAGACAATAACAGGTCCTTCCGTTTGAATACCAGTATTTCCGAATAGTCATTTTCATATTTCTTACTCAGAAAATAATTACAAATTCTGCAATAAGACAACTATTCGGAAATACTGATATTGAAACTGAAGAACCTCTTACATCTACAGAATTTAGACGTCGTCTTATACGCATGTATATACAGTATTTGAAAATTTTGAAATTTCTCTAAGCAAAAAATAGCTATTAACATGAAAACTATAGTAAATAAAATAATGAAAAGCCTAAGCGAAATAAATAGGAAAGGTTTTATTTTTATCTCATGTCAAGTTACATAAAGTAAATTTGCTGCATCAGTATTCTCTCAGTCTAATTACATCAATCTCAAAAATAGATATTTTTCATGCTTGGATGAAACTAGATATATATATGGAATATTGTACATCTATATTTCATAGTAATGTTGAACATATTGTCAACTCAGTATTTAAGCAATTCTTGCGTGAAACGCGATACCTAAAGCTCGAACAGAAGCTAAATATATATTCGCATAAATTGTACCAAACAATCTAGCAGACATGATCTTTTTTTCTTTTAATCGATAAAGAATGGACCAAACACGGAGCAGATATCAACGGACCAAATGTCAGTTAAAAAGGCACAAAACAGGCTTTTTATGGTCGCTGCACTTATTTATGGCTTAAGCAATTTTTTAAATGGGATTGTGAACATTAATTCGATTATAAAAAAATAAAATTGTGTATAATATTCTAAAATTATTTTGAATACACTGTTAAAAAATCTGCAGCAAACTATCGAATCATTCAACCGTCTTTCAAGATAGCAGTTACTTGACCATATTACGGCCAGAATAAAGATAAATTACGGTTATGTAACCGTTTTCTATAAAACCCGTCGAATGTCTAGACAGTTTACTGCACATTTTTAACAATGTAGTGACGTTTCTATGATATATACACGAAAAATAACGGTTTCTTATCTATATCACTTTTTTGTTATACATACTTTTAATTGTGATATAAGTAGAACATAAAGACAATCGTAAAAATAACACAACAAGGGAAAAAAATAATATGTCATGGACAGTTTATAGTACGTTTCCCAAAATTCTGAAAAAAATCTAATGTTAAACTGCTTTTATTCCTTTCTTTCATCTACCTAAACCTTACAAAGATT
Organism: Maratus speciosus; assembly: GCA_963932465.1. Classification (NCBI taxonomy): domain Eukaryota; kingdom Metazoa; phylum Arthropoda; class Arachnida; order Araneae; family Salticidae; genus Maratus; species Maratus speciosus. Next base: position 139,190,101 of record OZ010787.1, on the reverse strand, counting down.
ATTTATTATCAATACAGAGCCTATTTGAGTCCACCTGGGTCTATCATATTTAAAATTGTTACAAAAAAAAGAAGCATAGCTTCATTAAATAAAAATTCTGAGAAACATCATCCGCGGAGAACGTCTGAGATATACGACTTTTTTAGAAAATAATCTATTCACTTACACAGTCTATTTCAAGTAACTTCCCATAATAATTTACACTACATTTCCTTTCTGAACTAATGGAACAAACTTTCAGCGCTGATAGTACGCGTTAACCCTTTATCTACTCACGGTACTTAAAAGTACCATTAAAATAACTTGTTATAAAATTCATTTAATACATCGATTAGTAGTAATACAGTTTAGAATGATTTATAGATGCAATACTTTATCCTGTTCCAAGAGCATTATTAGTCGCACAAAACAAAAATATTTTTAAAAGGATGATTTATTTTGCCTTTGCACCTTTTCAGCTTTCTTGGCGTTGGAAGGGGGTGGGGGGGGGATTTTTCAATTCAGAAATATTTCTAAATTTCTATTCTAAGAACATTATATTTATACATTTCATAATTCTACAAAAGCCAAGAAAAATATTTAAAATAAAAGATTAGAGTGGCGTTATAAATATTGCACAAAATCCCTATAAATTCAAATTTAATAAATACTTCTAAATCCTTAAATCCTTCTAAAATCCTTCTAAAATTTCTTAAATGATTATGTAAATCTTCTAATGTGGTTTCAAAAATTTACGAAAAATGTTTTAGAAAATAAAATGTTCACGAATTCATAATTCAGTACATAAAGGGTTAAGAGAAGCAATTTTGTATAAGAAACAAGGGTCTCAATTTATTTATTCAGTCAAAAATACAAGATATCTCACTCCAATCAAGGTTTTCGCTTTTAACACTAACAATAGAGAAGATAAACATTACTTTCAATAAACGACTTAAAATGATTTCTGCGATACATGATGATGTCACGAGAAATGCTGAAAATGGCCAGCATTTGCATCCAGAAATCATTGAACTAGATTATCAATAATTCCGAATGTAACTGTCAGTACACACGGTAACTTTGACTAAATTACAGTGAACTTTCAGCTTTTCATCATGTCATTGCATTTCATATTTAGAAAAATTAAACTCACAAAATCTTGCTAAAATATCTTTATTGTTAAAATTCAGATTCAGCTTGTAGTGAGATACCTTGTATTTTTGACTGAATAAGTAGACTGACACCTTGGTTTCTGTTCAAAAATATACTTTCTTGATGCTTATTAGCAACACTGAAAGTTTGTACGATTAGTTTAGAAACACCCTGTATGCTACAGTTTCATTGATATTACAAAAATTGGGTTGATTATTTTCACTCATCAGCCCACAGGCAATGCAATTGAATTGTCTAAGTGGCTTCATAAATTTCATATTAATGTTTATCGATAATTCTCGAAAAGAAATTTTTAAGAATCTTAATATGACACCTATTAAAATTTAGTTTAAAACATAAGGTAATGAAAATGGAGCCCAAAGAGTAGCGTCCCATATTTAATAATGTATTTGAATCAATATTCAATTCAGACATTCTTTTACGGGAGAGAATTCCGTAGCTCGACCGGAGGGGTCAGTATGGAGCTCCGTGGGTAGATTTTCACTTTCAGGCCATTACCAAGAACAAAATCTCAAATTTTCAGGAGGATACATTTTGATGCTCCTGTAGAGAAAGTCTGCTCCCCCTCACCTGGGCCACAACCTAAATTCATGACTGATTCAAATTCATTTATGTAGATGTACAAAAGAAAATATTATAAATTGAGGACGAAGAATGGAAAACGCTGAAAGTCCAAAAGAGACAATTTTTCAAGAGAGCGAGAAAAAGAAGGCGAAAGCATCTCATTTGCCACGTTTAATGTAAAATATCCGACTTTTTTGAACTTTTACTATTAGAGTTAGCACTTCAAGCCTTCTCCTGTTTGTTAAGCTTTGCATTTAAGATATTTTTTCGAAAAAAAAAAATTTCGATTTTTTGGTACTTTCAGCATTTTTTATTCTGAGTCCTCAATTCACTTCAATTTGCATATAAAATTTTAAAATGATCTTAATTTTCTTATTTATAATGCAGAACAAAGAGAGAAACCTGAATAAGTTACCACATCTATTCAATATATATTTGTCTAACAAAGTTAAGTAATTAAATTTAATAGTTAAAAAAAAACTAATTGAGGGTTGGGTTGATTGTTGACGGCCAATTATCTACACGAGGGATATAGGCCCTAGGGGGAGTGCCTTCCGTGGAGGTCTTTCTAAGGGAACCTAATCCGTATTAACGCATGGAAATCCACGGTTCGAAGAAAACCACGAAAACTCCGAACGATTAGGCCGACGGGCGCGATTGGGTAACTAATTGAGGGAAAAATCGAAATTCAAACGCAGACGACTAGGGTTGATAAGAATAAAAAAGTGGCCCTGTGACATTCATTAAGGTTTCAAAGCATATCATGGGACAATTATGATCTCACAATACGCAATTAAAGTTATTTTGAAATTGCGTAACGATTTTCAAAATCGTTACGCAATCGTTACGCAATCGTTACGGATGAAAAGTATTCGATTTGTAAAGGGTACTAAGAATTGTAAATTATAAATTGTTATTACAGTAAAATAATTTATTTACGGACTCAACAGAAATATAATTTACCAGCAAAATCCAAGGCTTTGCTCGCGTAATAGTTGAAATACGCCAAGTGATATTTGTATGTCTAATTTTTATTAGAAGAAATTATACTTTTAGGAATAATTAAACAATTACTAATTAAGCCACAGTTTGACTAAACTTCATTATTACACAGCATTGGGCAGAAATGAGACTTCAATTAATAAGAAGAACTAAAACTAGTTCAAAATCAATGGTAATTTAAAAAGTATTTTGAACTTTTCAGTATTCATTTGAGTGTTCATTTCAGTATTCATTTGAAGTTTTGAATTTTTTAGAAACCGTTCTTAGTATGCATTTAAATTTTAAAATTAACTATCATGTCAAATTCAAAGCTTCTTTGCTGTCGGTCTACCACCTCTCTATTGGTAGTGACACTAACATAAAATGCCTATGAACAGACACTCTGTTGAAACAGAGACTGCCACCATTAATTTGCCAACATTAATTTTGAAATCGGTTTGGTATTTTCTAATATTCCATACGAAAGGTAATTTAGAAAGTTTTTAAAGGCTTTTTTAGAAAGTTTATTGTTCCTGCCAACCCCAAGTGGTAGTGGCACTGGCATAAAATATATCCTGTGTGGATCACAGACTATCACCATTGATTCGCAACCATTACGTTTGTAATCGGTTTATTATTTCCTGAGATTGCATAGAAATCGTAATTTAGAACTTTTAGTACGGTTTTAGATCCTTCACTTTAGTATCCTTCCTTTAGTACGCTTTTTGAGAGCAACAGCTGTCACCTTCAATTTCCAACCATTACTTTTGAAATCGGTTCGATACTTCCTGAGATTGTGTAAAAATCGCAATTTAGAACGTTTTTTAGAATGCTTTTCACGCATTTTCACCGCTTTTAAATTTCGATTTTTTTTTTTTTAGGAAATGTTCTTAGAGATCAGTTGTATCTAATAAGTACCTATCAAGACAAAAATCATGTATGTAGGACCTTCAGTAGCAGAAAAATCGCAATTTAGAATGTTTTTTGCTCCCCTCCCCCACTTTGTGGTAGTGGAATCGACATAAAATATAGCCTATCTTAGAGCAAAGGGCTGATACCATCATTTTCACACCATTATCTTTTAAACCGGTTCGGTACTTTCTGAGATTACGTAGAAATCGCCATTTAGAACGTTTTTTGCTCCTGCATCCCCTTTGGGGTAGTGGCACCGACATAAAATAGAGCCTATGTTGGAGCAAGGTCTGTCACCATCATTTTGAGACCATCATTTTTTAAATCGGTTTGGTACTTCCTGAGATTGCGTAAAAATCGCCATTTAGAACATTTCTTAGAATGCTTTTCGCGCATTTTCAGCCCTTTTTAATTTCGAATTTTTTAAGAAATGTCCTTAAAGATACTTTATGACCTATAAGTAACTACCATTCCAAATTTCATATTTCTAGGCCCTTCAGTAACACAAAAATTGCCTTTTTAGAACGCTTTTTGTTTTTGCACCCTCTTTGGGGTAGTGGCATCGACTTAAGAAAAAGCCCATGTTCGAAGGTGGACTAACACCGTCATTTTGATACCATTACTTTTGAAATCGGTTTGATAGTTCCAGAGATTACCCCTACAAAAAAACAAACAATTTTTATTTCCTTAAAATATTAGTATAGATTGACTGATATTACAGAAATATAATTTTAAATAATTATAAAAAAAACATAAAAATAAGTACCTAAAAAATCAATACAATAATATTCACTTATCTAGTAAAATATTTTTTTGCATGTATGAGGAAATTGAGGTAGCAATTTTGTTTTAATGTTTCATAATTCTCCATACCCTTAACATACATCAAAATCAAAATGTTACATTCATTCGCCCTGTGTAAAATAAGTAGGTAAAATGTTGGAAATAAATAGTAATTAGTTTAAAAAAATAGTGGAGTTTGGCCACAGAAAAGCTCCTGTATAACAATTGCTTAGAACCTATATATCATACAAAAATAATTTCAAAAATTAAAATAAAAATTGTTTTAGAAGAAACGTGTAATTTTACCCTTGAAACGGGTCACTTTGATAGTCTTATCGACCTGATTCCTTTTCAATTTTTAAAAAAAATTATCCTTTGTCTTCGATTTAAATATTTCGAAACATAAATGACTATGCGGCTTTTATTCTAAAAGTACCTCATTAAAAACCGAAAAGGAGAATTACGAAAGCGGAAAAATATAGTATTTTTTCAGTGGATTTATTTCTGTTTTTATTTTATTTTATTTTATTTTATTTTATTTTATGTAACTGAAGTTATTTGCGAGTGGTTATATTTGTGTGGACCATATGATGAATCCACTCTAGATTAAGTTTAAATATCTTTTGGAGGGAAAAAATATTTATTTTCTTCTGAGAGATAACCACTGGTGTCTAACCTTGAACTGGACCTATTCTACATCTTTTGTTTTGTATACAGCTATTTTTTACAATTACGACTCCTGTAAGAAAACTGAAACTTGTACCGCAAGATTGGGTAAAAAATAAACGGCAGAAGGTTTAAATATAGGATGATCTAAAAGTTACAAAAGGATCAATATTTCAAAATTTAAAAACATAGACAGCACGTTGAAGCGTTTTTCACAGAAAGGTACAGGGATATGGCAGAATTTTTTTTTATCGAAAATTTTATTGAATAAATCTATATATATCTTATTATATATATTTTTTTTTTTCTGTAGAAAATTTTATTGCAGAAAAATTGTATTTTTCATCAACAAATGATGTTTCAGTTGATTCAGCAGTTTGTATAGGGGGAATATCGCAGGAGCCTCTTTTTAACAGCCCTACTCTTGCAATTTATAACAAACTGCTTCTCATAACCCGACAATTTTACACATCATGGCTCACGCCAGTCCATTCTGGGGTTTCACCAGTCAATCGTCAATGGATAATATGAGCAAACTGAATAATAACCATCTCCACATAGTTCGTAATGCATATTATTACTTAAGAAATTGTACAATCCGTATACATTAAATGCACCGACCTTTACGAAAAAAGGAAAAGATATATAAAAAAAATTCTACGTGCATACCTATAACCCCCCAAATGAGACAATAGCAGAAACACCAAACTATGACGTCTTCGAGCCTCATCACTGAAAGTACTCCGAATATTCCATAATTAGGTATGAAAACTGAACTTGAATTCCTCACTGTCTGTTTTTTCATATTTCTCTTTATACTAAAAAAAGAAAAATAAGTAAAGATATTCAAAAGTGTTATTCTGTAAAAGAAATAAAAATAAATAAATAATATAAAATAAAATAAAATAAAACTGCTCTGAAAAAGTGCTTTTTTTATTTATCCTGTGGCTCTTGTCACTTACTTTAGCTTTACCTCACTTTATCCTGCATTAAACAGCACTTTACATATATTTATCTTAAATTGCTTTCTCTTTAAATTTAAAATTTAAAATTTTTATTATTACTTGAACTTAATATTTTTGTCAGTCTTGAAAATTTATATTTATTTCTTTAAATTCAGGTTCTACCACTTTTTATTAACATTAATTCTTTAAATTTTTAAAATTTTCTATGCAGTTCACAACTACAGTTAGACTTCTTTTTCAATGGCCTATCTTATACTAAGACACTCATCTATAGGTTGGGCGTAAAGATGGTGTCAACTCGGAAGGTCCTCAAAGCTATTTATATTGTTTAGTCACTGTTTTAGCCTGTTTGTACAATGGCGCAGAATAGTTCACAACGAACTAGAATTACAAATGTTCAATTTGACAAATATGCTATTTCTGATAATAGCTTTCAGACGTAGCAAGATAATCTGCAGGACATCGAAAATGATTTCTGTTGTAATTCCTGTTACCTGATGCTTTAAACAGTAACAAGAATTTGGTTTGCGACCACTACAGTGCTAAAGTATCAGTGACAAATACAAATATTCTGGCAGTAACTTATTCCCCCTATTAACAAATCCCATGTCTTTGTGTGTATTTTTATGAAAAATACCACTTTTCGAATTAACGATTTTTTTTTTTTTGTGTGTGTGTGTGTGTGTGTGTGTGTGTGTTTGTGACTTTTGGACTACATTCTATTTTTTTTTTTTTTTTTTTTTTTTTTTTTTTTGCAACGAGATTCTAAGGTTTTTTTTTTTTTTTTTTTTTTTTTTTTTTTTGCAACGAGATTCTGAGGTTTTTTTTTTTTTTTTTTTTTTTAATGGTTGCAAAACACATGCTTTAAAATTTTCCAACGTAGTCGAAAAGTTATAAATTAGGTTTATCTGGATATCTATCTGCCTATCTGCCTAAGGCATCGCTCAGAGAGCCGTTCTCTAACCCGGATAAATGTACTTGGATTGCTGTGTAATTCATAGTTTTACTATGGCTTTTCAGTACTGAAAATGAAGTGTGCAGCATTTGTAGCTCGTTTACAGGGCACTAAAAATGTCCGTTACATTACGATCTATGGGTTAAAATCGTCTATGGTGTATTTTAATGATGTTGCACTATTTCAAACATGTAGAAATTGATACACATCACTGAAGTGAACTACAAAATGCTAACTACTGAATATGGTGTGAATAGCATTTATCATTCATTTACAGGGACACAGAAAGGAAATCGGTTACAGTACTCTCTATGAGCATTAATTACTCGAAATGCGTTTTCAATTGCGGTATGTGCTTTTTTAATTTAAGTAATGTTTCCCATATTATTTGGTGTATATAAATTTTATGGATGATATACAGTGCTGCACAAAAAAATTCGAGTACGTTTCTGCTTATTGTCGTAAATTGCTGAAGAGGAATTTTCAACTTTGTTATTAGTTTCCGAACTGAACTACATTTTGAAGACTATGTACCATATATACAAATATATAGATCATATGCAGGGCTGCACAAAATAATTCGGATATTTTTCCGATTATAGATGATAATTGCTGAAATTGGGTTTTCCAATGACTTTTCCGTTTTCCAAATTGTTTACTTAGCCATCATCTTTCACCTTATTGAACGGTGAAATTTTGTTACAGTATTCTGAATGTGTGGAAAAGTGTTTCATAATCTATGCTTAACTCATAATTTTTATTTCTTGTTAATTTTAGACGCAGAGTTGAAAATGATATTCATGTATCTGAGCTACGGTGGAATATTATTAAAAAATGTGAACCGTTTAATTAAAAAAGAACATAAAATAATTCTCGTGATGATTAATTTTTTTTTCCTTTTTACACAGCAATATAAATTGCCAACTGATGGGATTTCGTGTTTTTTTTTTTCGTTTTTTTTTTTTCCAATTGTAAATTAAAAATTAAAAAAAGGTATAATATTCAAATAATTTAGTGAAAAGCTGGGCCTTTTAATTGGGGCACATATGTACAGATTAGTAAGTTATATTTATCGTTACAAACCGGGTATACTACATGGAACAGCTGCGAACGTCCGATTTCTTTCCAAGTCAACCAGACACATTTTGAAACAGAAATTTTATTTAAGGAGACTCGGCACCCTTCATTTTGCCACAAATGACGAAAATGCCAATTTTCCAATTTATCACTTTCCAACATAGTTGAAAAGTGTTTATGACTTCGGTTTATTAGTCCGTCTGTTCGCGCTCTAACTCTCGTAAATATGTTCGGATTGCCCTGAAAGTTTTGTATGTTACTGACGTCTGCTATAGCACGACCCTTATTGAAAATTAACTTTGTAGCATGTACAGTCCATTCACAGGGACAGTCAAAAGTATTCGGTTACATTGCAGTCAATGGGAAAAAATCGTTTTAAGTGCATTTTAATGGTGTTACACCCTTTCGAACATAATGAAACTGACATGCATTTATGAAGTATACTAAAATATGCATTCTGTAGAATGTGTGGTGCGAGGAATATTTATTATTAATTTACAGGGCCACACAAAAGAATTCCGTTATATAATCTTATATGAGGAAACATTGTTTGCGGCGTATTTGAATTATGTTAAACTATTTCTTATATATTGAGATATATGTTGCTGGGGCTTAATACAAGTTACTTCCTGTATAATATGAAGTGCATAGCATTTACTAGGGCACACAAAATATTTCGGATACGATACTTTATTCGAAGTAGTGTATATTGACGATGATTGCTGAAAGTGATTTTTTAACTCTCTCCAACATAGGTAAAAAGTATTTGTGAACTCAGTCTCTCAGTCTATCCGTTCGTCTGTCCGCGTTCTAACTCGCGAAAATATGGTCAGATTGTCTTGAAAGAAATATATATTATTGAGATTTACCATGACATATTCGGTATTGAAAATGAAGTGTGTCGCGTTTACAATTCATTTACAGGGATACTCAAAAGAATTCCGCTACACTACAACCTATAGAGGAAATATTATTTGCGGTGCGTGTTAATGGTATTACACTAATTTCTGAGGTGTACTACAAAGCGCTTTTTGTAGAAACTGGTATGCCTATAATTTATCGCTCATTGACAGATACACACGAAAATATTTGGCTACAGTACTGCCTATAAAGAATAATTGCGGGAAGTGCGTTTTCAGTTGTGGTACGCGTTTTAAAACTACGATTTTTTTACTTATTACTTGGTGTAATTGCTGAAAAGAAATTTTGAACTGTGCTACGCGTTTAATTGGACTAATTTTTAGCATACTACGTAGTATACATACAAATCTATAGATCATAGGGTAGACCGGGGCTAGTTGGCCCGCTTTTTCTTCTAATATTTAAAAAAAAATTACAATTCAACATTTTAAATTTCTTTTTATGTTACCACTATCAGTGTACTTTCAGGAAGAAGTCACAATAGTAAAGCTTGAAAATATTAACTATAAGTATTAGTTTAGAAGCTCAAATTGACACCAAGTCGCTTGGGCCAACCTGCCCCGATTGCGGGGTAAGTTGGCCCACGTCACTTTTAGTGTCCTAATAATGTAGAAGTTTAAGAAATGATCAAAATTTTACCAAATCTTAATTTTTATTTGTTACGAACGAAAACACAATATAGCCTCCTAAATTAAAATAAAAAATTTAAATATTAAAACTGTGAGTTATTCAAATTATTAACTTCGACCAAAATTTGCTTTAAAAATTGATTTTTTTTCTCATAAAAAATGTCTTTAGTACATTACGGAACAGTAATAAATTTTAATAAATGCATGCTAGGAGTTAAAACACCGTAAATCTTAGAGTAGTGTAATTTAAGAAATCATTCATTCTTAATTAGGTGATTTATTATAAACACCAGATGATAAATAAATTGAATCAAGGCCTCTGTACATCTGTTAAGTGCAATAATTCTTTTCTTTGTTGGCCAAGCCAACAGGGATTTTTCTACAATTATGAAAGTTATAAATGTTTTTGTACGACAGGAGCTGCTGATTTAATTCGGGGTTGAGGTAAACAACATTATAACTTCATTTTTTAAAAAGATTGATTTGAATAATCAGGAATTCAATTAATAAAATAACTCTTTACTATTAATTAATAATAAATTAATTAAAATAATAATAAATGTTTATTAAAATAATTCATTAAAACTATCAAAATTCCAGTACCCTAGAGCCAAATTCCTACGGGGAATGTTGGCCCGGTGAGCCAACATGCCCCGTGCCAAATGGACCAACCAACCCCGTATCGCCATTTTTGTTTCTCATGACTGTAAGGAATTAGTCTGAAAATATTTCAATAAAAAATCATGCCCTACAATAACTACGAACAATTATTTTTCTGAATTATTATATACCAAAATCTAAAATGTAATCTACAAACAAATAAAAAACGATTATTTATAAGAGAGGAAATTTACTCACCTTTGCAAAATTTTGAAAATTTTCAATAATTCTTCTCCGACTTCAATGGTGCTGATGTTGGGGAGGAAAGCGAAGCAACTCATACTTGGCTGGACTGGCAATGTCATCTAACGCAAAGTTTTAAAAACATCGCGACTGGGCCAACATGCCCCTATGGCCAGCTAGCCCCGGTCTACCCTATACAATGCTGCACAAAAAATTCGAATATTTTCCCGACTATTTATGGTAATTTCAGTAATTGGGTTTTCAACTCCGTTATATATTTTCTAAATTGTTTATTTACATACCTTTTACCTTAATAAACTGTAAGTTTTTATTACAATATTCTGAATGTGTTGGAAAGTGCTACATAATCTATGCTGTAAGCCTGATTTTTCGTTCTTGTTTTCTTTAACATGAATTTAGACATTCGCAGTATATTCTGACGAAGTTTCGTAAAGATCTAATGATAGAAATGAGCGAAAATGCTTTTTTACTGCATTCATATCAGTATAAATAATTCAGAGTTGCAACCTTTAAATTCATTTTTCTACTTTGTGTCTTTTGAATATATGAATATGATACGTATGCTAAAACTGTAACATATATTTTTGACTCAATTTTTTTTTAATAAACGATTCTTATTTCTCTTTTTATCTCTCTTTTCATAAAATTAAGGACAGTTTTTCGGGAATATAAATAGTTTACTTTTTTAAAATAAATATGTTAAGTAAAGCGTCACTTTTACTGTATTTTTACATACGTCATGACATTTTAGTTTTTTTCTTAAACTTAATAACTTGTTAATAATAGGTTCCTAATGTTCCTAAATAATATGTTTACTCTTACAAGAAAAGTAAGAAAAAACCTATTCCAAAAAGTTAAAAATTGTAGGTATATTTGTAGTTGTAAACTTTTCTTACGTTTAGATAAATTTTTCAAATTTCCCCATAAAAATGGAATTTTTCTTTATTTAATCTTTTTTCCTCATAAAACAATTTAATAATATCCCAAACAATATTAAAAAAACACTAAAAAATTTATTTGAAAGGGTACCGAGTCCTTAAAAAATGAAACCAATTGTTTAATATACAGGATGATTCAAAAAAGATGGGAAAAATTTTAAGAGGTGATAGTACACACCCAAACAAACATTTTGTATCAAAGACTGCATGGTCGAAAACTAAACGTAAAAAAGTTAGAGGGCACCAAAAGTTATGTTCTTATACGAGGCAAAAACAGACAATGAACGATTAAGTTAAGTTACGAAAACAAATTTAATGGCATTTGATTACAATAAGTGCTCAAAACATTGAGCGGCAGCTGTTATGCACGCAGTACAACGGCGAAGAACAGATTGGCGAATTTTCTGAGACACACCAGACACCACCGCGCTCGCTAGATCTTTCATGTCTCGATTTTGTTTTGTGGGGACAGCTAAAGGCTCTTGTGTATGAGACTCCCATTGAATCCGCAGCAGAACTTGTCGCCAAGCTTTCGGCTGCTGTAGGGGAAGTTCGCGATATGCCGGGTGTGTTTCAGAAAATTAGCCAATCTGTTCTTCGCCGTTGTACTACGTGCATAACAGCTGCCGGTCAATGTTTTGAGCACTTATTGAAATCAAATGCCATTAAATTTGTTTTCGTAAATTAACTTAATCGTTCATTGTGCGTTTTTGCCTCGTATAAGAACATAACTTTTGGCGCCCTCTAACTTTTTTACGTTTAGTTTTCGACCATGCATTCTTTGATACAAAATGTTTGTTTGGGTGTGTACTATCACCTCTTAAAATTTTTCTCATCTTTTTTGAATCACCCTGTATATTTATTTGATTTGAGAAATTCAAAACACGTTTATTTGTCAACTATGTATGTGCAAAAGTACTTAATTTTTTTTTTTTTTTTTTTTTTTTTTTTTGTTTAGAAATTGTTCTCTGTGTAGTTGGTGGAAGAAAATTGTTGGTGAAAATAAAAATATATATATATCTTTGATTAGAACATTTATTTTGAAATAATAAGTAAAATCTAGCTTATTTTTTACAAAATCTACGTTCTGCAGGAAAATGAAAGACTTTTATCGCAAGAAATATTTTTTGTTTGTTTTTATTTGTCTTATTTGAAACTGTGCTTTATTTCAAAACTTATGGTTAATTTTTAAAATTGGTAATTCTTCTCATTCAGTGAATATATTTTCTTTATTAAAAAAAAAAAAGAAAAAAAAATCTCACTTAACGATGTTTGTTTCCTAAAAAGATTTCAAAATTTTCTTTTTGAGAACACTTGAGAGTGCCATAATCTTTTTAAAAGAACAGATTCAATTTTTTTTTTTAGAATTAGAATTACTTTCATTTAACCCCTTCACGGTCGCTTAATATTTGAAAAAACCATCAAAAGTGTACCTATTTTTTTTATTACAGAAATTGAATAATTATAATGTTTCTAAATAAAATATGCAATTAGTTTATTTTTAAGACGAAAAAACAATATTTTATAGCCATATTCATATTTGTATAAAAGCCATCATGCGAGAATTATGTGTCTTAACCTCTTAAGCTCCGCCTCCGATAAATGTAGGTTACTTTTTTTTTTATTATTCAGATTGTTTGATTCCCACCACCGTAGTTTACGGCAGATAAAATGATGCGAAAATAAAGCCATTTACACTATTTAAAAAAAAAAAAAATCTGGTGGGAGTCAAACAATCTGAATTAAAAGATAGTAGCCTACATTTATCGGGGGCGGAGCTTAAGAGGTTAAGACACATAATTCTCGCATGATGTCTTTCATACAAATATGAATATGGCTATAAAATATTGTTTTTTCGCCTTAAAAATAAACTAGTTGCATATTTTATTTAGAAACCTTATAATTATTCAATTTCTGTAATAAAAAAAAAAAAAAAAGGTACACTTTTGATGGTTTTTTCAAATATTAAGTGACCGTGAAAGGGCTAATACTCCAGTTATCATCTGAAAGGCTTGATTCATCAGAATCCATATCAAAATGACAAAAATATTACAAATTTATGACAAATCTATGGCAAATTATAGATCGTACAAATCAAACCAGAGTGCTAATATTCAAAGACTTCAAATGGAAATTCCAGTTCAATTTTTCTGGTTTCAGAAGTTTTTTCCAGCAATTAAATCTCCAGCCCGAGAATATGACGGGCACGAGAAATAACGAACGATACCTCAGCCCGAGATATTGACGGGAGCGAGAATTAAGGGGTTAAGTTAGTGCTGCAGAACCTTTTTGCCTGAAAATTGTTTGCCACCACAAAAAATTTAAAAGTAACATTTGAATTATTTAAGAGCAAAGTTTCTGTCAATTAATTAGGAAAATTTTTCTGGATAAAAATACTGGTAAAAATGGTGGCCCGCGGGCCACAGGTTGTGCACCCCTAATTTAAGTCAACCCAATTGATATTATAAGACTGTTGCGGTCTTAGTTATATAAAAAACGCCATTCCTTGCATAATACATAAACTTTCAATATATATATTAAATTAAACGTATTCAGACAATTTATTAACGTCCTTTTTTATGCAATTGGAGCTTCCACCCCAAAAAATAGAAGTGATCAGTGTTGCCTGTGGGTTACTTTCTTTAAATTAAGATTTTTTGGTTGCCACCACTTTTTTGAAACGGTAAAATTACCTTTGCTTTCGCCTTAATTAATATGTCATTAAATAAAGCGCATTTTACCATTTAAAAAAAGTGGTGCCAATCAAGAATCTGAAGTTAAAAAAAGTAGCCCATCTGGCAACACTGGAAGTGATAAATGAAGAGATTAGTGAAAGACGATGTTAAGTAACAAAAATTAACAAAAAGAAAGCTTTATGTAGTAAATTTTGTTGATTTCATTTTTTTTTTTGTATTATATGTTTAATATGGTAATTGGTAGAATATAACTAAACTCTCTCAAAAAAATTTATCAATATTTAATTTTTAAATATTAAAAAAATATTGATATTCATTCCATGAAGATCATTCCATGTCAACCAGTCTAGAGGCTCCTGATCGACTGCCTTCTATTTTGAGTTAATTGCTACATACATTTCAATTCTATGATGAATATCTGCAAACTTTTGGAGTCAGAAGTAATATAGTTGGGTCACTAGGAGTCCTTCTCTAAAGTCCACTATTTCACAGTCCTAGGGAAACTCCTGGGGATTGCTCATGATACAAGAAATCTTACTTATTGAAAATAAGTGATCTGGTACACCTTTTTCTGCTGAATAACATAATTGCAGTATTAAAGATCCGAAAGCAATCCATTCGTCCTTTATTTGACTAAAAATAGGCTATACAGCCTGTCGCGATGAATTTGACCATTAATTTAACGTGCTGTAACTGTAGAACAAATTACTTTAAAAGTTTGTCACTTTACCAATTAATTACTTATGAAGATGTCACAGAGATGCTGATATTGTTTCTTTTCCTGTTTACATATTCATTATAAAAATAGCAAATAAAGCCTTTGTACAACAACATTAAAAAGCAAAAAAAACAACGTTTAAAAATGCGTAAGACATTAATTAATTTGTGAGAGTTTTCCAAATATGTACATTTGTCGAGATTGTTCTTCTCGACTAATGTCCTTCTAATTAATGATGGTCCGTATGTGGATATCCGAAAAGACCCTTCCACTAGTGAAATTAACTCTATTAAGTCTGCCATCAAGTCTTCTTCCATTATTCCTGCTAAATTCAAGAAGTCTCTTATTCCGTCTATTGCGCATTGTGCCAGGTTTTATGCTTTACCTAAGGTCCATAAACCTGACATTCCTTTTAGACGTATTGTCTCTAGTATCGGTACAGCTTCTTATAAGCTTGCCAAATATTTAGTTTCTGTTTTTCCTCACTTTTGAGCAGTAATTGTTTCACTGTTAAGAATTCTTTTGATTTTGTTAAAAATCTTCCTAATTTTAAGCCGCATGGTCACACGATGGTTTCTTTTGATGTTAAATCATTATTTACAAACGTCCCGGTTGAGGGGGCTTCAGATTGCCTCAAGAAAAGGCTTTGTGAATTCCATTTCTCTTATTTTGAAATCGAGGAGCTTATCCTTCTCACTCGCGCTTGCTTGTTGCAAAATGCTTTTGTTTTCAATGGTAATTTATTCCGTATGATTGACGGTTTGGCTATGGGTAATCCTCTTAGTCCTATCTTTTGCGATACATATATGCACTATTTTGAGGTCAATCTTTTTGAAATTTTAAAATTTCCGCTCTGTGTTCGTTTTATTGATGACGTTTTTGTCCTGGTTGAAATGAATTCGGATATTAATCATATGCTCTCTATTATGAATTCCATTGATCCCTGCATTCAATTTACCTCTGAAATTAAGACAAATAACTGTCTTTCTTTCCTGGATATCCTTGTTATTCGTTGTGAAAATGGCTTTCAGACTACCATCTTTCATAAACCTTTTGCTGTCAGTCTCCCACCTCACAGGTATTCTTCTCATCCCCCTAACCAGAAATTCGCTGCTTTCAATACTTTTGTTTTTCGGGCTACCAATATTTGTTCCACTCCTCAGTTACTTAGTGCTGAATTCAATTACCTCAAAGCTATTGCTGTTGATCGTGGTTATTCCTCTAATATTATTGATTCTATTTATAAGAAATAGACGAAATCCGCCCATTCTGAAAAGCATTCTAATTCCAACTCTAATACTTCAGTTGTGTTACCATTTTTTCCTAAAATTAGTCAGCAAGTTGCTAAAATCTTTAGAAGGTTTGATTTTAATGTTATTTTTTCTCCTGTTAATAAAATCACTTTTTCAAATCTCAATCACCCCGTTGATCGCCAAGATAACTGGGGTATTTACCAAATCTCTTGCCAGTGTGGCCTTTCTTACATTGGCCAGACTAAACGGGCTCTTAGATTTCGTTTAAAAGAGCATGAATTTTATGTTAAAAAACAGAAGCTTAAACGTTCTTCTATTGCTTAGCATTCTTGGTCTTCTCAACATAGGTTCGATTTTTCCTCAGCCATCATTATCCAAAAATGTTCTTCTAACCTTGATCTTGATTTTTGGGAAGCTTACCACATCATTAAAAATTCTCACTCATTATTCAATGACTTATCTAGTACTAATGATTTTCCAAGTATTTGGAAAGCATTAGTTTAATTTCCCCTTTTTTGGTTTCTTTTTCTCTACTTCTCCGGTAGATGTCACTACTTGTTCACTCAGTCGTTTCCACTGCTTCTCTCTCATTGGTTGTTTTTGGCTCCTTCGCTACCTGCATCGGGTATATAAGCCAGCGCGTCTCTGTCTATCATTTTACTCAGCCTTGCTTCTTCTGGCACGCTGTTCCTTTTCCCCTATCTTGCACTGAAGAAGAATCTCGCTAGTAGATTCGAAACAGCTGTTTGCTGCTTTTCTTGTATTATTTGTGTATTTTAAACGTTGTTTTTTCTGCTTTTAACATATTCATTAATTTATTCATCTTTGAAAAATTTTTTTTTAATGATTCATAAATTAAACACCGTTTTTTGGAAGCCCATATCTCAAAAGTCGAATTTCGCATTTATTACCATTTGTTCCACTGGAAGAAACACACCTTAATTGAAAAGAAAACTTTTGTTTCATTTTGCTATTTTATAAGTAAAGCAAGGTTCAAAACATCTACTTCGTATCAGATTCTTAACTATATCAGCCGTAGAAATTGATTTTAAAAATGTCTCTGGAAGTCTCTGTAAGACAACAGCATTTGTGAAATAATAACAGAAAAGTATATGAAATTAGTGGGTCATTCCATGTCAAGTGGCCTAGGGGATTCTGGACGGATGAAAAGTAATGTCTCGGTATCCTCAAATATCGCTTGAATGGATAAATAGTGGTTTAAATGTCTACCTACCGTAAAATAACTATGCGCTATCATATGAGAGTGATTGCAGTGATCCCCTAGTAATTAAAATCTGAAAATGTCAACCATTTCACGAAAAATATGAGAGATTCCGTAAAAATATAAATTACAAAGAGTTACACCATCTTCGATTTAGTATGAAATGATGTCTTACACGTAAAAATAACTGTATTAGAAACTCTGAAATGTTATTTTTTCGATAACCAATCACCGGCATAAATACACCGCTAATCCCTTCGATATTTTCGGAGCTTCTAATAAAGTTATTTTAACATGTAAGACATTATTATATACTAACTTGAGGACGTTCTACATTTTTATAATTGAACTTTTGTTGCTATCTCTCATACTTTTTGAGGTATGGTCAACAACTTCCACATTTCGCCACTAGGTGTGCTGAAGGCACTCTCATATGGTAGCACATAGTCAGTTTACTATAGGTAGACACTTGTTCCTCAATTCTAGCTTTATCCGTTGAAGAGAGGGGCATTACTTTGCACCCTGCCAATATCCCAAGACCAGTTGACATGGAATGATCCACTTATTTCATGTACATTTGTGCTATTCTTTCTCTAATGTAGTGATGCCAGCCTTCCAGAGACATTTTTAGACTCAACTTCTACGGCGAAAATAGTTGCAAGTCTCACACAAAGTAGGTGTTTTGAATCTTACTTTATTTACCTCGTACCGAAGAGGCCCAAAATGGAACAAAAATTTTCTTGTCAATTAGGATGTGTCCTTTCCGGTGGTACTAACTGCAATCAAATCAGACGTGGCTCTTTTGAGATATGTACTGAAAATAGGATTGAATTTTAATAATAAGAAAAAATATTAATAAAAAGAATTTTAAGGGATTTCAAAGATGAATAAATTAATGAATATTTAAGGAGGACAGAAACAACTTCAGCAGCTCTGTGAAATTTTCATAAGTAATTAATTGGTAAAGTAACAAACGTTTAAAGCAATTTAAACTGCAGTTACAGCTTTGTTAATGCAAGAGCAAGATTCATCGCGACAGGCCGTATGACCTACTTTGAGGCTCAGTAAAGCTGAATGTGTTGATTTTATTTATTTTTTTCAGCACAAAAGGTTGTACTAGATCACATATTTTCAATCAGTATGATTTCTTGTACCATGAGCAATAAGATGACAAACTTGGTCATTTGATTGATTTTCAGCGACTTTGAAATAGTGAATCTTACATAAGGACACCTAGTCACCCACCTATACTACTTTGGACTGTGACAGTTTGGAGGTGGCCATCTTAGACCTGTATGTATGCTCTTTTGTGATTGCATTAAAACTGCAGAGGGTCGAGCCAGAACCGATCCAAATTTAAGCCATCTGACATGAAATGACCTATTATTTAAACTATCAAATATTAAAATATTAAATTTTAAAATATTAAATATTAATAAATAATGTCTCAGATCTTCAAGGCTAATTAGTATGTTATCGTTTTATCTTTATCATATGACAGAATATCTCACGGTACCTTTATTCACAAAATAAAAGAATTTTTGAGAAAATGTAACTAACAAGTTCTTCATTAAACTCTTCAAATATTCTTTATAAAGCAACATCTGAATTCTTTTATAATATACAATGTAAATGTATATAACTGAGATTCATTTCAAAACCTAAACTAATTTATGATGACATTGAGGGAAGATAAATTAGTTGAACTGATGTTAAATTCGTACATTATTCTCAGCTTTCAGGAGAAATAGACACCTAAGATGAGCAATATCTGCGTTGTCTACATTTTTAACCCCATTATGCTCAGCTTTGGGCATAAACAACCATTAAATGTCAGCGTTGACGCCAAACGCTATTTATTTAAAGACTAACATGATTCATACATATCTTCGAGTCTCTGAAAGGTTTTATAAACTAGAGTTCTTATAAAAATGCGATGAGAAACTTTTCTTATTTTAGTATGTCGAAAAAGGATTTAATATAACATAATTTTATCCTTAATATGTATTATGAAAGCAAGGAAAGAAAAATATCTTAATGATTTTTGTTGTGAGAAACGAAATTTTATTTTTATTTGTACGTATTTCATATTGTTTTAAACGATAATTAAAAACAGTATACAGTATAGGGCATCAAAATATTAACATAGATGTCTTGATTCAGGTATGAAAGTGGTAATCGAATATTCGAAATCAAATGAAATATCTCACTTAATAATGCAAGTAATCAAATAGAAAAATGCTATGTTAGCCCACATTTTTAGAAAAGAAAACGCTCGGGGGAATACAAGGACGCACAGAAGGGAGTGATGTGCATAAGACATATGCATCTAAAAGAAAGTATTAACCTGTATAATATTTATAATATTTTAAAAGAGATAATACAGGTGTACTGCATGTCAAAACATATATGCAGTGATCTTAAGTATTATTTATGTAACAATCATATAAGCATGTCTCTTTTTTAGGGGAATTTAATCAAAATAAACACTTTTTTTAAGGTATGAGGTCGCAATTACACTTATTTAGTCAGCAAAGCACTACGTGACTCACTCCTATCGGACACAAATTTCCGTTAATAAAGTTGATAAATTAAAAATTGTAACGAAATATGAACTCGCAGATGATATGTGATGACAGTATATCAGGTATTGGTAATTGCAGGCTGCTTTTTTTTCGAATACAGAAGGTTTCATTTACCGAATCAATGTACACCAACAACGCTGTTCAAAATGTCATTATATTTCATAAAAAGCAAAGTATCTTTGTTGAAAATATTCGTTGTAATGTCCGAATTGTTTTTAAAGTTATATTACGAAAGCAGGTTTTTCTTGAAGTGAGACATTCTGTATTTTTCCAACAAAATATGTAGGTTACGATAACAACCTTGGTTCTACAGCAAAATTTGTCTATCTTTAATGAGCACTGTCAGTTCCTTTATATTGGCAGTAAAGCTAAGTATTATCCTGTCTTTCGATTGATCTTGAGCATCAGTTCTTGCAAGGAAATAATAAATTTAATCGTAAAGAATTCAATATAATACGTTTTTATGCGCGTCAAACTTTGAAGAAAGATTTAAAGAATGATTTATTATGGAAGAAATCCAATTTATTCAAATGTGCGAGTAAATTTAAATTAAACCTATTTCTACTGCTATACAATCCCAGATAGAGACACAAACGGTCCGCATGATATTTTATAATAGAACAAATAATCAGCGATGTAAACAACTTATACATACATACATACATACATATATATATATATATATATATTTATATTATATAGATGCAGAATTATAAGCTTAAGCAAATTAAAATTACAGGATAAAGCAAACGACTGGCTGTAGAAAGTGCATCTTTTGGAGTAATTTAAGTGTTAATAAAAACAAATGGAATTCTCAAATGATATAATTAGGAAGGATTTCTAAACATCATTCGTAATTTCATTCATTTACAAGGAAAACAAAAGTTTGTATTTCATTTTTTTAATTAGCTGTTTATACAATCTTTTCCTCATTAAGTCTTTGAAACTGTTTCTGCATCCAAACATGCTGCTTTTGTGACTAAGGTAATTTTATTTGCTAAATGAGGCGTCGTATTTACAATGTCATTAGGAATTGGTGAATTCGTAAATAGTGAAAAATAAATTTTTTAAATAATAGAAATATAATGAATAAAGGGTCTAGCCGGATAAGCATAGCAAAATGGCCCCCAAGGCCGATGTTTGAAATAATATGTGTGGTAATAAGGCTCATCATGAGAATACAATATAGAGTGTTTTTAGCGCCTGACCTTGAACTGTCCTTGAGATAAACGGCGAATTATGTGCCGGCGCTACTATTTTTCAAATACATTTTTCTCAAACAGTGTAAAAGTTAAAAAAGTGAAACCAACGCCAGTTATTGAAGAATATATTAGTTGATATTACATATTTTTTTTTCACATTTTTACACAAATTTTAACATAGAAAAATAAACAAAAATATTAAAAAAAAAATATTAATGTAGTAATTTTATATTTACACCAACCAAAAAATTAGACAATAATGCTCAAAGTATGTATTTTTAAGAAAAATAATTTCGTTAAAATCGAAGATGCGCTTTTTGAGTTATAACAAAAATAATGCTAGAAACTTGCTAAAATATTCGTAACTTTCGCTGTTTGCATTTGCAGAAATACGTTACTATCAATGAATTGGTCGATTCCTGACATTTCCTCTCGGGCAGGATGCGCAGTGCGCCAAAATATGAGAATGTTTCCTTACGTACCATATTATTCCTTACGTACCACGTAATATTATTTCGAATCTGGTTTCTCTAACAACGAATTATATACGCATATGGCAGGAGAATATTAATGGTGAACGTTTTGTTATTCCATATTTTGGAATGAAATGTTTTATAATCATTCAATGGTTTTAATAATAACTTTGTATTTTCATAAAAAGAAGAAAACAGACTTAAAATAATTAAGATAACAGATGTAAAGTAAAAGATACGAAAAAAGTATAATTTGTTTTTTTCAAAAATGATAACGATATCAAATGACACCCCCCCCCCCTCTCCCTACAGATATCTTCCGATGTGAAGCGTCAGGACCCCCCCCCCCTAACACACACTCCCCCCTAAAGTGATGCGTTATATATGTACACTGTAAGTGTACAGCCCCATAGCCTTCTTTAATGTGAAAATCGTAGTAGGCAAATGTTATTTTATTTGTCAATTCTTGATAATATTACGCGAGAAGGATGCGGAGTACGTCAAAATAACATAATATTTACAAACACGAAACAAACCTATAGGAAAGTATTATAAATGGTAACATTATCTTATTTTGGCGTACTGCGCATCCTGACTGAGTGAAAATGTCATGAATCAACCAATTCATTGACAGTAGCGTTATTCTTCAAATGCAAACAGGGAAAGTTACGAATATTTTAGCAAGTTGCTAGCATTATTTTTGTTATAACTCAAAAAGCGCATCCTCGATTTTAACGAATTTTTTTCCTTAAAAGTACATACTTTGAGCATTATTCTGTATTTTTTTGGTTGGTGTAAATATAAAATTACTAAATTAATAATTAAAAAAAAATATTTTTGTTTATTTTTCGATGTTAAAATTTGTGTAAAAATGTGAAAAAATATATATAATGTCAACTAATATGTTCTTCAATAATTGGCGTAGGTTTCATATTTTTAACATTTATACTTTTTCAGAAAAACGTAATTGAAAAATAGTAGCGTCGGCGCATACTTCACCGATTATCTCAAGGACAGTTCAAGGTCAGGGGCTAAAAACACTTTATATTGTATTCTCATGGTGAGCCTTATTACCACACATTTTATTTCAAACATCGGCCGTGGGGGCCATTTCGCTATGCTTATCCGGCTAGACCCTTTTATTGTTTGTAATATTGTGAAGTGAAATTAATTTTAGAGCTACTCTACTGTCGAAATTATTGCCAGCTTTGGTGTTTTGCCAAAAAATATTTTGGGAAATAGAGGATTTGTTGGGGCTAAAACTTTTTTGCTAGTTTCATTATAGGAGAAAGGAAATCCCACTCTGTTAGAAATCCAGTTATATTTTCGCCTTCATTTGACTTGTATTAAATTTTATCTTAAGGGGATTTTTCACTCACTGGAAAACACTCGCTCCGTAATATTAAACCAATTTGGAGGTTTCAGTTTCTTAACCGGTTTCGAAACTGGAAGTACCTTTTTAAAAAAAAATCTGCAACCAAAATCGGAAAAGTAAAAAAGAGTCATATTAAAGATTGAGCTCAGCTATCCTACCCCCCCCCCCTCCCTCCAAAAAAAAAATCGTTTAAAAATATTAATATTTAAACGAGAAATTCGAAAACAACCTCCCCATTGGTTTAACATTACGGAACGGATGTTTTCAAGTGAGTGAAGAATCCCCTTAAAATAACATCTTATTTCCATATTTTTCATTTTATATAAGCAAAATGTCTTTTAAAGAAAGGAAATTACTCATGTTACATAGGAGAATATACCCTATACAACTGATTCTTTGTAATCTATGTAGCATGACTGACTCTCCCTGTAGTGATGATGCTGATGCATAGGTGGCGCGGGATTTGGGGGGGGGGGAGGGGGGGTCAGCTAAATCTCGGGGGCTTTGAGTTAAAATCTAGAGGGAAATCACTCAGCTGAGGTTGAAACATTAATACTTGGAGTTCGGTCATATATATATTTACTGATAAAAATATTTAATTTGAAGGAAAACAGAAAAATTCAGAATAGTTGCTCGTTATAAATGTTGAGCAGTCAAAACAGTATTTGACGAAACCTTTTTTTGATGAATTTTACCAGCATGCATAAAAAATACAATTTTTCAGGCTGTTGTTATCAGGGCCTGATTAATGCACAGGCCTCCGGGGCCTCGGCCCTGGGCCCACCAATTTCAGGGGCCCACAAATTTGTGTGTATTTTCTCACAATTTAAGTTTTTCCACTGTTTGCATTTTATATTTTGGTCCCTGATGTAAAAACAAAGTTTTACTGTAATAAAAAACCTCCATATTTATTTTTTCTGTAAAAGTCCTTTTCAATTTGAGAGTACCTATAATTTTCAAAACTTGCTGTATCTAGAAAATCAAATTTGGGGAATATGCCAAAAACTGCATACTGTGTCTATTGGTTTCAATATAAACGAGGATTTTACAATGTCAGAATTATAGTTTAAAATGATTACTAGACTGTTACGGAAAACACAATTTTTATGATTTTGGATAAGGCAAGTTTTGAAAAAGACGTCCTCATTTATTCTGCAACATAAACTGTGGATCATAGATGTTTATGAATTATACAAATGCTTATTTGAGAAAGTGGACGGTAATTCATTTTCTTGATTATTCTTGCAAGTTATTTATTTTTTTTTTTTTTGTAAACTTGAAACTTTCACCCAAACAACTTTGTCAACTCATCAAATAAACCTACTTTTTTTTCTGAAAGTGTCACCGGGAATGGGGAGGTGGGGGGGGGGGGGGAGCAACTTTTTAACAGGTCCTGGGCCCAACTTCAGCTTGATCGGGCCCTGGTTGTTATCTATTTAATATCTAGTCATAATTTATAATTGCTTATTATTTTGAATGCATTGAAAATTCGGATCTCTGTTCTGGTCGGTTTGGAATGCAATTGTTTAACAAAACTGTATTTCCATTGATAACATGATATTTAAATTTATCTAAATGTCTAAATCTATATTAACCCACGAATGTTATTGAAAATTGTAATAAGTCTTGCATACTTATTTTATACGCAATAAAAAGGCAAAATAACCATAACCTATTTTTCTTATTGACGATTATAAATTAATCAACACAATAAAAAAAACTATTGTATTTTTTTTAATTAATATGTCCTAGCATAACAAAATGTTTTCAACTGGGGAAGTTTTGAATAATTCTTTCTTTCATTAAAAATTTTTTTGAAAATTTGTGAAATACCATGCATAACTTTAAAAAAATGCGCAGAACTATTTTCCCTTTTCCTTGTTTTCTCGGGAATCTTCTTTTAATTTGCTCAAAGAAAAGTTTTGGAGAGCAAATAAGAAAAAACAATATTTAAACAAGTTATGTAAAAGTGATACAACTCCTTTTGAATTGTCTCATGTGAAAGTTAAATTAATGAATCCTGTCATGCAAGTCTAGTCATTAAATAAAACATATTAGCTTAACACGGATATGTTTTATATATATATATATATATATTTAGGAAATACTACATTATTAAAATCAGCTACTTAAGGATGTTTTGAAATTCCCTGCTCAACAAACGCTGAACTTTACGTTTAAAAATGAGAGAAAAAATATCTCATAAAGACATAAAATTGGCAGAGCTGACAATTGAAGCGATTTGGAAGCAAAAGACGTTTTGTATTGTTTGATAAATAAATTACTTATTGAGTTATAAGTGATTTTTGCTCGCGTGATGACAGGTTTTTTCTCTTTTCCGCACAGTCAAATCTGAAAATTCTGTTCAAAACGCCAACTTTGGCAGTATTTTTTGAAAGATATTTTTCCTTTACCAAAATTAGAAAATGCTATTCGATTACACTGTTTCTAAATAAGAAATACTGCCAATTTCATGCATTTCAGAAACAAAATGAATTCAGAAATCTGTCAGAAATGAGCTCCTTTGGATTTGAGAACAGCCTTGATAGTTATTCGTATTTCTATTATTTATAACATGCATCATTAAGTAATAAATTTTATAATCATTCTACTTATGTGCGAGTCTAACGAAAGAATGTTAAATGAAAGAAAATCGTATTTTGTGTATAAATAATTAAAGATAGTGAGTGATGACTTTTTAGTGCATTTTTTCAATTAAAGCATCGTAGTTCAGATTTCAGAATATATTTATCATTTTAAAAAATATCAGGACAATCTTGACTATTAATTTTCCCAAATATTAAATACACATATTTTTTTCAACAGACTGGGGAACCGGCAAATAAATTTTACTTAAACAAAAGTATAATACCTATATTTTGGAGATTTTTTCAATTATTATAATTTCTATTTAATTCATAAAAATTATAATATAGTATATGGATTTTTCCATAATATAATGGTAATTTTCCATATTATTGCCCATATTATGGCCAGAATAAAGTTAGATTATTGTTATGAAACAATTTTCTCTAAAACCGGTCGAATGACTGGACAGTTTGTTGCTTTTTTAACAGTGTATAATTGCTAGCAATAACAGAAGTAATTCTCATTCTCAACGGAATTTCTTAAAATCTAAAATTGAGCAAACTGATGCCTATGTTTTTTGTTAAAACAATCCCCTGTTATTAATATTTTCCTTCATCGTGAGGTTTTGCACCAATAGGAAACGATAGAATTTTAAAATAATGATTTTCTAAAGGTAATAATAAAACAAATTTCAACGTGACTTAGCAAACGTCATCAAATTTAATACTTCTGAGAAATTTACTTTGTTCAAAGAATTTTAAATACCGAAAAAATATCACGTATTGGATTAGTTCAAAAACGTAATTATTCCAAATAATTAATAGAAAAATCATTAATTTCATTCTTAATATTTGCATAAACATAATTTTTCATGTTTCAAATATTAGCAGGATAGTTTCAAACTTCATTAGAGAACTAAATGAGATTTAAAATTAAATTCATCAGTTCCATTAAGGATTATATAAAGCAAGGATTCTTTTTACAAGTTGGAAGTAACACAGGAAGCGAAACCCGAAATGTAGTTTCATTTTTATGAATATGTTCCTTATGACAGACAACAAAGACAAAATGAAAAGGATGACGTTTTCTTAAATAGGATTCTTCGAATAAACCAATGGACTTAATTATAGTAAGAAGATACAACATAAAATTACGTAAATAAAAGAACATTTTTGAAATGATGTTAGAGAATGTAGCGGCAAAATGCGAAAAGAAATGGGAGTGAAATGTTTATAAAGAAAAATGAAGAACGCTGACAACAGGATGGTTGATCCCTAATTAACCATTAGAGCATTAACTGTTCTCACATACAGTTACATTCTTTCATGAGAAAATATAAAAAACAACAGTTTATTTGAAGCTTATTCATGAAATTGCTTTAAAAGAAAGCAACGACAACGGTTCAAAACAACTAAACTTCATAAGTTAGGTCGTTCTTTTATAATTACGTTAACAGATTTAGATCATTATTTGCGTTGTTATGAATATGTGACATAAAAGTACGCAGAAAACCACAAATAACCAGAATAAACATAGTATACAATTGTTTGTCTTTTTGCAAGTCTTTATAAAATACTCTCTTCTATGGAGCAAAATGAACAACAGAAACAAAGAAAAGGCCAACTGCTGAATGCTCTCAAATTTATCATTTTGTAATGAAGTATGTGCTCCTTTATGAAGCCTTTATAAATGTAGAATATTTTAATTAAAAATATAATAGTCACTTGTTCTACGAACAAGGGCTTTTTTAGCAGTCTCACTTCCTCATTAAAAACATTTTACCAAATTATCGACTTTTGAGATTGAGACGATCGATATATATATATATATATATATATACATATATATATAAATATATATATACACATATATATATATATATATATAGCTTTTTTCCCACAGAAAACAACCGATTTGCTTATATCATTGAATTCTGTACTCTTGAAAACGTAATTCAATATATAAGTTTTTCAATTTTTTCGGAATCCATATTCTTCTTTTTTTCTTCCATGTTAATTCTTGTAATTAGGTATACGGTACTTTATTTTACACATGCAGTTCTATATTGTTGGTTTATGGCGTGTAGTCAATCATTCACAATATTGCAGTTTTTGATGATGGTCGGTGACGTTTAATTAATGGTGTTATATATATATATAGATATATATATGGCATGGTTATATCAAATGGCATGGTTATATATATATATATATATATATACATATATAACCATTAATTAAACATCACCGACCATCATCAAAAACTGCAATATTGTGAATGATTGACTACACGCCATAAACCAACAACATAGAACTGCATGTGTAAATTAAAGTACCGTATACCTAATTACAAGAATTAACATGTAAGAAAAAAAAGAAGAATATGGATTCCGAAAAAAATGAAAAACTTATATATTGAATTACGTTTTCAAGAGTACAGAATTCAATGATATAAGCAAATCGGTTGTTTTCTGTGGGAAAAAAGCTATAAGCTGAAAATTTTTTCCCCTGTACTCAAACAACCAATATAATCAAAATAATAGTTTATGGATGAATACAGAACATTATCAAATGGCATGAAACGAAAAAAAAAAAAAAACTACAAACCATTAAATATCTAATTTATAGTAATAGAAATCCCACAAAACATACCATATTAATTCCCAGTAGATTTTCAAAATATATTCCCGCATATGGAATCCAAAAAGCATGATAAGATCAAGGTGAATAAAACAGTTAAGTTAACACAGAAATTAAAAGCTATGGAGTCAGTTAATTCATGTTGAAATATTGTGATAAATATAATTAATATCATACAAATAAAAAATATTTACATTATTTATAATACCTAAAAACAATTTTAAATTGTATAATAACAATTTTACAACATTGCCAATATACAACGTTAATTACCACCTAGTGTAAAAAATTAAAATTATGACTTTAAAGAGGCTATTTAAAAATACAAAATTTATGGTGCTGCCATCTATTATTATTTTATTCAAATGTCACAGTAAGTAGAACCTAATACATGCTAATGAATTAAAATGTATCAACTGCATTCCTACACACATCCTAATATAAACAATACCATACTGTATTTCATTATTCAAAAATTTTTTAAATAAATTAAATGTTAATACAATATATTCTATTACCATACCATTAAATCTACACTGAGAAATTAAAAAACTTTTTTAACTTGATAATATATAGAATATAGGCTATATGCTATAAAATAAAATAAATTATATATTATAAAAATATAATAGTCGTAATATTTAGCTTTACATATAAAAAATGAACAGGAAAGAAAAAATAAATAAATAAATAAATTATTAAATTATAAAATAAATGAATAAAAATGGATGTTTATATAAGAGTGTCAGATACTAAAATTCCAAATAGCCTAAAGATTAAATATATAGTGTGTGAATTATCCTTATATTAGTCATAAAAAAGCTAAAAAAAAATGATTGTGCCAATCAAACATATAAATCGATAATTAATCATGGAATATATATATATATATATATTTTATTTCAAAATTAATGAAAAATTACTGCATGAATGGCGCTACAGCAGCACATATCTAATGCAATAAAACATATTACATCATTTCAAAATGCTAAAAAACCATAACTTTAAAAGGAAGGTGTATATCTGCAGAAATTTAACTATAAAACATTTATAAAAACAGGAAAGACAGGTAAAATAATTATTTAAATTCTGATGAATATGAATATCAATTATTTAAATTCTGATGAATATGAATATCAATTATTTAAATTCTGATGAATATGAATATCAAAGTTTTAAAGATGAAGATATAAAATTTATTGAAAGTTTACAAAATAATTTTGTTATAGTCCCTGTGGACAAAGCAGCTAATAATTATGCAATAATATGAAAAAAGTTTTATATTGATAAAATAGAGTGTGAATTAGGTAATGAAAATTTTTATTCAAAAGTTAATATTGACAAAAATCCTGTCGTTAAAAAATTTTTTGCATATAAAAAGAAAGTTAAAAGTATGTTTTCTTATAATTTTGATGTTTCTAGTCATCACTGTTTGCCATTTATTTTCTTAACGCCTAAATTTCATAAAGATCCGATTAAATTTAGATTTATTTGTAGTACTTCTAAAAGCATTAATAAAAATTTTAATATTGGTTTACAGAATTTATTAAAAAAGATATATGATTTTCTAAAGTATAAATTTAAGAAGTATAGTTATTTCTGGTCAATTCATAATAGTGTTGAAATTCTGAACAAATTGCATTTGACTCCTCTGAAAATGCAGGTATTCGATTTTGAAAATCCGTTCACCAATATACCTATTGATTCACTTTATGAAGTTTTAATGAGTATTTTTGATGTTTTTTGTATAAATGATGAATTAAATATAAATAGAGATTTATTTTCAAGCTTATGTCATTTCTGTTTTTATAATAATTATGTAACTTTTAACAATAATACCTATAATCAAATATGTGGCATAGGGATGGGAACAAACTATTCTAGTACAGCAGCGAATTTATTTTTATTTTATTATGAATTTAAATATACTATGAAATATAATAAGTCTTTAAAGGTCTTTAGGTATATTGATGATATTTTGATTTTGAATTTTGAATTTTCTAATGAATATGATATTATATATCCAAATTGTTTAAAATTGAATAGAGCAAACAGTGATGATTATAATGCAGAATTTTTGGATATTTTATTCAAAATTATTGATAATAATTTGATTTTGGATTTGTACGATAAAAGAAATAGTTTTAATTTTTTCACTAGAAGCATGCCACATTGGTTTTCAAATTTGCATAAAAAAATTTACATAAATATAATCATTAATCAATTGATACGTTTCAATAAAATTTGTGGCAGAGACAATAATTTTTATAAACAGATCTTTAAGTTATTGGCTAATTTATTTTACAATAACAATTATCCCATTAAGTTTTTGAAATATTATTTAAAGACAGTTCTAAACAGTGAATGGCAACGATGTGGACTGGCGGCGTGAACATGTGATGGCAGCCTTTTGGATCTTTCTGTATGAAATGGGCATTCTAAAGTCTTGTTAAAAGAACGGGTGCCTATTGATGAATTGAAACGAAGGAAAGTTGCAGACCTGGAATTTCTGGTTTTTGATAATGGATTTGGAAGAAAAATTTATTTGTTTATAGTTGACGGGTAGGAAACATTATACAGGTATTCATGTTTTGAGAAATTTCATTTTGCGGGTTTGGGGGGGCGCATGTTTATTCTGCATTCATGCTTGTTTTCTTATTTTTTTCTTTTGTTTTTAGTTTAATGATAATTTAAGCATTCCTCTAAAAGACCTTTTTATTAAAGTTTTTTGTTTTTGTATGGTTAATATTATGTTTGTTAGTTTTTAATTTGAGTTGTTTTAGTTTTTTATGGAATTAGATTAATAAAATGACAATAGTTTTCAGTATTGAATGCGGGGTGGACATGTGTTCAGAAACCTGCAAATTTTAAAAGTGGGGGGTGGAGTTAGTTTTATGTCTGTCCTCCCACGGATGAAGAACAGGCTGTTTTTGTTTTTTTTACCTGTCTTTCCTGTTTTTATAAATGTTTTATAGTTAAATTTCTGCAGATATACACCTTCCTTTTAAAGTTATGGTGTTTTAGCATTTTGAAATGATGTAATATATATATATATATATATATATATATATATAACCATTAATTAAACATAACCTACCACCATCAAAAACCGTAATATTATGAATTAAAGCTGTAAGTATAAAAAAAAGTGCCAAATAATTTATTATAAGAATTATTATGGAAGAAAAAAATATAAGAAAGTGGACACCGACAAATAATGGAAAAGCTTATATATTGAATTACGTTTTCAAGGGCACAGAATTCAATGATATAAGCAATATGGTTGTTTTCTGTGAGAAAAATAAGCTAAAGCTAAAAATTATTTTTCTCTGTGCCCAAACAACCATTATAATCAAATGAATAGATTAAAAATGAAAACAGAATAGAAACAAATAATATGAAATGGAAAAATCAATAAAACCTGTTTAAATATTTATAGGATATAAAATAGAAATAGTACACAACATACCGATTAATATTTCAGTATTTTTCAATATATCCACGCGCACATGGCTACCAAAATATCGTAAAGATTAAGGTGAATAAAACAGTTAAGAAATCACAGTAATTGATACCAAAGGATGCAGTTAATACATTTTGAAATACCATGATAAATGGAATTAATATAATATAAAATAAAATAAATAGAAAGTAATTACATTATTTAAAATAACTAAAATGCACTATTAAATTAATTAATTACTATTTAACAATATCGTCAAAATTTAGCTAAAAAATCCCACCTGGTGTAGGAAATTATAACTGAAAAGGAGCTGCAAAAGACAAAATTTATAACTTATCGTCAAAAGACAAATTATGGTGCTGCCATCTAGTAGTATTTTTATTATTCAAATGTCACAAGATGAACAATTGAAAGCCTTTAGAATGTAAAAAATTTTATTAATAGCAAAACCAAACAAATCCTTATATATAGATAATTATAAACCTAATATAAACCACACTATATATTTTTTAAAAAACAATTGTTAATAAAATTTTTAAAAAAGCATAAAAAATATTCTATTATCTTACTCATTTAAACTACTCTAAGAATTTAAATAATTCTATAACATTGATAATATATAGCATATAGCTATATGCTATAAAACAAAATAAATTCAATAATAATTAATATAAATATATATTAAAAATAATATAAAAATCGTTAATAATAACTATTATATATAAGATAATTATAAAATGAACAGGAAATAAAAAAACATATGGAAGTATATAGAAGATTATCAGATACTTAAATTCCCATTACCTAAAAAACTCAAATATAGTGTGTGGATTATTTTCATACAGCCATAAAAGTCCTAAAAGTATGAATGTGGGACATTCAAACACATAAAACCGATAATAAATTTTATAACACAAAGTGAAAATAGATCAATATTAAAAAGAATAGAGGAATAATAATAAAAATAATTACCCAATTTTAATACATACAGTATAACTTTATTTATATTAAATAAACTTATATGTATATTAATCACTATAAAAATGGCATACTATTAGTAATTAATATGATATTGTCCTTAGTATATTAAAATTTAATACCAAATGATTGTAAATAAGATAAAACTTTAATTAAGCTAAATATAATATTAATGAAAGTCACCAATTACATATAAAATATCAAATCAACATCATTATAAAATACGTATCAAAAATATAGTAATAATACAAAAGCACCATTTTTTTTAATTAACCATTGCGTATTATCTAGACAACACCACCCTCCTCCGTACTCTAACATCTACCCACCCATCCAACCTATAATAATTTTTTATATTATTTTACAATTTTTAATTTTTTATAGATATTTTTTTTTATTTTATATATTTTTTTGTGATTTTGTTTACGCATGTGTTAATTTGTTATAAAAGATCATGTAAGTAAAGTACTAATTGTGTATCAATTAATATATGAATTTTTTTGGAAAACCATGATTTAATGCATCATAAATTAGTTTTTTAATATTATTGTTAATTAGAGGAGAAGAACATAAATATTTTATTCTATATAAATGATTAAGTATTATGTTTCGAAATACAGAATAATGTAGACAAGATTTAAAATTTGTAAATGTATTAACTTTGAATTTAAATTCTTTACGTTTGTCATATAAATCTGTGATTGTTTTGTTGTCTTTTATTGTAATTTTAAGATCTAAGAAGTTAATAGTATTGTTAGATAAAAGGTTTTCCGTTAATTCCAAATTAGTGGGATAATCTACTGGAAATTAAGTAATTACAGATTGATCAGTTTCAATTAAAATTATGTCATCAATATAACGATACAAATGTAGATTATTATTAGTAAAAGTACGTTCATAATGATATAAGTATAAGTCTGATAGTAAACTGGATGTACAACCGCCTTGTGGTATACCGACATGCTGTAAATATAAAGTGTTATCTTGCAATATGTAATTATTATAGATAATGAAGTTTGTTAAAGATTTAAAATATGCAATATCTATATTAGATGGTAATTCCAGTTTTTTATAACACTTTTTAAATAATGCATTTATAATTTTATGTAAATCTAATAGGTCTATATTATTAAAAAGATCTTTGAAGTCATATGTCGTTATATTATATACACAATGAAGATTTTTTAAAATATTGACAAATTGATAGCTATTTTTTATACAATGTGTATTATCATTGTTTGTAGTAAGTACATATAATTGATTAAGAATTTTTAATAGAAGTTTATTGGCTTTATTA
The DNA here is from genome assembly GCA_963932465.1 of Maratus speciosus. Classification (NCBI taxonomy): domain Eukaryota; kingdom Metazoa; phylum Arthropoda; class Arachnida; order Araneae; family Salticidae; genus Maratus; species Maratus speciosus. The sequence goes on along the minus strand of OZ010787.1, from coordinate 139,156,204 downwards.
TTATATGTATTGCAACCAATAGTTACAGTCCTAAATTTAATTGGAGTTTTATGAAATTTGGGAATAAGAACTAAATATGGATAATTAAAGTTAGTAGATAAAATATTTAATAGTTTATAATAACTTCGAATTTTACGATTATTTACAATTACATTTTCATTACTTTTTGAAATGACTTATTAGAAGAAATACAATTTGTAAGAAGTTGGTGATAATAAGATTTACATATAATAACATAATTATTAGGAGATTTGTCTACATATGTAATAACGTAGTTTTTTTGTAATTTAGTAATTTGTTGGAAAAAATGCTTTGTATTAATATAAACCAAATCTGCAATATTATTTTTTAAAGCCATAGTTAATTTTTCAATTACTAATATTTTCCATTGATTAAAATATTCAATAGGCTTATTATAAGAGATTGAAATTTTATAAATAAAAATATCAATATCATATGTAAACTGTTTGATAATAGATTTAACATTAAATTTAGATGGAAGTCTATATTTAGTACCATAACCCATTAGTTGTTTCAATTTAAAATCCTTAACAATATCAAGATTTCCAGTGATTATATGTCCTTGATCATTGTTTATGTATTTTTTTAGAGTGGGGTCATTGCATTTACACGGAAAAGTACTTGCAGCAGATGTATTTTTTGAAAATGTATTGTAGTTAAAAATCTTTCTACCAATTGTATTCCGATATTTAAAGGTTTTTGATATATGAAGATTATTAATGGGAAAAAAACAATTTTTATCATTAATTATAGAATCTATATATATATTACGCTATCGTGCGTGGCACAGAAATCGCGATTATTTGTTAATTGTATAATGGCAACGCCCGAATAAAACGCTTCCCATTGGTTGTTGTGTGAAAGTCCTTTAGCAGGATTTAGGCGGAAGTAAATCCTGTTTGTTTACGTTTCCCTTCCCTCTTTCGCTGGAACTTCACAATATCGTTAGAAATGCCTGTGAAAGATCTCGGTGAATGCTTGAAAGTAAGGAAGGGAAAATCGAAATATGATCGAAAACGCCGTCAATCACAGAGCATAAGCGATTGCCAAAATAGGCTTAATAACTATCGCATGGGCGAACGCGTGGTTTCTGAAATCCAAATTGCTGATTTAAACGTTCCGGAGCATAACTGTGGGGAGCATAAACACCAACGCAAAAAAAAAGAAAAAAAATTCACGCTCCCATACGGAATCTTCATTTACTAAATTGTTCGTAGCATTTGTGGCGTAGACGTTTAACGCCTTAGTTTTCTGTACGAACATACTCTGGTTCGAAACTCTACAGGGCTAAGTTGAAATTTGAATTAGTATATTTTTGCTATTTTAAGGATTTCATTCTTTTTTTAAGGATATCTAAAGCAAAAAATGTGGCAATAAGTAAATAAATACATACAGTAAATATTGCTAATTTTAAAACAATTAAATTATTAAAAGAAAAAAAAACTGCAAAGAAATGAATAGAATTATAAAAAAAAATTACTACATTTTATAAATATCATTGTTCAACGTATTTAATTAAAAGAAATTTTGTATTTTTTTTTTTTATTATTATTTTAAAGGTTTTTAATTGTGAATCAGTTGAATTATTTGAGAAAAAATTGAACATAAATTAATCGAATAATAATAAAAAAACTACATTTTACATTGTCCAATCGATTTAATTAAAATAATTTTGTTATATATATATATATATATATATATTGCAATTTTAAGGTGTTTTTTTATCTATACCAATAAAAACATTTATTTCACTTATAAAAACCCTCGCTAATGACGCCCCCCCCCCCCCAAAAAAAAAAAACTGTCTAAAGATATAAAATGATACAAACTTGACCGTACAAAGCGTCTGTCTGTTCCGGTAATAATTTCAATACAGCCCCCCCCCCCCCACACACACACCAGAAGTAAGATACAATAAAACCTTCTTAGACAGAATTACAACGACCAGTGATAAAGCCCGTTTTATGCAGGCTCTTTAAATTGAACAAAGCATCGTTGCATTTTTTGGGGGGGTGGGGGGGGAGGGAAGAGGAGCTGAAACCTGGTTTTTTTTTCAGTTTATTGCACGACTCCGTTATAAACAGGCTTTACTCTATAAGAAAATAAATTTGCTGGATAGTATCTTTTTTAAAATGTGCATAGCAGTATTTGCTTACAATTTTATAATTTCTTTTTCAGCATTACAGTTTATGATGCATTTGTAATTACTTTTTCCTCCACAGATTTTAAATAAATATATAAAATACTGAAATCATAATTAAATTTTAATTGCATTCACCAATTAATTTTGAACAAAAGAGTTTAAAGTGTGAGACAAATAAAAATTCAAAACCTTAAGCTGTGACGTTACAGAACATTTCAACTGAACAAGAGCCGGGCCCTGGTAATTTGCACCATCTCTACCCCCACCCCCACCCCTCTGTACCGACCTGCGATACAAATTTCAGGCTTATTTAAGAATATTATTACAGGACCGGGCAACGCCGGGCGGGGCAGCTAGTTGATATTAATTTTATTAAATATGTGATTTGAAAATTAATTATCATTTGAGTATTCATGTTTTGAATTTTATGTTTGTTTTTTTTTGTAAATTAATATTTAAAAGATTAACCCTAGTCATAATGAGGTCAAAATAAATATCAGAGAAATGTTTAGAGAAAGATTTACTTAGAAATACATTTAAATGTTGTACAATCTGTTTCTTTTTAATAGCAAAGAAGTTTTTTCGAATTAACAACCAGTTATAATTCTCTAAATATTTACTTTGAAGATCATTTATTTGTTTAGTGATAGATCTTTTGGAAACTACAACTGATGATGAACCCTTTCCACGTTTGTTACGTGTTGTTTTACAATTTAAATTATGATTAAGAGTAGGATAAATTGGAGAATAATCAATATTGTTATTTATAGATGTGAAGACTCTGACAGGTCTGTTGAATACTTCACTGTTAAGTCCATAAGGATAAATTGTGTTATAATATTTCATATATGATGATTCCATATAAAGACGTTCTGATTTATTTTTTAGAATTTGAAAGATTTCAATTGTCGTATTTTTAAATTGATATTTATGAAAATGTTGAATTTCAGCTGTAGATTGTATAATTTTTGCTTTGTTATTATTAGAATCTGAACGATGATGATTGATACATTTATGAATTGGACCTGATGTTTCACCAATATATTTCATGTTACATAAGTTGCACTTTATACAATATATAACATTAAATGCTGTACGGAGGTGTTCTAAATTAAAAGAGAAATTAGCGGACTGTTAACATAAATGTTTTAAAGAAGGCTAATGGCGACTTGTTGCCGCAGAGGTTGTTCCTCTTACACTCATGCGTACTCAACCCGTGATCCGGGTTCAACGAAAGGGTTACATTAAAAGGATTGATTGCCAATTGGCATAGATGCGGGGGTGGTGTTCCGTCGCCAAAGGCGAATTACAATGTTTGTTACAGGTACGGAACATCCCGCCCGGCGTTGAAATATTATATTTCAATATGTATAAAATGCAATACAGATAAAAAAAAAAAACACAACATAGTACAGATTATAAGCAAAGAAATAAAATAAACACAATTAATACACAATGAAACACAATTACAGTCCAGATTTTTGTTAATCATTGTCATTTATGGGTAATATGCTTATTTGGTTAACAGAACGTTTAAAATTGCCCTTAGCGGTGCGTAGTTCTACTACTCTGACCATTCCGTCAGCACCTGGGATTACCTTAGTAATGCGACCTAGAGACCAGGTGCAAAGTGGGAGTTGAGTGTCCTTTAATAGGACCAACATGCCTGGCAAAATATTTTGTTTTTTAAACATCCATTTGTTTCTCTCCTGTAAATTACTGAGATAATTGTTTTGCCAGCGTTTCCAAATCGTTTGGGTTAATTTTTGTGTCCTTTGCCACTTGTTAAGCAAGTTATCCTTTACCTCCATCAAATTAGGTTCAGGAATTAAATTAAGGGGCCTGCCTATGAGAAAGTGGCCTGGAGTTAACACCTGAAGATCGTCAGCATCTGTGGACAAGGGACAAAGCGGTCGCGAATTTAAAATCGCTTCGATCTGTGTTATTACGGTTAGAAATTCTTCGATCGTGAGATGAGCGGAACCTACTGCTCTTTTTAAATGGTATTTGAAGGCCTTAACTCCTGCCTCACAAAGTCCACCAAAGTTGGGTGCTCTAGGAGGGGAGAATTTCCAGTTAATGCCTTCTGAAGCTAAAAAGTTACAAACTTCATCACTGGCTACAAGTTTACGTAAACGCTTCAGTTCTGCTGAAGCCCCAACAAAATTAGTAGCGTTATCGCTAAAAATTACCGAACTCCTCCCACGACGAGCGAAGAATCTCTTTAGCGTTGCTATTATCGCCTCGGATGTCAAGTCGGAGACAAAATCCAAGTGTACAGCTTTAGAGGCCATACACACGAAAATGGCAACGTATATTTTTTGGAAGGTACCCTTTCTCTGACCCTTATATTTTATTTCAAAGGGGCCACAGAGATCTAATCCTACTCTGGAAAATGGTGAACTGGGCGTTATTCTTTCAGGAGGGAGGTCTCCCATTACTTGATTAGCCAGTATAGGCTTAATTTTAAAACATTGTACACATTCATGTACTACCTTGCGAGCTGTGTTTCTACCGCTAAGAGGCCAATATTTTTGGCGCACAGTGTTCAAAAGAGCCTGGGGCCCGACATGAAAATCTCGTACATGATAATACTGAAATATGATTCTCGTTAAGCGACAGCTCGCTGGTAGCACTATAGGAAATTTGTGATCAAAGGTTAAGTTAGTTTTAGCCAATCTACCCCCCACCCTTATCAAGCCATTCGAATCAATAAAGGGATTCAAAAATTTTAACTTACTTGAACCATGCACCGAAGATCCCCCTTTCAGGGCGGAGATTTCCTTGGAAAAATACATTACCTGCACATGCTTAATCAAGCACACTTCTGCCCCCATCAATTCCTCCACTAACACAGTGCCTGTTGCAGTTGCTATTTTTTTTTACACTTTAAGAAAAACCTAAAAATATATGCTACAATTCTAATTAATTTGGGAAAATTATTTGTTAAAGTCAACAAATTATCAAAAAAATTAATGTCCATCTTGTTAATTAAAGTCACTTGTCTACTGGCTTTGAGTTCATTGGAATAATAACTGTTCGAGCAGCCAGTAAGACTAGAAATAGGTTTCTCTATTGCTTCTTTAAGAATTTGAAGTGGCGGCCCATTCCACCATAGTTCACTGGAGGCAAGGTTTTTCACATCCATTCCTCTGGATATCAGGTCTGCGGGGTTATGCTCCGATGGTATATGGTGCCATGGAATGTTCCTTGAAATGTCCTTTATTTGCACTACACGGTTGCCGACAAAAGTTTTCAATGAATGTGGAGCAGTGTCCATCCAAGCTAAGGCAATGGTCGAGTCTGAAAATAGTCGCACAGCATTCACCTGTTGGTTTAAAGCATCTAAGACCTTACAGGTTAATTTTGCAAGAAGAAGACACGCTGATAGTTCCAAGCGGGGTACGGTTATCACCTTCGTAGGGGCCACTCGTGACTTGCTGCAAAGAAGGTGACTAACCGTTTCGTTGGAGTTAGATATAGTTTGCACATAAATAACTGCACCGTATGCCTTTGAAGAAGCATCGGCGAAGCCATTAAGTACCACTGATTGGACGTGCACCTTTAAGAAGCATCTCGGTACGTTGATGGACTCGAGTGTTCTGCTAATGTTGCGATAAAAGTTTCCCATTTTTTTTAAATTTGCGAAGGTAAAGTATCGTTCCACTGTAATTTAAGCAACCACAATTGTTGCATGAATATCTTTGCCTTTGCAATCACTGGCCCTAAGAGACCAAGAAGGTCATAAAGCCGGGCAATTTGCGATAGCACCTCTCGTTTGGTGAAAGTACTTGTTATTTTAATGTTGGTTTTGTATGTAAATGTATCGCTAGAACTGTTCCAAAGCATGCCTAAAGTTTTAACCGTTATTTCTTCTGAATTTCTATCCAAGGGAAATATCTGATTGTCAGTAGATTGGACCTTATTAGTACACCATTTATGCAAAATCATTCCCCCCCTCTGAAGGAGTTGTGTTAATTCTGCTTGCATTAAATTAAGTTCCTCTAAATTGGATGACCCCGACAAGCAATCATCCATATAGAAATCTTTCAGTACAATATTGGAAGCTAATGGAAAAGCCTTTTGCTCATCTAAGGCGAGTTGTTGCAAGACCTTGGTGGCCAAAAATGGGGCGCAAGCCGTTCCATATGTGACCGTGGATAATTGAAAGACCTTAACCGGGGATGATGCACTGTCTTTCCACAGAATTTTTAGGAATTTGTATTGGGACGGATTTATCTCTATCATTCGAAACATTTGTTTGATGTCGGCGGTAAATGCATAAATATGCTTTATAAATCGAACCAATATCGAAAAGAGATCGTCCTGTAGCACACCACCCTTGCACAATAAATCATTCAATGAGTATCCATTACTACCTTTTGCGCTTGCGTCATATACGACGCGCAATTTAGTTGTCGTGCTAGATGGTCGTAAAATTCCGTGATGGGGTAAATAATAGCCGTCCTCAAATTCATTAGTTTCCTCTATTTCATGCATGTGATTAAGAAACTGATATTCATTAAGAAATTGTGTATATAAATTCCGCATTATAGGGTCACGATCTAGACGTTGCCATAGATAATTTAATCTTTTCAATGCAACGATTTTTGAATTTCCTAAATTGGGCTCAGAAATTTCCGGTTTGAAAGGCATTTCTACGACATATCTGCCATCCGAATTTCTAAAATGCGTTTTATCGAAGTGCCTATTGCAATATTCTAACTCTTTGCTATCACAAGGTTTTAAATTTCCCACCTCTTCTATCTCCCAAAAAGATTTCAATGTGTTATCTAAAGCTTCTAAATTTTTCGTTAAGAAACAATATTTTTTCGTATTGTTTACTACATTGTTATACACACAACCAGAAATTAGATAACCAAACACACTTTCCTGTAAATATAAGTGCTTTCCTAACTTTATTTTGTCTGCCTTTAATAATTCAAAGAACAGTTCCGCACCTAATAAAATTTCAACCTTATTTGGAATAAAAAACTGTGGGTCAGCTAAACAGATGTTCGAAGGAATGTTTAATTTATTTATGTTTATTTCCTTTCCAGGAGTGAAATCTGTGATTCTCTGGATGATCAACAAGTCCAGATTCCATCGCAAATCGCCTCTCTTATTATTAGAGACACGCGCCTTCACTTTAGATTTCAAGGACATCGGTGAATTATTAATACCTGCAACGGGAATGTTAATTGATTGTTTTTCAAACCTAAAGTTTCAGCTGCTCTTAAACTTATAAAATTATTCTGTGAGGCACTATCCAATATTGTACGAAAAGGCTTATTTATACCATTAATGTCTGCTATATAAACAATCGCAGTATTTATTAAGACAGATTTATGGCTCTTTTCATGTGAAAAAAATGAATGAACTACATTTTCATTTTGCGCTGAATCTTCGGGAGCTAAATTTTTATTAATTGCCTCTTCAGCAGCCAGATTGTTTATAGATTTTGACGGCTCATAAATTCGAACATCTGGTGATGAGTAATTATGCAACGAAGTATGATGTTTGGAGCTGCAAACAAGACATCTGCTCTTTGAAGTACATTGATGAATTATATGAAAAAAACTAAGGCAATTAAAACAAAGCTTATTTTTCTTTACAATGTTTAGACGATCGCTTAGTTTCATACTTTTATACTTCTCGCAATGATATATTGGGTGACTTTCTGTTTTACATAAAATGCACATTTTATTTTGTGGTTTGGTGGTACGGATAAATAAAGATTTATTGGTGGTTTTTGAAGCATTCGCAGAAGTAATACTACTTAAAATTTGGCATCTACGCTCTAAAAATTCATCGAAATTAGGCACTTCCTTATCCTTTAGTGTTAATTCAAATTGCTTACGAGTTTCTTGATCAATTTTTCCTAATATTATGTTCAACAAAATAGCGTTTGAAAAGGTGTCTCTATCGAATTCCAAGACCTTTAACGCTCTCAAATTCTTTTTTACCTGATCTAAAAGGTTTCTCAGTTCTTTAGCTGACTCTTGTTTGATTACATAAAGATTTATTATGTTTTTTATGTGGCAATCCACAATAATTCTTTTGTTTTCATAGCGCTCTTCCAGCTGTCTGAAGAGTGAGCTAAAAGTGTCATCTGAGGTTTGTAAACCTTTCGGTTCACCCGTTAATGCTCCTCTGAGATAAAACAGTTTTTCGTTGTCTGTTAAATGAGGATTGCTATTGATCAATTCGTTGAAGGTGGTCTTAAATGTAGACCATTCTTCAAATTTGCCACTAAAAATCGGAAGTGGAATTTTAGGGAGCTTTATGCTGACCCCTCTGGGAATAACTAGATCATTAACATGAGATTTTAATTCAGACGTGCTGTCTATTTTATTACTTTTTTCTTCATTTTGTTTGTGAAAGGATGATTTAAGGCTTACCTCTAATTTCTGTATCTCCTCATCCAATTGCGAGAGTTGTTCTTCCGCTTCCTCAATCTTTTCTTCGTCCATGATTTTGTAGTATTCCTGTTTGATCACTTCGAATTTTTCTTCGATTTTGTGAAGGAGCTCTAGTTGAGCCTTGGTTTCCGCAATTGAGAAACTTTTACCCTCGGTGGCGTTTACGATCTTCGTTAGCTGGGCCTTGATGTTGCCACGCCGCCGATTCAGTGCTGTAATGTCCGAGTCTGCCATCCTTTCGTCTTGTTGACGAAATTGACATAAATTAAATTAAATTAGTTTGCGCTGGTCTTACCTCCGGGTCGCCAGGACCAAAATGTACGGAGGTGTTCTAAATTAAAAGAGAAATTAGCGGACTGTTAACATAAATGTTTTAATGAAGGCTAATGGCGACTTATTGCCGCAGAGGTTGTTCCTCTTACACTCATGCGTACTCAACCCGTGATCCGGGTTCAACGAAAGGGTTACATTAAAAGGATTGATTGCCAATTGGCATAGATGCGGGGGTGGTGTTCCGTCGCCAAAGGCGAATTACAATGTTTGTTACAGGTACGGAACAAATGCTTTACAAAAACTTGAATAATTAGGATCTGAGACAATTTGTGTCTGAGAAGCGTATGGACATGTCTTGCACCGAGCATCATAACACTTACGAAAAAATAAAGGACGAGGGGGAGAGTATAAATGGTCGCTGGATGACGATCCAGGAACAACCCAATTATTGTTCCTGTACCGGGCACTACACTGCATAGATGCTAATTGTATCTTGCCAGGATCGAGATGTTTACTAAGAACTGCCATATAAAAATTATGTTTGGAAAATGCAATAATTGCAAAAAAAGAATAAGAAAATTTAATAATATAAAAATTAATAATTTAATTAAATTAGTCTTGATTAAATAATAAATCTTGAGTATGAAAAAAATATATACAATATTTACAATAATAAAAACAGAACTCAAAAACGATCTTCAAAATGTCCATAACCAAATAATGATAACCCTAATTACGTAGACTAAAAAAAGCAAGAAACCACTGGACTTTTTTATAACAAATAAGTCAAAAATAACCGCATCTAACATTCAAAACCTAGATATACTATAACCTTGCAAAGACAACCAAAACGCTTTCCCAATTAACTTCTCAGATCAAAGTAAAATGAATTTAAACTGCTAAAGCATATTAACATTAAATCTATGAATAGAAATAATTATTGCTACCATATTGATGTATATATATAAAAGGATTATCACTACAGAATACATTATGTAAAGCTATAGCAAAAATAAATAGAGAATATGTAGGATAATATCATACACTAACAACAAGAAAATACATATAAAATTATAACTAGAAAATTAAATAACATTAAATAAATCTTTGCAATGATAGGAATGAAAAAAATTAATGGAATCCTAAAATAGGTATCAGATAACTACATGGTAGAAATCATATTGAAAATACACATAGATTGTGCGCTATTGCAGCAATGATCTAAGCGTATAATATTTAAAAGATTGCTAAATCATTTAGCGACCTAGGAATATATATAAATATATATAAGATACCAAAAGGAAAAAATACTTCACAATGAATTGTTGACATTCAAAATGAAAAGATATATTTAAAAACATCATAAAAAGCTTACATTCATAATTACTTGCGCAAATGCATCATAATAATTTGAATGCTAATATATAACCATTGATTAAACATAACCTACCACCATCAAAAACCACAATATTATGAATTAAAGCTGTAAGTATAAAAAAAGTGCCAAATAATTTATTATAAGAATTATTATGGAAGAAAAAAATATAAGAAAGTGGACACCGACAAACAATGGAAAAGCTTATATATTGAATTACGTTTTCAAGGGCACAGAATTCAATGATATAAGCAATATGGTTATTTTCCGTGAGAAAAATAAGCTAAAGCTAAAAATTATTTTTCTCTGTGCCCAAACAACCATTATAATCAAGTGAATAGATTAAAAATAAAAACAGAATAGAAACAAATAATATGAAATGGAAAAATCAATAAAACCTGTTTAAATATTTATAGGATATAAAATAGAAATAGTACACAACATACCGATTAATATTTCAGTATTTTTCAATATATCCACGCGCACATGGCCAGGGCCGGCGCCAGAACTTGCCCGACGGGGGGGCACAGTATCCCCGACAGGGGGACCGAATTCAAAATATATATTAGAGGTTTTCACGAGCCCTGGCCTATTCCGAACCCCGAACTCGGTAAAAGTTTCTTTCATTAAACTCGGGCTTGGCTTAATTTTATCTGAAAACTCGGTACGGGCTTGGGCTAAATTTTAGCTTTTGAAAAGTTGGTCCATGCCTAAACTTCGTTATCCCCGGGACACGTCCGGGTCTTGCATTTTTTCTGTAGATTCGGGCTGGAACGGGACTGTATTTATACTTCAGAATTTTTTTGGAGCAAATGAACAATAAAACATTTCTTTGTTTCTTTTTTCCCCTTTTTTTAAATAACAGGTGGAATATGTTGATCAATCACGTGAAAAACATAAAATTTTCGCGTCCGGATTTGGCATATCCCGAAACGCGCAGATCTCTAGCACTCACACTGCTATTTAAATTAGAGATAAATTGCAGAGGGCCAAACGATTTTTACTCGAAACGTAAATTTCGAAGCTTGTCAAAGAATATTGTAGATAAATAAAGTGAAAAAAAAGCTCTTAAGAAGGTTATTTTTGAAACACCTCACTTGTCACCTAATCTTTATAGGCGGATGAATCCACAACAGAAAGAGTTTCCACACTTTTGAGCATTACCCGAAAGGAAAAACTGTGCTTCGTACTCTTCTTCCATGCAGCAACCTCCCAATAAGCGGTCATTCAATATTATAGATTTTACGTGCACATATATGGCATATACACAGCAGTGTGTGAAAGACAAAGTATGGAGCAGTTCTCCGGTTATGAGTCGAACCGAAGAGTCGCGCATCAGGTAAGGTAGGTAACCAATTTTTTTTGAAACGCGGTTCATGTTCCGGCCGGGTTGACCATGTATTTTAATGCCGGAGGTAACTGAAAATAATCAGTTGACGAATCCCTATCAAAAATGTATAAAGTGACCAAAAATTATTTTAAAATAAAATTATTTAAAATTGTTAGTGAAAGTGTAATCGTTAAAACTAGCAGTTAACACGTTGAATGCCAAGTCTATTTTGTCTGTCTTTCCGTTTAAGCCACGAAATGAGACTCCCGTTACAGAATCTATATGTCAGTCACCGATGACTGACGCGGCCTAAACGGAAAGATCAGTGTCAGTCACTGGTGACTGACGTGGCATTCAACGTGTTAAACGTTAGACCTAACTAGGGCCCTTCCCGGGTAATAAATAAAATTTGAAGACCTGCAAATTTTATTTAAAACAAAGCTGCAACCCGAACCGAACCCAACCAAAAATATTCTGTCTACCGGCAACCCGATCGAACCCGAAATACTTAATTCCAATACCAACCTGAAACCCGGAACCAGAGAAAATTGATCTACAATATAATGTAATTATAAAAAAAATATAGTCTGCAATCATATCTCCAATATTAATGTTATATTTTATGTGGAAAAATAAACATGCAAGGAGTCATTCATATTCAAATACGTAGTTTTTCATCTGAAATGGATTCCTGCGCAGGTTGGGTTATACCCGACCTAAACGTTCAACTTAAAGTCAATCCGAAACCTAACAAAAAATTTCCGTTAACGCAAAACCCGACCTGAACCCGATAACTATTTTTTTTTTATTTACTTGTATTGGTGACTTTCAAGTTGTTTGATTATTAGTTCCTATCTATAAACACTGTTTTGATGAGGCCTTTAGATGTCTAGGATGGTTAGAGTTGCAGTAAAGCTAGAGATCCTACCTACACAATTCCAGGTTGTGTAATAGTTAAACGGAGCTTCTGACTGTAAAATAGTCAAAGAAACATCGTCTTCATTTTGAAAGATCTATCCAATGATTTGCCTCTCAATAGGGTGCGTAAAATTTTTTTCGTGTCTACCACCATTTTGTATTTTACGGCCGTCATTTTGAATATATAAAATCAAATCTAGCCTATAACTAATGGACGGTTAAGACGAATCGATAGAGACCTCATACATTAAAATCCATCCAGCCGTTGGGATGTTTCGAGGGTATAAAGAAATCCACATACCTAGATACTCGTGAAACACATAACCCTTCTTGGCAGTCTGATAAAAAAAAGCCGGACAGATGCTTGTAAACCGAGACATTTTAATCACTACAATAAAACCTGTTAAAACGGAACCAGTGTAATGGAATAACGCTTTAAACTGAAAATTTTCGCAATATCGGCTAAAACAAGCTAAGATTGTCTAAATTGGAAAGTTCTTCCAATTCTTTGTCGTTCTATCTTAACAGGTTGCTGTATTAAATAGTTTCCTTTCATCGTATTGAATGTAAGTGAATTATACTTTATCTATAAAGGAATGGTGTGAAATTAATTAGTCGAACTAGGGCTTTATAAATAATTAACAGTAATTTTATGACAATAATGTTCACTTTACAAATACCGCGTTTTATTATTTTTTCCATTATTTTGCCTTTCAGCCGTTTAAGAAAAAGCGCAATTATTACGTACACTCTCAAGAAAACATTTCGCCAAACGTAAAAAGCACAGGCAGCAAGTTGCCGGAACGCGCCTGTTGTTGGAACAGATTTTTCTATTTGAACAAAATTCCGCGTTTTGACTGGAGAATAAATAAATAAATAAATAAATAAAAGCTTCAGTTTGCGAACTTTTCGTGTTTTGGAGGAAAAGAGAAATATGTAAAAAATCAGTTTCTGATACAAAAAAGTAACATGCAGCACAGTTACGGGAACACCCCTGAGAATTGACGAAAATGCAACTTCAGATAATTTTTACGTTAAGGCTGTGTTCTCAACTGCTCTGCTCAACAAGCGCAAAACGTTTTGATGCATTTACAAATTCCTTTTTTAACGAAAAGATATGAAATTGGAAAGCCTGACCAGGGAAGAGATTTAGAATCGAAGTGTGTTTTCCATTTTTGGATCCATCAATTACCTATTGAGTTAGAAGCGATTTGAATCACGTGACAAACACGTATTTCATCCTTTCTTGACTGGTTTTTCTCGTTTCGCGCGGAAATTCGGTTCAAAACGCCCACTGTGACACTCTTTTCTGAAAGATCTATTGCGTTTGCAAAAAAAACGGATAAAACAGCTCGATGTCATAGTTTCTGAACATCCAACACCTGCTAGTTGCGTGCATTTCCGAACAAAAATAAATTAAAACTTATGTCAGAAAGTTGCCCTTTTGGATTTGAAAACAGCCTTAAAATAATGAATTTTCTGTATTTGGGGGGGGGGGGGGGGTTGCGGATAAATCAAAACAGGAATTTTCATGTTTTAATAATAATAATAAAAGCAATTGAAGAAACATCTTCAACTCACTTATTTTTTTTAGAATGTATATTGATCGAAACCAGACAGCATGATCCTCTATCTTCTGATAAGATACAGAATTTAAATCTGAGATTAAAACTGAAATACAAAATTCTGAAGAAAAATGTAAGTTAAAGGAAAACTTGTAAAATAGCTTAGAATGCAAAAAAGATCATTAATATCAGCTCGATTATAAAACAGTCTTGTTGATGCTAAAAAAAAAAATCTTTAAATTCATGCTTATTTTGTAACAGGAAAAGTTTAGAGGTCTGCACGGGCTAGGCTCGGGCCTATTTTCATTCATCGCACTCGGGCCGGGTCGGGGATAACTTCTTTTTTTCGTTCCGAGATAAGGCAGGTTTCATTCTTCCTAATTCTTCATAAGCCGATATTTTCAGTCCCGTCTCGATCCAGCCTGTATGAAATCATTGTCTCGGCGTGACCTGGTCCGTGCAAAAAATCAGTAAAATTTGGCCCAGGCCAAAAATTTTTGCAAAAAGTGTATATATTTTTAAATCAACATTACAATTAAACATTAAAATTTATTCATTTTAAAGAATAGTAGATTTCTAGGCAATAATATTAAAATATAGTAAAACGTGTGAAAAAGAACCAGCCTATATGACGGAATCTTGTCTTAAAAATTTATTGATTCATGCAAAATGCATATAATAATACAGTACAAAGTCTAAAGTCCGGAATCCTCGGGACTTTACCAAGTCCGAACTTCGGATTTTTCCGAACTTTGGGTCATCGAAAATATTATTTTTCCAATACAAAGAAAAAGAAAATTCACTACTTAAAAATGCAAAATATGACGTTCATACATTAAAAATTGCATATAACAACTATTAATATTAAATTAAACAATCATTTTCATTAAATAAAGCATAACAAAATAAAAAGCAAAACAAAAACCTTTATTTAAAGCTGTTCTCAAATCCAAAAGGGCAATTTTATGACATAAGATTTAATTTATTTTTGTTCGGAGATTCGTGAAACTAGCAGGCGTTGTTTTTCAGAAACTATGCAATCAAACTGTGTTTTCCGTTTTTTTTTTGCAAAAGCAATAGATTTTTCAGAAAATAGCGTCAAAGTGGGCGTTTTGAACCGAATTCCCACGCGAAAGAAGAATGACCACTCAAGGAAGAGTGTAAAACGTCTTTGTGACGTGATCAAAATCGCTTGTAACTTAACAGGTTATTTATCAAAAATTGGAAAACACAGTTCTATACCAAATCGCTTCCATAGTCAGGCCTTCCAATTTGATATTTTTCCGTTAAAAAATGAACTTGTAAATGTGTCAAAACTTTTTGCGCTTGTTGAACAGAGCAGTAGAGATCAGCCTTAAGGCAACATACAATTTAAGAAAAAATTGTATTGTAACTTTCTTAACTATTGAAAATTTTAGTTAATGTGGGCTGCTTTATTTACTTAGGTATATCATTAAGAATTTTCTCTTTTATTTTGTACATAGACATGAGTTAAGATTCAGTAATGAAGCTTCTTTGCTCTAGACCTTTTTTTGTTTCAACAATTTTGTTTTTTCCCTTCTTTCTTGAATACTGCCGCTGGAAAGTCCGAAATTTGGACAATTCCGAACTTTGGATGTTCGACTTTGTACTGTACGTGAGAAAAGAATAAAATACATTTACACCTGCTAAGAAGGGAACTTGTTTATAACGCATTTTTTTTCTTTCCTATGCGATGTCTTAGAAGATTTTACTGAACAGCATTTTTCAGATTTTTAAGTCTCCAATACATAATTTTTTGATTAACGATATTAATTATAGCTGAAACATTAACATACAAATAGAGATTCATTAAAAAAATGTATATCGCAATTTTTTTTTAAAAATGAAAATTATAAACATGAAAAAAGAGCTAAAATAAGTATTTTTGGTGAGAACTCCTTTTAACAAAATCGACGTAAAATTCCGTCGGACTTGGGCCGAGATTTTAACTTTTTTCCGGCCCGGGCTCGGACCGAACTTTTAATTTTTATACCGGGTCGGCCCATTACTGTTTTTTGTGCGGACCAGACCGGGGTCGAAGTTTTAACTTTTATACGGGGCCGAACTTTTCTTTCTAGGAGTCGGGCTGAGCCCGAACCTGGAAATTTCGGCCCATACAGAACTCTACAAAGTATAACTAAGTTATTAATTAAAATTGTTCAGTCTAACAATACAATCAAGTTTAAATTATCAAGTAAGTCGATATTCTGTTTTACACGATTTTTTTTAATTTCTAAATACGAACCTATGTCCCTAAACACGAATTGTTAATTACAACCCTGCACGGTTCGAGTTATGCCCGACCCGAAATCGACAAAATATTTTGTCGAACCTGCAACTTGAGCCTAAGCATGAAATGAAAAAAAAAATCAATCTTAAATGTAAAACAATTCTGGTAAATAGTTTGCAATCATATCGCTAAGATCAATTTTATATTTCAAAAAATGAATGCATACATTTACTTATTCATATACAAGTATTTTTTTTATCATTTGAAACAATAATCTGGACTTTTCTTTGAGTTGGGTTGATTTTTGACGGCCAATTATCTACACGAGGGATATAGGCCCGAAGGGGGAGTGCCCTCCGTGTGTGTGTGTGGGGGGGGGGGGGGGCTTTCTCAGAGAACCTAATCTGTATTTACGCATGGAAATCCAAGGTTCGAAGAAAACCACGAAAACTCCGAACGATTGGGCCGACGGGCGCGATTGGGTTCGAGCCCAGCACCTCCCGTCTACCAGCTTCGAGAGCACAGAACCTCTCGGCCAATGGTGGGGCAGACTTTTCTTTGGAAAAATTTGGCGTTCTCGAATAGACTCCCAAGATACAAAAACTGTAATCTGAGATGACCCGAAAATGGAAACACTAGTCAACCCGATCCACAGAAAAATTTTAGAGCCAATGGCCAACATGATCGGGTAGAATCGAGTTAACTGACCCGATGCAAGATTTTAGTAGTTGCTATATACACATCTTCCCGTAGTTTACAATGAAGTTATGTATGTATATATTTTCTTATTTATACCTTCCATTTCTCTTCTATATATTAAATAGAGATTAATATCTAGAAAATGAGACTCTACTCACTGTATATTGAAATTAATGAACAAAGAAGGAATTTTCAGTTTGATACTAAGTTTGCTTGAATAATTATACAAAACTCTTTTTATTTACTCATTCATTTATAAAAAATACATACCCTACGCTTTTTGAGGAGATCGAAGCGATTTGATGAATTTAAACGTCCTGTCTCCTCTTGAAATCGTATTTCTTATAGGCGCGTAAGTTTGCGGTCAATCGAATAAACATAGAACAGGAGTGCACATGAATGAGCTGTAGACAAAATATATGAAGTTTTCGGTAACATCCGGCCGTTGAGACGATAGCCTTTAACCGACATGTGATTCAAGCCAATCCGACTTCCGAAGAAAAAAAAAATCAGCGCCCTGCTATTCCGTGGTCGCATTTTCTATAAACTAACCTAAGATTTTTTTTTAATTAACCTGCACCCGACTCGACACGACTCGGGTCGTGTGCAGGAAAATATCGGATTACCCGACCCGATGCAGGACTCAACACTCAAGTCAAAAAATCTTCCCCGACGACGATTAAATTTGACCCCGATGGGGGGGCCAGGTGTGCCCGACGGGGGGGCATATGCCCCCCCGGTCCCCCCTCTGGCGCCGCCCTTGCACATGGCTACCAAAATATCGTAAAGATTAAGGTGAATAAAACAGTTAAGAAATCACAGTAATTGATACCAAAGGATGCAGTTAATACATTTTGAAATACCATGATAAATGGAATTAATATAATATATAATAAAATAAATAGAAAGTAATTATATTATTTAAAATAACTAAAATGCACTATTAAATTAATTAATTACTATTTAACAATATCGTCAAAATTTAGCTAAAAAATCCCACCTGGTGTAGGAAATTATAACTGAAAAGGAGCTGCAAAAGACAAAATTTATAACTTATCGTCAAAAGACAAATTATGGTGCTGCCATCTAGTAGTATTTTTACTATTCAAATGTCACAAGATGAACAATTGAAAGCCTTAGAATGTAAAAAAATTTATTAACAGCAAAACCAAACAAATCCTTATATATAGATAATTATAAACCTAATATAAACCACACTATATATTTTTAAAAAAACTATTGTTAATAAAATTTTTAAAAAAGCATACAAAATGTTCTATTATCTTACTCATTTAAACTACTCTAAGAATTTAAATAATTCTATAACATTGATAATATATAGCATATAGCTATATGCTATAAAACAAAATAAATTCAATAATAATTAATATAAATATATATTAAAAATAATATAAAAATCGTTAATAATAACTATTATATATAAGATAATTATAAAATGAACAGGAAATAAAAAACATGTGGAAGTATATACAAGATTATCAGATACTTAAATTCCCATTACCTAAAAAACTCAAATATAGTGTGATATATATATATATACATGTATATTTATGTATATTGTTTAAGGGAAAACAAATTCTGGAGAAACAATCAGTAGAAGATGTTATTCAATAAGTATTTCAAGATAACTTGAAAGAAAAGGCAATGAATTAAATGCAGTATTCAGTAAGTTATTCAGCTGCATATTTTATTCGATATGCTTTTCAGATCTGCTGTTTCGATAAGTTACATTAATAAATTATTCAATTACAATTTTCTCTATGTAAGTAATGCATTGATAACACTTACTTGGTTGCTACAAGTACAGCTATTGCTATAGTAAATAAAAATATATTAATTATGAAACGAAAACTACTTCCGAGATTCTTATCATCTTAAAAATGGCACACAATTTATATAGTATTATTTGTTATGTTTGTATAAGCATGATTTTGTGCAACACAGTATATTGATAATTGAATGTTTTGGAATTCCTGCCAAATTCAATTGAATTTGGGGGAATTATCAATAATAGATAATTGAATTATTGATAATTGAGGGGGGTGGCAAAGGAAAAACAAACCTGTTTGATTTTCTGCACTTTCAGTAAACACAATGAACTTATTTCAATAAATATTTATAGATTAATATTTACATTTGCTTGTTTTTTTAATTTATTTTTTAAATATTCCATCAAAGTTTATGTAAATGTATCAGTCTATATATGCGTACTCATGGTGGGCGACAGTATATTGATAATAAGAATTTTTAAAGAATTAATTTTTTTTTGTCTTTTACACAGAGTCTAAGTTGAGTTACTATTGCTAATTCATAAAATTTCGAGAAAGTGTGATGCTTTTTGGAGGTTTAGCGTTAAATTAATAGGATCTGAATATTTTACGGAAAATAAAAAACTTTTTCAATAAATAGTTTATTTAAAAATCTTCAAATGTCAAAATATTATTGAAAAATACCTCATAATTCTTTAATTTAGAATGTATTCCGAATATATATATATATATATATATATTTAGCCATATTTCTATTAGACCAGCATTATATTATCCTAGAGTATCTTATGAATTATAGCATAAAACATCATCACAGGCAAAAGATGATAGATGGATTGTGAATTATAGTTGGGTCAAATCTTTGTTGTGTTGACTCCTTTCTCGAATGCAATCAATCTTAGGTAAAAGAAATATCCTTCTTGATATTACTTCTGAAGAAAAATTTTTGAAGTAGACAAAATAGTCCCGAGAAATCCTCAAAAGATCAAACAAACACAAAAATTAACAGAAACATATAAGAAATTTAACTCACCGTAAAATTAGCAATTTAGACATAAATTCTTAACTGACGGTATAAATGGGCTAAAATGGAACAAGAGTAGGATTTTAAATCTACAGAGTAGAACGGATACGTAATTGAAACTTCTTAATTTTTTAACTCTTCTCACTGATGGAAATTTATCATTCTTATAATAAAACTATGTATAATAAACGTTCAAAACGTCTTTTAATGAGAAATAAATTAAACTTTGATTGCTAGAAATAGTATAGAAACCTTAATAAATAAACCTCTATTAGTTAAAAGAAAAAAAATGTAATATTTTTCAAAAAGAATATACCTAAAAAGTGGTTTTGGTTTCTTGTACAAAAGATAGGGAGGGTGTCAGATACCAAAAATTAAAGCAGTAAATTTCGTTCTAAAAAATGAGCTAGGATTATGACTGCTTTAAATCAGCACCAAGAAATATTCCATAAAATCTTTTGCGTGTTATTCAAACATCTGCATAATTACTAGTTAAATGCTTTTCAAATTAACTGCACAAGTAAAATAAACATTAACTTATAAAGAACATACAAACAATGATTGCTATAAATTGTAAAGAATTTGTAATAGATTGCGCGTGCATAATTTGTTGCCATAAATATTTAACGTGAATATGTCCAACCTCTGAATATATAATTTTAAAGATGAAAAAATAAGTTTAAGCTTGTGCAACATTATCAGCTACGTTTGAGGATCGTTGAAGATTTCGTTTGTTAGTGTTTTCATACACTTTAAATACTCACTAGCGTCTTTCATCGATGTCTTTGTGGGACGCTTGTAACTTCTAAATTATTTTTTGATAAATTGATAAATTTTTTGTGAACTTTTAAATATTTTTAGAAAACGTTGTATTTTTTCGTTAACATGTAAATATTTTAAAACTTTTTGCTAAATTTTTATCTAATAGTTTAGTTTTTTATGTGATAGTTGAATTTATTTTATTAACTTCCATACTTTTTCATTCAATAGTTAGTTCATAATTAGTCCTTCAGTAGTTCATTTTTATCTAAAAGTTGAAATATTTTTAATAACTTTTATCTTTTTAAACTTTTTTGTTAAATTTTCATCTAATAGTTGAAATTTTTATGGTTTTTTAAAAGTTGAAATATTTAGTTAGTTCATAGTTAGTCATTCAGTAGTTCATTTTTATCTAAAAGTCAACAGTTATCACTCAATAGTTAGTTCGTAGTTAGTCATTCAGTGGTTCATTTTTATCTAAAAGTTCAAATATTTAGTTAGTTCATAGTTAGTAATTCAGTACTTAATTTTTACGTAAAAGTTGAAATATTTTTAATAACTTTTATCTTTTTAAGCATTTTTGTTAAATTTTTATCTAATCGTTGAAATTTTTATGGGTTTTTTTTTTAACTAGCTTGTACATTTTTTCATTCAATACTTAAATTTTTAACTAATAGTTAAAATGTTTTAATAAGTTGTATTATTATTTCTTTTTACTCTATAGAATACAATAAAAAATTTTACTAACTTGTATGTTTTCCATACAACAGTTGAAGTTTTACCTAATAGTTGAATTTTTTATGTGATAGTGGATTTTTCTACTAACTTGTATGTTTTCATTCACCTGTTAATTTTACGTTTGATTTTTAAAATTTTTAGATAGTTAATTATTTTGATTTTTTACTTATTTTAATTGGTGTTTAGAATTTAAATCAGTGGAAAGTTTCAAGCGTATAGTTATTCAATATTTAATTTTTACTATATCTTTAATTTTCTTTAGTATTTATAAAAATTTAAATTTTATGTGATAGTTGAATTTTTTTATTAACTTCCATACTTTTTCATTCAATAGTTAGTTCATAGTTAGTCATTCAGTAGTTCATTTTTATCTAAAAGTTCAAATATTTAGTTAGTTCATAGTTAGTAATTCAGTAGTTCATTTTTATCTAAAAGTTGAAATATTTTTAATAACTTTTATCTTTTTAAAATTTCTTGTTAAATTTTTATCTAATAGTTGAAATTTTTATGGTTTTCAAAAAGTTGAAATATTTAGTTAGTTCATAGTGAGTCATTCAGTAGCTCATTTTTATCTAAAAGTTATCTTTTTAAATTTTTTGTTAAATTTTTATCTAATAGTTGAAATTTTTATGGGTTTTTTTTTTTAACTAGCTTGTAAATTTTTTCATTCAATACTTAAATTTTTAACTAATAGTTGAAATGTCTTAATACGTTGTATTACTATTTCTTTTTACTTTATAGAATACAATAAAAAAAATTTTACTAACTTGTAAATTTCCCATACAACTGTTAAATTTTTACCTAATAGTTGGATTTTTTTATGTGATAGTAGATTTTTCTACTAACTTGCATGTTTTCATTCACCTGTTAATTCTACGTTTGATTTTTTTAATTTTTAGATAGTTAATTATTTTGACTTTTTAATTATTTTAATTGATGTTTAGAATTTAAATCAGAGGAAAGTTTCAAGCATATAGTTATTAAATATTTAATTTTTACTATATCTTTAATTTTCTTTAGTGTTTTCAATACTTTAAATTTTTCTGTGATAGTTGAATTTTTTTATTAACTTCCATACATTTTCATTCAATATTTAGTTCATAATTAGTCATTCAGTAGTTCATTTTTATCTAAAAGCTGAAATATTTAGTTAGTTCATAGTTAGTCATTCAGTAGTTCATTTTTATCTAAAAGTCAATAGTTATCATTCAATAGTTAGTTCATAGTTAGTCATTCAGTAGTTCATTTTTATCTAAAAGTTGAAATATTTGAAAAATTAAAAAAAATGGAAATATTAAAATGTTGAAATATTTAGTTAGTTCATAGTTAGCCATTCAGTAGTTCATTTTTATCTAAAAGTCAATAGTTATCATTCAATAGTTAGTTCATAGTTAGTCATTCAGTAGTTCATTTTTATCTAAAAGTAGAAATAATTAGTTAGTTCATAGTTAGTCATTTAGTAGTTCATTTTTATCTAAAAGTCAATAGTTATCATTCAATAGTTAGTGCATAGTCATTCAGTAGTTCATTTTTATCTAAAAGTTGAAATATTTAGTTAGTTCATAGTTAGTCATTCAGTAGTTCCTTTTTATCTAAAAGTTGAAATATTTTTAATAATTTTTATCTTTTTAAACATTTTTGTTAAATTTTTATCTAATAGTTGACTTTTATCTAATTGTAAACTTCCCCCGGGAACCGAGCAAGTTTACGCAAAGGACTTGGACCTAAGAAATTTTTTTTACTGTTAAAACACAAATATGGCAACAACTGAATACACAAATTTTGACTTTATTAACTGATTTATAAGACAACAGTGTCTAAAATTTCTTAAGTTGAAACATGAAAATTAGAAAATTCATTGAAAAAAATCCGTGTAAATGTGCCCCGGTCTACCCTATATTATTTATTTGGAGAATACCTATTTTATTCATTTCTAAACTGCGTATATTATTTTGTCTTTGAAAGCAAGTTTAGTAAAAGATTTAACATTCGTCATATTATTTATTTTTTGTCCCATTACTTTTTTAGGCTGCATACATATTGTTATTATAGCAGCCGTAGGATGTCAAATGCCTTTTTGATTAATTTTTATGGTAATTATTAACTATCGACACTAAATGTAGTTTTGATTATTTTCCTTTAGGTGTTTGTCCTAGACTACCTCATTGAAACCAATTTTAGTTTAATATGTATTCTTAAAACAGTATGTTAATTGAAACACAAACAGTTATAATTTCAAAACAATCTAAGTAAATAATAGTGTAGGCCAGTGGCGGCTCGTGCCAATCTTCAATGGTGGGGGCCCGGTCCTCATAACATATTGTAAATTTTTATGTATTAGTGTTTCTTGTTTAAACATGAAAACAAATTATTTAAGAATAAAATGAAAAAATAATCTTACTTCTGGAGATAAAATATTAATTATTTTTTCAAGTAATCAACGTTAATTTCAAATTTATCAAATTAATTATAATTTTTAACATACTATTAATTGCCGTTATTAGCATTGAACATACTCTAATCAATCGTTATTTAATTGAAAAACAAATATACAAATCATGCATAATAATAATAATAATAATAATAATAATCTCACAACGTTACCGAAAAAAAATATAAACTTTTTACTTGCAGACATTGAAACTATTCAGAAATTAAAATTTAGTACATTATTTAAATAAAAATTTGGTATGTTTTTAGCTGCGCAAATCTTTCACTTACATTAAATTTAATTACCATTATTTACATCAAACATTATTAAATTAAAAAACAAATTCACAAATCAAAGAAAAAATAATTATCTCATAATTTAATAGAAAAAAATACATACTTTTCTTGCAGAGATTTAATCCATTCACAAATTAAAATTTAATGCATCATTTAAATAGAAATTCTGTACGTCGATTTTTTCGACGAGCAAATCTTTCAATTACTTTTACATTAAATTCTGATATTGTACTAATAAAATCTTTGTGGACTGAAAGAACAGCAAGGGCATTTAATCGTTCCTGTCCCATGGAGTTTCTCAAAAATGTTTTAATTCTTTTAAGTGTGCTGAAGCACCTTTCTGCTTCTGCTGTCGATACTGGTGTCACCAGGACAATTTCAAGTGCCTTTGAAAGCTCAGAAAATTCTTCGGAAAGATTATTGGTTTTCATAAATGTTAACAGGCTCGAAACTGTTTGAATGTTTTCAAAAGTGGAATTATGATATATTACACGAAGTTCATTTATTAATTTTCCTTTATCAATCATATTGTAGTTTTCTGCGATAATAGAAATGTTTTTTTCAGGGAAATTATCCTTAAATAAACTGAATTTTTTTTTATCCAATACTGCAAACGCATTAACAGTCTCTTGCTCTTCAAACCTGTTTTTCATTTCGGATATTATAATGTCGCACGCTTCTTTGGCATTTATTTTTATTGTGTTATAGCCACTGAATTTTATGCGTTTCCTTTTGCAAGTATTTTCATAATTTTCAGCAGTTTGATGAACATCGATTTTCCCTCTGATTTCATTAACGGCATCTGTAAAATTGTTGAAAGCTTGCAATGCATTTAATGAAGTGGTATTTGTCATCTGAACAACATTATATAAAATATTTACATGTTGAAATATCGAATTGAAAAAAGAAAGGAGAAAGAGAAAATCATCATCTTCTAAAATTCTGTGTAAACCATGCGATTCACTGATTGTTCTGTCATCCCACTGCACTTCGTTCTGAATTCTATCAAAACATTCTGATAGTTCGGACTTATTTTCTTCTATGAAACTGATGATACGTGAATGAAAGTTCCACCTGGTTTCTGACGGTACGGGAATTCTTTTAGCACATATTTCACGAAATAAATCACTACGCTTAGGTGATGCCGAAAAAAAGGTAGAAAACGAATTTACATTTGCAAAAAATAATCTGATAGATTTAATATTAGTGCAAGCTTTCTTCAGCACTAAATTCATTTGGTGGGCATAGCAATGGATGTACTTTGCATGAGGAAAATTGTCTCTCATTCGCTCTTGAACCCCAGTATGGCACCCGCTCATAACAGGTGCACCGTCATATGCTTGCGCAACGATCTTATCTTTTAAATTAAATTGTTCTAAATTTTCAGTTACGATTTTAGTAAGTCCCTCTGCTGTTCTGTCATGGACATCAATGAATTTAACAAACCTTTCCAGGGGTTTGTTGTCTTTTATATATCATAAAATGATAACAAATTGCGATGTGCAGCTTACATCAGTAGTTTCGTCAGCTTGTAATGCTACAAAATTAGAAGCAGAAATCTCATTTTTAATTTCATGCATATACGTTTCATATATACAATCCAACAGCTCATTCTGTATAGTTTTTGAAGTATTTTTAGATACCGTAGCATTGTTTAAATGGTCTTCCAATATAGTGTCCAGTTTTGAGGTGTATGTGACCAAATCTAAAAATATACCTCGGTTTAAAGAATCTTTACGTTCATCATGACCCCTTAAAGCTATTTCATGAAATCCACAGAATTTCAAACAATTGATCACACGATTTAGCACATACCTGTTCTTCTCAACCATTTCATTATGTTTTTGTAATGAAATCCTGTAACCTTCATCCAACTGCGCTACAATATTGACAGTTCCGAAGGTTTTATAGTTGATAGCATTATTTAAATGAGTAGTACTCATTTCATGTTTTTTTACTTTTTCAGAAAGATGCTTCAAATCGGTACAGCCAGCCATACTCCATAATTTTCCCCTCCAAACAATAAACAATAAAAACAGAACAATGCTTTTTTTTCTTCACTCGCTGAAATCCACGGAAATTTGTCAAACCACTGTGTAGAGAAATAGAGCAGTTTTTTCCCATCTTTTTGTTGCATTTCAAAATTATTCGGTTGATAAGGTCCCAGGCGTTTAATTTCAAGCTTTTCTTCCAAATTCATTGTTGAAAAGTGCTTTCGTAATAAATCGTCTACAGAATTCATTTCTTTTTTTTCTTTCAAGAACTTAACAATAACATGCGTCTCCGTTTAAAGAGAGTACTCAAAGATCGAGTAATTTGACGAATAACCAGCAATAGTAATACAAATGTCGCCAAATATTTTTGAGAATCCCCGTATTCTAACAAAAACTCATTCACCTTTCCTTACTTTGCATCAAGGGCAAACGCGCCGAGTGCCCCAAATTGCAAAAAAATACGGAAGATTTAGCTCTAAAAGAGCAATACATCGCCAAAATTGAATGATACGTGAGGGAGGGAAATACTCGAATTAACGCGCCATATGGGCACAAATGTCTCGTGCCCAGATAAAGTAACCTTGGTGTCGGGAGGAAGTAGTGGTCAGTAAAGTGATTTATTGCCTCTGAGAAAAGCATAGATGCTGAGAGTCGATAACGGATGAGTGGGAGCGATGTAAGAAGCAGTTTGTTTGCAATATATTTTCAGTAAACAGTTCTTTTTTTAATATTTAAATTAAAAATATGAATATATATATATTTTTATGAAGAGAAAATACTGGTGGGGCCGTGCCCCAGTGGCCCCAATGGACCGGCCGCCGCTGGTGTAGGCTATTATTGATTCTAGGCCAATCGAAATGGTTTCTTCACAGATTTTTTAATTATGATTATTGTTAATAAATTCAAAACTAAGAAATTTTTTGAGTTCAAAAACA
Source organism: Maratus speciosus (assembly GCA_963932465.1). Classification (NCBI taxonomy): domain Eukaryota; kingdom Metazoa; phylum Arthropoda; class Arachnida; order Araneae; family Salticidae; genus Maratus; species Maratus speciosus. The sequence goes on along the minus strand of OZ010787.1, from coordinate 139,129,240 downwards.
AACAAAATAATTAAGACAAATCCTTTACTTAGCAAAATATTATTTTGTAAAAATATTACACGTCATTCATTTTACTTCAGTATTCTTTGAAAACTATGTATGAGATTTTTGTTTCCCGAGAACAGCTATTTTCCTACTTTTTAATACTTTGTTGGAAAATAAATATTAATATATTCAAATAGGAATAACATGCTCAGAAATAATTATTAATAATGCATTTCGGACCTGCTTGAAGATTATTCCCTAAAAAAAATTAAAACATATATATACGCATAAGCAAACATATACGCATTTTCACTTATACTAAAGGGAATTTCAATGGAAAAGAATAAATACATATATCTACCTTTATTTTGAAGATTATTCCCTAACAAAAATTGAAACATATAGTATACGCATTTTCACTTATACTAAAGGGAATTTCAATGGAAAAGAATAAATACATATATCTACCTTTATTTTAGTTATAGCTGTATATTTTAAATATTAAATCAAAATATAAAAAGGAATTACAGTACCTGTTATGGCTCCTGTCCCTGCCGGCGAAGGCACTCACGAGCTAATGCTAATCCTGTGGGGAGAGATTTTTCTAATATCCCGTTTGCATTTCGACATTTTTAATCATTTTTCTTGCATTGGATAGCCTCTACATCGCACCTTTTTTACTTTTTCGATTTTGGTCGCAGATATTTTTAGAATGACACTTTCATTTTCAGAACCGGTTTTGAAAGTGAAAGTAACTTTATAAAAAATATCTGCGGCCAAAATCGAAAAAGTAAAAATGATGCGATGTAGAGACGGACTTCGCCTATCCAGTGCAAGAAAAATTATTTTAAAATGTCGAAATACAAACGAGATATTAGATAAATCCCTCCCCATAGGATTAGCATTATCTTGTGAGTGTCTTCGCCGGCAGTGACAGGAGCCTTAATATTCCATGCCTTCTCAATTTTGGCCAGCTACCTCACATGTTACAAATCTTACTGTAAATTTGCTTATCTAATCACTCGCTATCTTGTCGGAACGATTTGGTCTTACGAGAGCAAATAACGTTCGATCATGAGTGTGAGTTTTTAGGAGTAATTAGGAATGAATAATGATATGTACTGAAAAATACGGAAATGCGAAACGCGATAAACCAGACCGTAAAATACTCCATTTTCGGACGGGCATTTGAGGATTTCCCCCCCCCCCCCCCTCAAAACACAAGTCATCCCCTACCTTTAAAACTCATTAAGAGTTCTGCTTCCGGTGCAATGAAAAATTACTTGATATACGATCCCTGGCCATGGTACGATTCCATAGTGCATACCATTCTTATCTTGTTTTAATGACTGTTTAGTAAACAGCTCTAGGGATAAATACATGAATCTTTTTTCAGTTTACCATCTTGTTACATTAGTTGCATACATGTGTAGGATAATAGTAAGAAATGTAATACGATTATCAATATCTTAAGATAGATGAAAGAGAATTTCTTAATAGTATTATTTCTCTTATTATTGGAGAGCTAAATCAAATATTTTTAACTAGAAAGAAAAATCATGCTTTGAGCATAGATTATGAAAAGGTTTCAAACACTTCCTGAATGCTTTATCAAATCTTCGTTATTTAGGGAAATAAGGTAAAGAAGATAACTAAGTAAACATTTTAGAAAACACATAAAACATTAGAAAAACTGATTTCAGCAGTTACCGTCCATAGCCAAATATGTATTCCAATGCTTTTGAACAACCCTGTATTGGATCTGTATTTTTATATATATACTATATAATTGGGAAATTTAGTTTAGCACGAAAATGCATAACAGGTTGAAATTTCTCTTTCAGCAATTTATATTAATAGATGGAAACACACTTGAACACTTTTGTACAACCCTGTAATTAACCTTCTAGCTAACTTGTAGTACCTTCATTACACGCCACTGTTTAGCTAAAATTTTATTCAAACTAAAATACTCTTAAAGCTACTGAAATCACATTTCCAGAAATTATCATTTATAGACGGTCGTGTATCCAATTCTTTGCGTGACCCGGTATATCATTTTATCTATATTCTACAAACATTTTTTTAGTAAAACAAATGCAGTTCAGTGTAAAAATGCATAACACATTTAAAAAAAACACCTTTAAGCAAATTGCAATTTGCACTCATACCCAGTAACCATTACGAACTCTTTTGAGTAGCCCTGTATATGAATTATAGCATTTATACACACCATATACTATGCATAAATATAGTGAGACATAAAAGCGCATAACATAATTAAAAATGCATTTTCAGCAATCATCGCTACTGTACAGTTCTTCGGATACAATGTAATATATGAAATCTTTTGTGTGCCCCTGTAAATGTCATGCTCTTCGTATTATACAACAAATAAGTTATATTAAACCTCAGCGACATATATCAATTTTATTATACATGAAATAATTTAACATAATTAAAATAAACCGCAAACAATTCCCTCCACCCCTATATCATTATGTAACGAAATTCTTTTGTATGGCCCTGTAAATGAATAATAACTATTCTTTGCACCACATATTCTACAGAATGCATATTTTAGTGTACTTCATAAATGCATATCAATTTTATTATGTTCGAAAGCGTGTAACATGTTTAAAAATTATTTTAAACGATTTTTTCCCATAGGCCGTAATGTAACGGAAAAATTTTGACTGTCCCTGTCAATGAACTAAACCTGTTATAAACTTCATTTGAAATAGGTAACGTTCTATGGTAAACGTCAATAACATCCAAAAATTTCAGGGCAATCGGAGTATATTTACGGGAGTTAGAGCGCGGACAGACGGCCAGACAAACCGAAGTCATAAACACTTTTCAACTTCGTTGGAAAGTGTTAAAAGGCATAAAAAGTGAAACAATACTAAAACAAGTAAACAACATTTTACCCATCTTAAGATAGATGAAAGAGAATTTCTAAATAGTATTATTTATCTTATTATTGGAGAGCTGAATCAAAATAATTTCAAAAAGCATAAAAATTGCAACAATACAAAAACATGCAAACAATATATTAGCCATCTTAAGATAGATGAAAGAGAATTTTTGAATACTATTATTTCTTTTATTATTGGAGAGCTGAATGAAAATAATTTTAAAAAGCATAAAAATTGCAACAATACTAAAACAATAGCTTTTTTTATGTTTTTGTTAATGATGAGTATGAGTTACGATGCATTTCATTTAGTGTTCAGCATTTATAGAAATATTTTTTAAAACTAATTTTTATATCTATTATACAAAAGTCTGCCTGTTAGTTTGTGTTTCCAAATTCCCTACATAGTATATGGAATGCAGCACGGTGAAATTAACATCTGTTATTCAGGTGAATCCGGGATGTCTTAATGAATCCCAGAACTTCAAATTTTTAATTAGTGTCCGATATAATAATTTTATTTTCCAGTTGTAATTTTTAACAGGAGGAAAAGGGAAACAAAAGGTAAATAATACTATCCGAAATTATGAATAAATATCATTATTTTTGTTTTGTTTAAATATGTCGATTTAACGGTTTTTAGTTTACGCTTAGTTTAATTTTCGTGTGATGTAAAGCATGATAACATGATTTAATTCCACATTTACAAAAAAAAAATATCAAAAAGCGGATATATTTTCATATTATTAATCCGTATGAAATAATATTTCCCGAATTTGTTTAAAATGTAAGTAAATGTAGGACTGTAAATATCATGCCATATAAATAACTTGAAATTTTAAGCATGGATTGAACATACGTACACGACATATATTAAAGTTTTTGAACGATAGTAGTTTTTAATCAAAAGTAGATAAGCCACCTATAGAACATGACGATACTCGTATGATCGATTTCAAAAAAATATTTTTCTTCGCTCCACTATGCTTAATTGTAAACGACATCTTCTGGTTCACTTTTAGGTAGCTTTCTTTTAAAAAGCTACCTATTGCAGCCGTTCGGAGGAAAGCGATTTCAAAAAATTTTGGTATATTTTCATCGATCATGACCCCCAGACACCGAAACCACCCTCCGTTCAAAATTGATATATATATATATATATATATATATATATATATATATCAATATATATATATATATATATATATATCTGACCTATGTCACACTGTAACTCTCGTATTTATGAACCGATTTGGATGTAATTCGATGTGTACATAGTACATACCAATGTCTCGACCGAGTTCGTTGGCCAGCTTCATCCGCCATTTTGTTTCAAAATGGCGGCCATTTAAAAATTTTAAAAAAATTTAAAATTTAAAATGTGGTACCAAAAAATTGAAAATTGAAAATTATTTTTTTTATGTATTTGACCTTTATACAAAGACTCCGTGGCAGTTTTTGTTTCGTCTATATCTTAAAAAATGGCTGAGTTATAGCATTTTGAATTTCTAGCGAAGCTGACATTTTGAAACGTCCTGAAATTTGTCACGCGATAAAAGGCGTATTTATGAACCGATTTGGATGTAACTTCGTTTATACATAGTACAGACCAATGTCTCGACCGAGTTCGTTGGCCAGCTTCATCCGACATTTCGTTTAAAAATGGCGTCCATTTAAAATTTTAAGAAAAATTTAAATTTGAAATGTGGTGCCAAAAAATTGAAAATTGAAAAAATATTTTTTTCTTATGTGTTTGACCTCGATAAAAAGATTCGGGAGCAGTTTTTGTTTTGTCTATATCTTAAAAAATGGCTGAGTTATAACATTTTGAATTTCTATTGTGGCTGACATTTTAAAACGACCTGATTTTTGTCACGCGATAACAGGCGTATTTATGAACCGATTTGAATGTAACTTGGTCTGTACATAGTACATACCAATGTTTCGACCGAGTTTGTTGGCCAGCTTCATTCGCCATCTTGTTTCAAAAGGGTTGCCATTTAAAAAAAAATGTAATTTAAAATTTAAAATGAGGTATTAAAAAATTGGAAAATGAAAAAGATTTTTTTTATGTGTTTGGCCTTGATACAAAGATTCTGGTGCAGTTTTTGTTTCTGAAAATTTGTTGTTTTGTTTATATCTTAAAAAGTGGTTGAATTATAGCATTTTGAATTTCTATCATGGCTAACACTTTGAAACGATCTTGTATTTGTCTCGCGATACCACACGTATTCGCCTATTTCGATGGAAGAAGGCATGCGGATAGTATACATCAATATCTCGACCAAGTTCGCTGGCCAGCTTCATCAGCCATCTTTTTTCAAAATGGCGGCCATTAAATTAAAAAAAAAATATATATAAAGTGAGGTGCAAAAAAATTAGAAACTGAAAAAGGTTTCTTTCTTAAGTATTTGACCTTGATATAAGGATTCAGGAGCATTTTTTGTTTGTCTTTATCTTAAAAAATGGCTCAGATATAGCAGTTTCAATTTCTAACGTGGGTGACATTTTGAAAAATCTGATTTTTTGCCTGCGACAGCACTCGTATGTATCAACCGATTCCGATGTGAGTGAGCATGTGCACAGCAATTACTAAGGTCTCGACCAAGTCCACTGGTTAGCCTCATCCACCATGTTGTCTTAAAATGGCAGGCACTTTAAGAAATCGCCGAATTTGGCAGCGAAATATAAGTTACTTTAAATAAAAGCAGCTTGGATAAAGCTGACTAATTTTGCGAAATTCTCATTCATAATGATTTAGTATTGATAAAAATTAGTATTGAATCTCCTACATTCGGTTTCCACTTAATTGAGCTTCGTGTGTTTGAATAATATAAGTTGGCTTTTTTAAAATAAGGAATATGAAAGTTATTTCTTCCTCCCGGCACTGGCCGGAAGGACTTTTAAATATAAAAGCATGTTACTTGCAGGCACAACTATTGAACTTTGTTTGTAATCGAACAATTTTCTTCTTTTTTTCCGATAAGTGACTAACATCTGGAGTTATAAGTAATTATTCTCTTAGGAAGATGATTTTTTCTCTTTTCCTGCGCCTTCGTGTCTAGAAATTAGGTTGGAAACGCCAAATCTGACTGGATGTTTGTTTCCAAAAAATGAAAAAACAGTTCGATTGCATCGTTTCTGAATAAGGTCATCTTCCAATTTGATACGTTTGCGAACAAAAATGAATTTAGAAATGTGTCAGAAAATAGCCAGTTTGCATTTGAGAAAAACCTTAAACGAGTTAGGCGAATAAACAATCATTAGTTTGACAATATTTTTAGGCTCTCGAAATTTTTATCGAAAACCATATAGATCAATGGTGCCTGCATGTCTCCATTTTACTATAATTGTTCCAAAATCACTTAACTTGCAAGGTGTATTTTTCAGTTAATTTATACAGTAAATTCTAAATATGATTGCATGTTTATAATAAGAATTTAATAAAATTAATATTTTAAAGCTTCTCTAAATGTATAATTGAATTACTTTAACCACATTTAAAAAGATTTCTGCAAATGCAACATATCGAGTGCTACGCCCGCTAGCATAAGTTTGAAACATGTAAAAATATTTATTTTTTTATGTAGTATGAGCAAGTGTTAAGTAATGTAATGTATACTAAACTAAACACTACTAAAAATTACATTTTTAGATTTAATTAATAATAATAATAATAACTATTATTATTATTATTATTATTGGTAGTAGTATTAGTACACTGTAAAAAAAAAAATCAGCAAAGTTACCAACGTTTTTCTAGGAAACTGGAATTTCTAGAAATTGTTATGTAACGGCAACAACAAAAATTCCTGTAACAGCGTCTGTTACAGGAATTTTTCTTTTTGCAGTTACATAAAAAGTTCTAGGCATCACAGTTTCCAAGAAAAACTTTAGTAACTTTACAGATTTTTTTTTTACAGTGTAGTAATATTTACTATTTGATTGGCTGAGCTAACGCAATTACACTTCACAACAGAAAGCAAAAAGTTATATTGATTGCAATTTTTATTTGTCAACAACAGACATCATTATCTCACAAATAATATATTTGAATTTTATGATAATCGGAGAAATCTTCTAAATCTTAGGCGATATATATATTTCCGGAGAGCAAAATTAAGGCTGTAATAATAATGCATTAAACGAAAAATAGAGAATTGAAATGAAAATGGCTTGTGTGTATAACTTATAGATTTGTCTACTGACATCGAAATCCCGTTTTTCAAAAATCATTTTATTCATTGCCTGGTTTTCTTAACATTACAATTAATTGGAATTATTAATAACTTTTGTGCTGGTTGGCTGATTTTTGACGGCGGATTATCTACTCGAGGGATACAGGCCTTAGGGGGGAGTGCCCTCCACGGGTGTCTTTCTAAGGGAACCTACTCCATATTAACGCTAGGTTTCCCAAGGTTCGAAGAAAACCACGAAAACTCCGAACGGTTAGGCCAAAAGGCGCAATTGGGTTCGAACCCAGCACCTCCCATCTCCCAGCTTCGAGAGCAGAACCTCTCAGCCACTTGCGAGACAATAGCTTTCTGAAGTGAAAATTCTATATTTAAAAGAAAGAAAGAAAAAAAATCCCTTGTGTTTATAGAAGTTGCATATGCAAAGACCGTAAACTCTCTGTAAGGCGGAATTCTGTCTAATTCGAAAAGATTTCCAAGTCCCAGCAAATCCATAGACATAGAGTAAAATTTGTAAAAGGCGGAATATTTTCTACTAAGGAAAATTTTCTCGGTCCCGATCGATTCCGCCTCAGACACAGTTTATTGTATTTAAAACTGAATGTTACAGTTTAGATGAATTAAAAAATGGCAACTTAAGAACTAAATATATAAGAAACTATGAGTAAATTCTACACATATTGTCAGGGCATTTACTCACCCCCACCCTCCCTACTCCAAACGTTTGCGAATGCTGTTGCACTTAAAAAAAATTAAAAAATAATTGGCAAATTTTTTTATAACTTTAATAAAAGCTAAACATTCAATTTCTGATAGGCTTCGCAAAATTTTCAAATATAATTGAGAATATTATTAATTTTTTTACAAATAAGAACTATATTACAATTTCTATTTGTGGCTAAATTATAAAACTAGTTGGTAAAGCGTCGCGAACTATATATTTTGTATACTCAACGAGTTGGCAAATACTGGAATTTGACTTGACAATTTAAAGTTCTCCCCCCCCCCCGCCCCAATAAGAAGTATCAGTGATGGCGCTGCATATTGTGCAACAAAATTCATTAATAATTGAAGAGCTGAGTGGAAGAACATGCTAAGTAACAAAAATTACATTTGAAGAAATTTGATGTTAAAGATTTTGTTGTCAATTTTAATGATTTATTTTCTGTTTGATACCATGTGTTTAAAATATTAACAGGTGCGGTACTAAACTCTATCAAAAAAAAAAAAATATTCATATTTAATTTTTAAATATTAAAAAATATTAATATTATTTGGATTATTAAATATTAAAATATTAAATATTAATGAATAATGTCTTAAATCTTCAAGGCTAAACTGAACTTTGGTATTTTAGCTTTACCGTGTGATAGAATACCTGATAACACCTTCGTCCAAAACATAAAATCATTTTAAAGAAAATGTAGCATAACATGTTCTTCCACTCAGCTCTTCAATTGCAAAATATCTTTAACAGTAAATAAGTTTAATTGTATTTCGGTCATATTTCATTTAAAATATTATTTCTTTTATTCTTATCAATTATAGATCAAGTGGGATTTACTTCATTTTAAAATTTTAGTTGTAAAGATTTACTTTCTACTGTAAAGATGTACTTTTTACTTTCTTATTTAGATAACATATTTTTGTTTCCTCTGTTACATAAATATTTCAAACACAATTACAGAATTGAAGAGCTGAGTGGATGAACATGTTATGCTACATTATATATATATATAATTTTTTTTTATCTTTTGGATGAAAGCGTTATGAGGTATCCTATCACATGGTGAAGCTAAAATACTAAGATTCTATTTAGTCTTGAAGATTTAAGAGATTATTCATATTTAATATTTTAATATTTAATGATGTCAATAATATTAATAATTTTTAATGTTTGAAAATTAAATATGAAAAGATTTTCTGAGTGAGTTTAGTACCATACCTGTTAATATTTTAAACACATGGTATCAAACAGAAAATAAAACATTAAAATTTACAGCAAAAACTTTCACCTCAAATTTCTTGAAATGTAATTTTTGTTACTTAACATGTTCTTCCACTTAGCTCTTCAATTAGTTTCTGGCTTACATTCCAGAATTGTTCAAATATTTTCATAAGATGACTAAAGAATCGAACAACATATTTACATTATTGTAAATATTGTGTATGTTGTTTATAGTTGATTGCTACATGATGGTTAGTTTTAGGTTATTTTCAAGCTTCAAAAATCCTCTAATGCATCAAATTTTCTATAAGGTGCTGTACATTTATAAAAAAATGGAAAAAATACTAAATTTCAGGATCTTGATTAAAAAAACAAACAGTTGAATTGTGTGAGGTTCTTTGAGGGTTTTTTTATGATGATGCGTTTTTTCATTCATTTTTAATTAACTACATTTTTTTAAGCCAAAAACGTGTTTTAACGAGATTTGAATGTGCTCTTTAAAGCCTCTTGAGAAACCTTTCAAATAAAACCTTATCCATCGTCTGTATTTTGAAGGTGCATAGAAAAGCGCATGTTGACATAAGAAATAATATTTATGACAATATTCAAGATAGTATTTAAAGTCAGGAATACATCAGAAGTAGCGATTTGAGATGACACTTAAGCCTATTTTCTAATCTAAACAGGCTAATTTCTGACATATTCCTAAATCCATTTCTGGTTGTAAACGCATTAGACTGGTAAGTACTCTTATTCAGAAGTTATGAAATCGAATTTTTATTTTTTATTTTTCGATAAAGGTTTCTGATCTTTCAGCAAACCAGGGCTCGGCTAGCAAATTTCTGTGCCCAGGGCAAATTCACTTTTTCGTTCCCCCTTTGATTGGTTCTTACTTATACTAGTTTTTTTTTCTTGTTTCATGCTATTCGAAAAGTGTCAACTCAAAAGTTTTAAGTTTTCCGGAAAATTGAAAACCGGTTCCAGGTATAAAAATAAAATATTTTTTCTTTTATTTATTGAAATAGGGTTTTAACCACAGATTGAGATATATTTTTGTCACTTCATGGTATTAATATCGCAAATATCTCATTTTTTCACAATTATTTAAAATTTTAATGAAATTTTAGATGAAATTATGAAACATTTTGTGCCCCTCAGACATTTCGTGCCCAGGACATGGACCCCGGGTGCCCGTGCGATAGTCAGGGCCTGCAGCAAACACTGTCAAAACTTGTGTTTTGAATGGAATTTCAGGGCGCGACAACCTGATTAACGTCGTAATTAAATAAAAATCTCATATCACCCTAAATATAATTCATTTATTCAAAAAAAGAAAAAAATATTTTATTACAGATCACTTCACTTGACATGTCTTCCAATGTGCTTTTTGTGTCTAAAATGCTTCCGTAAAAGTGTCAAAGTTTCGCAATCTTTGTTTTAAGTTTATAGACCGGGATATGGCAGCACGGACTATCTCCTCATCGAGTTCACGGCTGAAAATCCAGAACTAGTTAAAACTCGATTCACATATTAAAACGCAATCGCTCTGTCAAGTCCTATCTTTGTGGAAAACACCTTAAAAGCTGATTTTAGCGGTTGACTCGTAGATTTGCCATTGCGTTTTCTTGCTCCTAGTCCTTCATATTTTCATATCTTTGGGTGCAGGAAAACACAATGGTAAACCTTGGAGTCAACCGCTAAAATTGGGTTTTCAGGTGTTTTCTACCAAGATATGACTTGGTAGACCGATTGCGTTTTAATATGTGAATCGAGTTTTAACTACTTCCGGAATTTCATCCGCGAAATCGATGAGGTGATTGTCTGTGCTGCTGCCTCCAGGTCTACTAGAAAACATTTATGACTTACTAAACATTTTGAAACGTTATTAAACATTATGTGGAATCCGACGAAATCCGACGACATAAAAGATTTTTAAAATGTTCTCTCCAAAAATCCTTCTTTTCAAATTCATATCATCCGGGTCACTAATATCTGAACCCTCAAGCGTACAACAGCTTTGGCGAAAGTCAAAGAGTGCCAAATGATTTTTATCGCAAGTTAAATATAGATTTAACATTTTCAATTTGTTGGTTAATTGACTGACTGATTTAAGATGAATCCAGATAATTTATTAAAGAAATAATAAAATCAAACAGATCTTGGGCCCTTTCTCAAAAAAAAAAAAGTTTACGTATTTTCAAAGTTTACTATTCATTAAAAAGATTATGTTAAATTCCTTTTTAGTAATACAGTATATTGTTAACACCGGATAGATTTTTTTAAATTCACTTTTTTCTTATTCAATAATGATATATTATAATAGATCGAGATTTACCAATTTGTATTTTAGTTTTTAAAATATGAATTTCCATTTTACATGTGTGTGAATAGTGTGAATCATTTAAAAAATTTTATTAGAGGCGAACAAATTATAAATTTCCATAAATCAAAATGGCTCTCTAATTCTTCTTATAAAAAGGATAATTTTTAAAATGTTATATCTCTATTTCTAAGTGATGTAAAACCGTAAGGAGACAATTTTGGAAACAGAATAACATTTTAATCAACGTGAATTGAAATGTACTGTCGGTAATGTCAACGAACACATTCGCGGAAAGCGCTCTTCTTGCAAAATTATTTGGCACTCTCCGAATTTCGCCAAAGAGTTGTACACTTGAGGGTTGGGATATTAGCATCCTGGTCACAACCGTTATTTTAGGCCACTCAATGTTTACGTAAAAATGTATATATTTTAAAAATGATAATATAAATTTAGAAGATGAGGCAGATTTTTAATGTTTTCATTATTTGTATAGATTCTTCATTTATTTTCCATAATGGGGTTGATTGTCCCTTTCCCCAATTATTTTTACAGTATTTTCGTTTGGATTGATAACGCTTAACGTAACTAAATCATAATTCCTATGTTTACAATGCTAATACACCGCGTCCCAACAGTTTAGACAATCAATGAAATTTGCATTAACATACAAAGTAATAAGGTACAATTAAAATTCGTGGGATAGGTAATAAATAAAAGCAGTTTTTCTGATATACACATATAAATTATGATCAAAGGTTTCAAATTATAAAATATACATTAAATTATATAAAAATGTGCTGTCCCAAAAGTATAGACAATATTGTAATTTTTTTGTATTAATATTGTAATTTTTTACATATATTGTAATTTTTTTTTGGTTTTACATTTATAAAAGCAACTAAAAATTTACTTTTAATATTTAATTGTATTGCCACAACACTTTATAACATCAAATACACGTTGTTCCATAGAATTAACCAAGCATTGCATTACAGAAGGAGGTATTTCATTCCACGCTTTATCAATTGCAATTTTTAATTCATTTACACATGTATATTGCTTTCCATTTTCATATATTTTACGAGATAAGATCCCCCATATGTTCTCCATGGGATTCAAATCTGGGCTAAGTGCTGGCCAGTCTAATAGTGTGATATTGTTTTGTCTAAACCATGTTTTCGATGATGTGGAAGTATGGATGGATGCCCTATCTTGTTGGAAAACACAGTCTGGTCCTGCTAGCAAATCCATAATTGGCAGTAAATTGGTACGTAAAATATCCTGATAATCCTCTGATTTCATTTTTCTGTCCATAAATCCTAGAAATGTTTGGCCGTTGAAAGAAAATCCTCCGCAGGTCATTATGGATCCTCCGCATTGTTGCCTGCTGAAACAGTTCTTGGGTTCTTTTTTTAGGTCATGCCAGTAAAATTTATGACCATCAGAGCCGTCTAAATTCTATTTCTTTTCATCACTGAAGATGACAGAAATCTATTTTTCACTGTATAACATATGCTTTCTAGCCCACTTTAGACGTGCATCTTTATGTCTCTGCTTTAAGCAAGGTTTTGCTTTCATATTCCGGTAAACAATATTTTTTAAAGCTTTAATTCTTCTGTGTACAGTACTTTTTGAAATTCTGGAATTTGATGCAATTTCACGCACCGATAAATTATCGACTAAAGCCATTTTTAATAACATTCTATCATCACGTAACATTGTTTTCTTTAGTCTTCCGAATCACTTTCTGGTATTCCATGTTTCACCTGAGCTCAAAACTCTATAAATACTGCTCAAAGATCTCTTTATTCTTCTCGATATTTGTACAGGATTTTGTCCTTGCGCTTTTAAATGTAAAATCTTAATAATTTCATCTTTAGAAATTTCTTTAGAACGAGGCATTTTTATCAGAATATACAGAAAATGTCTTTTCCGAATCACAAACAAAATAATACATTGAACTCATTTGATTCCACACAATTTCAATAAATTATTATGCTAAAATACAGCAGGCGCTATTTCAATTAAAGGGAAAAATTATTCTGTATTTATAGAAGCAGACGAAAATAAAAATATTTTATAAAGCTAGGGTGCAAACTTTGCACATTCTCCACGATAATTCTCTTATATATTATTGGATATCTATAGAAATAAGTATAGTGTAACATTAATATTAACTAAATTCTCACATTCGTTTTAAATATAAGTAACTTGAAATGCTTCTTTGCTAACTAGAGTTAGTAGTATTCTCACTTAAAATTTTCTTTTATGGATTTACTATGATAAACAACTTGTCTGACTAAACTTTTACTATTTTCAGTTCAACTCAATTTCATGAAATATACCTACAAAATTTAAAATTCTACATTTCATTTAGTTTATTATTTTCAAATTATTGTTCTTTAGCTCTTTTAGTATTATTTAAAAAATGCTTATACTCTAGCACAATAATTTTAAGGCATTCAAATTCTAACATCTAACAAAATCATATTTTACACTTACCTAATATACCAGCTTATCGAAAACACATCCATCTCACACAACGACTTGGAGTGAAATGTCAGTTTCTTATAGAAAAACCGGAAATCACGTGTTCGAGGGTTAATCACGTGAGTGCTTCCTGATATAGAATTGTTTGGTAGCGATTCCTTCTAAGTGACGTCACTTGACGATAAGAACATATAGATAAGCAGCTTTCACGCCATTTTGAATACTGTTTTCGAATGAGTGAACCTGCTCGGTTGTCTGTTGTCTAAACTTGTCAGACCTTGTCTGCAGCTTCTTTCTCAGCTAGACTAAAATGTAAGTTTAATCACGAGAATCGTTAGAGATGTATAATTTTAATTACTATGATAGGTTAGATAATTAAAACCACTAATTGATCATTGTAATCAGATCACTTGCTCTAATTAAATTTTTATAATAATTAAAATAATAATTGATTTACCCATTTATTATTTTCTAATAAATTACATTAATTTTAGAAATAACTTAATTTTCTTATGAAAACTAAAAATAATATTTTATCATAGGCTTTACATAATATATAATTCAGCTGTGTGTGTGTATATCCTGTTATTTAAAAACATCTATATGAAATAACATAATAATTGAACAATCATTTTATAATATATACATATAAATAGTATACTTATCTATTGTTTATTGTAATGAGATCATTTCCGTTAATTGATTTTTATAATTATTAAAATAATAATTGATTTATCTATTTATTATTTTATAAAACATAGTATCGATTTAAGAAGTAATATTCTTATGAAAGCGGAAAATATGTAGATTAATCAATGTCTGTTGTTATAGCATCAAATCAATTTCATATGTGTCTATCAGTGTGCGTGTGTATGTATATACATGTGGATGTCTGTTTGTCTGGCTATGTATTTATAAATTATTTTTTTTTAATTTTTAGCCAGACAAACATACACTTATCCACGTACACATACACACACGTACATACAGACAGATACATACCTATACACGATTTTATTGGCAAATATAGATACACACATACATGCATATACATACACACACACGGATAGACACATATGAAATCGATATGAAGTCTGGTCATAAATTTGTGAGTTTGAAACCTCTCGAACCAGACGAGATGACTGAAAAGAGTTTTCCTTGTATGAAATCGATAATTCGAGTCACTATCCTCTGAAAATTTGTCCCTGAAGTCGTTTAAAATTTGTTTCGCTAATAATAATAATAATAATTTACAAATAATAATAAAATTGCTTTTCAAATGTTAAAGTTTCATTTCGCTAATAATAATAATAATAAATGTGTAAATAATAAAATTTTCTTCTATGGGTTCCTTTGCTAAAGTAAAAGAAAAAAAATGCAGAAGAGGGCTTTTCACCACCATCACTGCCTAATAATAACTTACTAAGTCTTTAGGTAATATACATACAGATGATACATTTCATTCTCATTAGAGTTACACATTCAGACCCCGCGATTAAGGGCCCCACTCAGCAGTGGGCCCAAAGTCACGGGATAGTTAGCTTATGTCCTGTAGTAAGCCGGCCCTGTACACATATTAGTTCTAAATGATGAATTCTTCTATGTTTTCATTCTGAACCTCTTAAATAAAAAATGTTTAAATATTCTTTGAAAATCCTTCTCTATATGTTGTTGAAAAGTAAATTCGACCTATGTGAGATTATTTAAAATTTAAGTTAAAAAGGTAATGTCAAATGATTAAACACTTCCCAATATCACTACTTCAAAAATTACTTCTGGATATATCGATAGAAATAAGTTTAAACGATTTTTTTATTATTATCTCTAACGCAGTGAATATAACATACGTTATTGAGGTAAATTTTATAAAGATTATATATGTAGCATTTAACATTATTCTTACATCACCCTAGAAAATAGCTTACCATCCATTAGGAATGTAAACAAAGGAATTATGATTCAGTTATGTTAAGCGTTATCAATCCAAACGAAAATACTTTAAAAATAATTATTATTAAATGGGGATGTGTGTAGTTAGTTAATTTATGTATTTCGAATAGTGTAACTTTATTAAATAGTATGCACGTGTATTGAAAATTATATAGGTAGTCGCATATAATTTTCGTCTCTAAAACTTATTATAAGTTTTAGTTGTTTGGAAAAAATGGTGCATGTTTGGAAAAAAAATATTCTTGAATGTAAAATGTACAGACAGTGCACGTCTAAATATTTATATAACTTTAAATTATCATCATTTATGTATTTCATCTAAAAAAGTATGTAAAAGGCTATAATTATGTTTTTCTTTGAAAAAAAATGAATACATAGGTTTTGAGATTAGTATATTTAACAGTGTTATTAAAATGTTTTAAATATAAATTAAGGAAATGAAACTTCAGTCTATCCTTTATTAAAAAAGTATAAGAATTCCTTAATTGATATATATATTGTAATTAAGACAGCCACTACTAATTGCTATTCGAAAACTATATGCTTATCTCTCTTATCTAATTTAAGTGACCGCTCAATGCCGGGCTTTTATCTTTTGATCTTACCGCGTTTCAGATAAAAATACCTGTCAATTTTGCTTCCATTTTCATGTCTGACATGGTATCCCCAACTTTTGCTTGTAAACACCTTAAATTTTAAATGTAAAGTTAGCATATTTTTTTTTTCTTTTTTTAAATAGATCACTTGAAAATATGTTATGCTAAAAAATTAGTTTTCAGTTGAAGAGGATTTTTATTTAGATTTGTATCGTTTGAATACATATGGTGCATAATAACGTATATATTTACTAGTGATACGTGGGTGCTAGGCAAGTGGATTTTGATATAATGCAGGGGAAGATATTGCATAATTTATGTATGATATTTATGAATAATAAAGCAAAAATATGTTATTTTTATCTTTAGGAAGAACATTGTATCTTTATAAAACAAAATTGGAAAAAAATTACAAATTAGAAAAAAAAAATCTAAAAATGTCCTTTTGCATTTTTATGAATCCTTTCGAGTTTTCTATAAATAAAAGTTTGGAAATTTCTTTCAGAAATGCTTTCCATCGGACGACAGTATAACACGTGTAAAATATTCTTCTGATGGCGAAATACTCACTGATGATGTACCAACATCATCATCATCTAGTCATATATACATCATAGACAAACATACACTAGATAGATGCATAATAAGTCTCATTAAAATAATTTTAAAAAATGTATATAGTTTTGTTGTCTCGATTTTTGTCCAAGCATTATGACCCAACAGTACTTTGATGTAACACATCAAGTAATTAGTCGTTATTAACAACAACAAAAAAAAAAGAATCTTTTATTTTTAGTACATATTTCTTCTAATGTTTCATAGTAATGCAAGGAAAAAAAGTTTCGAGGAGATAGTGTTTTAAATTCATAATTTGGGATATAAACAGTTAAAGTTACTAAAGTGTAGCATGAACAGAAGTATGCTTACACAAAACACAAATTTAAATTATGTTTGAAAGGACTAGATCATTTTACATCTATAACTATTCCAATGTCATTAAAGAGAATAAGTTTGACAAGTGAAATTCATATCAGGAATAAGCATGATTTATGCGAGGAAATATGACTTTCAAGTGGGTTTCAATTCACCTCTACTGCGAAATATATCTGCATTTTAATTAATGAGTAAATGCTATTAAACCATATGTTTAATTCCTAACACCTGATAAAAGTGATGTCTAGGAATATTTATCATCACATAATTCTGCAGTCTTTAAATTTTAAATGCAATGCAAATCTGATGAAAATCATAATTTTTTATTTTTCATACCAACTTTCTGTATTTCGAGACACTTGAATTGAGTGAGGTGAACTATGCTTGAAATAAATTAAATTTGGTATTTTACCGCAGAATCTTTTAGATATAAACTACAGAATTCGAGTTTAAGTCTGAGAAGCAAAATATGTGTTTAAATATGTGAAATATGAAATTTTACATATTTAAACTCTCTACATAATTTCATCTGTGTAAAAATTCAGTAAAGTTTAATTTAACATTTCAAGGGTAGGGAGATATTATGCTTGGAATATATTTATTATTACTGAGAAATAAATGACAATTTAAATCTATAAAGAATAAGAAATAATTAAAATATAATGGAAAAATCCAAATATCGCTACTTTTTTGTAGTTTAGAGGAATTAAAAGCCATTTCATAGGTTAATTTGCTGCATCATATTTCTTCCACGGGCTTTATATTGTCTTACAACAAACAATCTGAATATTGATTTTACAAAATGGAGATTTTAGATAATTTATTTCGACTCAAACGATTTTAAAATTTTTATTTACATTTTATTGAAGGTTATTTAATATGCAGTGGAAATTTAACGATATATTAACATTTTTTAAACTGGCCAAAAATTTTGGAGAGGCGCTTTTGTTATGTTAAATAAATGATAACTAGTTCTCTTTCAAGCAGAATTTTTTTATATTAAAATTTTCTTTAATACATTTTTTCTTTAGAAGAACATCTAATTATTTTTTTATCTCCAAAATATGCATATAGGTTATTGTTTTATATAATTGAGAATTCAAACTAACCAGAAGGTGCCCAAAAATGCGTTAACTACGAGGGTGATCCAGAACAGTTGGCTGTATATACTTTAAAAACAAACATTTCTTCAAAAGGATTATTTCCCTAGATAAGCGAAGCTTACATAACCACTTCCCATAATCACCCCCATACATTAGGCATTTGACATATCTGTTCAGGAGCTTTACAATCTCCATGTTGTACTCGACTGCCACCAGTTCAGTATTAATCCTTTTGTTCACTGCAGTCTTGAACTCATCATCATTTCCAATCGTGCAGAAATTTTGTTGCAATAAAGATGTTATGACACAATTTCACCAAGCAAAAAACGTGAAATGTGTGGGAAGGAGATGTGCAACTCGTCGAGGGAGCGTAATCCTCGGTGGTTAATCACTACGGTAATGGTCTCGAGAAAGGTTTTACACACTCGAAGAGTTGCACATCGCTTTTACACACATTTAATGTTCTTTGCTTGGTGAAATTGTGCCGGAACATCTTAGCTACAACAAAATTTATGCATGATGGAATGATGTTGAAGACTGTAGTGAGCAACTGGCTTAATTCGAGGCTGGGGCAGCCGAGTACAACATGGAGATTTTAAAGCTCTTGAACAGATATGAAAAATGCCTAAATATAGAAGTGATTATATAGAGAAGTAAAGTAACCTTCGATTATGCAGGGAATTTTTTATTTTTTGAAAAATGTTTATTTTTAAAGTTTTTACAAACTGTCGTTACTTTGTAGATGACGCTCGTATAATGGCAAACATTACATGAAAGTACCAATAATACCGAAGACAAGTTGCAAATTAGCGCCTAAATACCATAAAAAAGTAAATTGCAAAACGATTTATTTATAAAAAATATAGAAGGATAAAAACAGTTTGAGTTCGGAGGAGCGCGATACCGCTCCTCTTGTTATTTGCCAAAATTGCGGGAAGCGTGATAGCGCTCCTCTTGTTTTATGCTAAAACTGCGGAGAGGGTGACAGCGCTTCTATTTGTTGTCTCAGTTTGGTGTGCATTTAAGCTGGTTTGACTAGGGAAACGTACGATTTTTGTGCATATCGTCGGCTTAGAAGTATTTTTTATATATATATACCCAAACGCATTCGCATTTTTGGCATACATCCACAAGATTTGTTCCGTACTTAAACGTTTAAAACACGTTTGGCTGTTATGTATTCGATTTCACATGTCTGTAAAATTGTAATTTTTTGTATTTTTTAAAGCACTATAAATTCTACGACTACCACATATTTCGAATCTAGTATTTTCGAAGTACATTCCTGTGGCTGGCCTACTCATTCAAGTGTTCCACGTCCTTTGAACATACACTATGACGCAAAAGTTTAGACAATGAAGAAATTCTTACATACTTTGAAAAATATTTATTCAATTTTCAAATCACTGCTTGAAATTAATGTGCTGTACATATAAACAATATTTATAACAAAGAAAAGTGGAATTGTGCATATTGCAATAAATTAAATGGTAACAAAAATAAACTGCTGTCTCAAAAGTTTAGACACAAATTAAATAAAATCGAAATAAACAATTTTTAAAACCTGGTTGCGCATCCATGCTTATGTATTACGTCATATACACGAGATTGCATGGAATAAACTAAATCTTGCATAGTTTGTGGATCGATATCGTACCATGCATTCTCAATAGATGTCTTAAGTTCCTTTTCAGAAGAGTATTGTCTAGCGTTGCTATAAACTTTGCGACACATGATGCTCCAAAGGTTTTCTATAGGGTTAAGATCTGGGCTACGTACTGGCCAGCCGAGAACTCTTATATTATGGGAATTAAACCAAGATTTTGAATGTTTTGCAGTGTGAATTGAAGCATTGTCTTGCTGAAATTCCCACTGAGGACCCCCTAGAAGCTCAGCAAATGGCAGTAGGTTTTCTTCTAATGTCTGTGTATAATGCTGTGAAGTTTGACGACCACTGGTGAAGGTCAGAGATACTTGTCCATTATAGCAAAAGGCTGCCCAAACCATCACCGAGCCCCCTCCTTGTCTGCGACTAAAAAAACGTCGAGGTTCCTTCCGCAAGTCATGCCAATACGATAAACAACCATCTGGACCATCCAGATTCCACTTTTTTTCATCGCTAAATATGACTGACTGCCATTTCTCTCCATATGACATATGCTTTCGAGCCCACATAAGTCTTTGTAACTTATGATGTGGTTTCAGAGCTGGTTTCTTCTGCATTTTGCTATAAACGATTGTTCCTTTTTCCAAAATTCGTCTACGAATCGTATCCTTTGATACAGAGAGTCCCGATTAGCTTTGAACTCCACGTACGCTCATTTGTTGAGTACTCGCTAGTCTTTGTATCAGGCGATCCTCTCGTACATTTGTCACACGTGGCCTCCCAGACCGACATTTTGCTTTATATTCGGAACCACTCGATAAAACTCTATAAATAGATTTTTTTGACCTATTAATAATAGCAGAAATTTCAGAAACGCTCTTCCCTTCACCTTTCAACTGCCAAATCCTTGAAACCTCATTCACTTGAATTTCTTTACCTCTCGGCATGTCGACTATGAAGCACAATCGTTTGCAGAACTTAAGTACTCCAAATTTGTGACATCATCGATTCTAAATTTGCATATGCCAGCGAATATTCAAAGAAATTTAGAATAGTGTCTAAACTTTTGCGACAAGCACATTTGAATTTTTATGAAAAAAATTAGTATTATAGCAAATAAAACGACTGTCTTTTGTACGTAACATTTTAAATCAGTTTTTGAATATATTTACAGGTTTTTGTAATTCTGACGTCATAATTCTACATTTTAAAGCTGAATGACGTCATTGTCTAAACTTTTGCGTCATAGTGTATGTAAGGAACTGTGATCCATAGTTTGAAGCTTAAATACTCTGCGGTATTACCTTAGTGGCCGTGCAAGATCGTCAAAATTTCCCTGTTGCGAAAGAAAAAAAATTGGATTACTTTCACCCACAGTAGTCCTTCATTCATGAAGACATTTCTAATACAGAAATATTGCCAAAAATAATTGATGCTTACTGAAAAACTCCTCCCTATTTTTCCACAACTTCTTAAACATTTTCTTTCGATTATTTTGGTCTTCATAAATTTATGTATCAAAGCACATTATTCATTTGAATCTGTAAACATATCAGAATGTGGCCAATCTACTTATTGTTAAACGTCTGTCTCGTTACGCCCTGTGCTAGTTAAAACGTAAATAATCATAGATAAATTTCTACATAATAATGTCTGATTTCTTTTCCTTTCACCTAGAGCTAGTGAATTTCAATACTATAATTGGAACTATGTCATAGCTTTAGCAAATGTTAAAAAATATAGGAAAATTTTTTACACAAATACTCATTTAAATTTGTTTTGAGTTCAAAATAAATATAACAAAATTTAGACGGCTAGATGAATTTGTTAAATTAAGATAAAAAGTAGAGAATTTTAATTTCATTAAATAAAATTTTAAATTTACTAAAATGGAAAAATAATGTGTAATTTCGTTTAATAAAAACTTCACGGTACAGCAAATATATTTTTGTTAAAATGAAAGTTCGTTAAAGTAATTTCAATTTTGCACATGATTTTTTTATTATTATTTTGTGGAAATTAGTTGAATCTAAATTCTATCTAACGTAAAATGTAAAATTAATATTAACTTTCACGTGCTGTTAATTATATACCTTTATTTAGCTTAGACCATTCTTGTAATCTGAAGATTTTCACGGGTACATGTCTTGAGTCGAAATTTTAATGTGGATTGCTAAAAGGATTGTTGTAATGAGTATTTCGTTCTACTGGAGTTTGTTGAAATGGAACTAAACTGTATCTTGTTTTTTAATATAGGATTTAAACATGTTTTTAAATATTTCATAGATACGCCTTGTTTTGAATTGTTGAATGAAAAACTGCAATAAATACTTCACTGAATCATAATAAAACTTTTATTTTACAAAAACATTTATGTAACATAGTTTTTCAATTTGCGTCTACTTTTGATGATTTTATTTTTCGAAGTTATTGAATATATCTGAACATAACGAAACTGGAAAAGCACTTTCATTGGTCATTATGTTTTATTTAACCTCAAATACTTTAACAAATGAGATACTAGTATAAAAGTTTCTTTTATCGAAAAAAAGTATTTTTCCGTTATTCAGCTGTTATAATAAGAATGCCATGCTAACTTAGTTTTAATTGCATATTCTGCTTTTTTATTAGATATTGTAGTGTTAAATTTATTTGTCTAATTTAATTTCTTTTCTTCCTTTAGCTTAAGTTGTACTGAACGACGAGATACAGGAAAGTTCAGAAAGTTCACTGTGTTTGTATGTTGTTGTTTTTATGTATCTCCACGCACAAATTTTGAACGGATGACCCTATTTCGATAAATCATTATGTTAGAAATGACTTGTTTTGGTCATGGTTTTGCTATAAACTTCATTAGGAGATATATCATAGAGGTCTCTAAGAGTGCGCAGTTTAATCTTTGTTATTATATATGAGGACCCCAGAAGCCAAGGGGTATAAGTGACAAAATTGAAAAAAATTGAACTAAGTGCACAGAGGACCTGGAAATATGCTTTTTTCTTTTCAGGTAAAGAAATATAAGTGATTTCTAATTTTGTGTTGTGTTTTAGAGATCAACCACTTTTGCCGAATAATGATCAATATTGATTAATTATAAATTTAAAGAAAATTGCACTCTACTTTTTTCACATTTATTGAAATAAGAGTTCAAAGACCTCTGTGAAAGAAGCAGCAGTTTCCTATTTTAATTCAGACAATTATTATTGATGTTCAACTTTAACGCAAATTATCTATGAACTCAATTTACTCCAGATCGAAATTTTGTCACTTGTACCACTTGGCTTCTGATGTCCTCATATATAATTCTAATTAGTACATCTTGAACCTCTACATAGCGTGTGCATTTTTGTGAAACAATTCTCATAACTGCCAATCATTCAGATTTTTGTGTTACTATATCTGAATAGTATTCTTTGTCTTTTTAAATCACAGAATTTCAAGATTTTGAAAAAGTAGCAATGCTTATAATTGATCTCGAGCATATTGGAGCAACATTATAATGTGATGTATTGACCAACAAATTTACGAATTCCAAAGACAAATTTGTTGACACTCCTTTCGGCAGTGATATTAATTTTTGATCTTACTGCAAAGACGTAACTGACAATTTGTTAGTAATAATGATACTCTTTTCTTTGTCATTATTTCCTGCCACCATCTACTTGTCATTCTCACCTTCTAGATTTTCTTTTTCTGTGACATTGCTAGGAGAGAAATCGGTTTTGCTAGCACTTTTGAGATTCAAAAACCATAGATCAGTTACTTTACATAGCTATATCATATGCAACTGTTGCAACTTCGTTATAAGCTGCTGTAAAAAAGCAAGCAATTTGAAATACCGTTCTGTTTTGATGGTCTGTTGAGAACCATAGCCGTTTCAGAACTTTCTTGGGAGGGGCAAAGATTTTTTGAGGGAAGTTATACAGCTAAGGGTAGGATCCAAGCGTCTCCCCCACACCCCGAACGAGAACGAGAAACGTAAACTGAATCATGCTTACAAAAACAGTAAAAACTTTTAATACGGAAACTGAAGAATCAATGAAATATATTTCGTTTTGTTTTTCCAGACAGGATTCTATTATAGGTTCCATTTTTACAGGCGTCCTCAAAGACTGTTAAACCATCCACTCTATAGTATAGCTCTGGAAAGAGATGTATTACAGTAAAACTTGTGAAAACGAAGCCTGTCTATAACAGAATTCTTTCTCAAAGGGGAAAAACAAACTTGGATGAAAAAACGCCATACAATTGTACTTCCTAAGACAAACACCTGTCTAAAATGGAACTTTTTTTTAGCCAATTTCGACTTCTTTTTTTCAGGTTTTACTACAGGGGCGCCATTTCAAGAGTTTCCTGGCGAAGGGCAAGGAAAAATTTTCTTTGAGCTACGGGAAACGTGCAGAATTACACAACTTGCAGAACTGCACAAATCTTGCAGAAAATGAGAAAATCCCGCACGATAAAAAAGCTCTGCATGATTTTGTCTCCTTAACTTCTTTCACGAACATGTGATTATTGTGCGAATGTTTTTTATTTTCGTGAAAGTCCACGATTTTTTTTCTTTCGAATCCCGCAAAATCAATTCGTCCATGGGTCATAGAAAAAGATCGCAAATTTTGAAAAAAAAATCGTCGCGAAAAAAATCGCTAATTTCTCCAAACGACAGTGGAAAGTATTGCTACTTTCATCAGAGATCGCGAAAAGAAACGCAGTTTTAGTCAAATGGTTGTACATGCTGAAATCTCAAATTTTGTAAAAGGATTTCGAAAAAAAATCGTGAATTTCGTCAAAAGATTGCACAAAAAGTCACGAAAATTTAGTCAAACAATCGACGGGAATTTCGTCAAACGATAGTGAAACAAGATACGAAACTTCGTGTAACTATCGCGCAAAAAATTACAAATATTATTAGTTGGTGGTAAAAAAAAATAATCACGAATTTCAACAAATGATCGGGAAAAAGAATCGCGAATTTTGTCAAAAGATCACAGAAACAAATATGGAATTTCGTCAGTTGGTCGCAGAAGAATATTGTGAATTTAGACAAATGGCTGCGAGAAAAAAAAAACCAATTTCGATAAAGGTTGCAGAAAAAAAAAATTGTGAATTCCGTGAAACGTTCGCGAAAAAAATCGCAAATTTCGTCAGATGATCGCGAAAAAAGAATCGTGAAATTGAATCAGTCATGAGCAGAGTTCTGGCTGGCTTTTGACAAACATTAGCGATTTGGCGAATCAGAAATAAAGAAACAGTAGCCAAATGAAAAAAAAAAGTTAGCAAAATATATTCGGCGTGAAGCACTGAAAAATCTATTTTTAACCCATTATTTTATCCCTTTTTTTCAATATGTTCTAAAATAATTTAATTTTTTGTAATTGCTTATAAATAAGAACTTCGACTATTCACTACAGAAATTATCAAAAATAAATACATTCTGAATGTCTCCTAAATGTGCAAATGTTTCAGGTATTTCTTTTAGCAGGCCAAATAAAAGTTCAAAACAGCGATCTCTGATGGTTTTACCGTTGTGGAAAAATACATTAAAAATTGCTAAGATATTTCGATATTAAAAAATTATCGGTATATATTATTATCGGTAGAAAGAATTAGCCGGCCAATGATACTTTGCATATAACTAATAAATAGTATGGTAATTAGCTAATTTCAACGCCGCGTTCCAGCAAATCTTTTCTCTATTTGGCGCTTGAGAGCAATTTTGCTTGTGTTTTTCCCGGCTACACGCCTGCAAATAAATAGTGATTAACTGACAATAAAAATACCTATCCATATCCCATAATCCTTTCTGTGTGTTTGGCTGTTGATAAACGAATTGGTGTTGAGTCAGTATCTTAATAAATAGAGTAATGAAAATTGCGCGGTGCGATTGAACATGGAAAATGACATCAACCGTTCAGTAATACGGATGAGAATCGTGACTGTACTGACACACACATGCATACAAAGCAGAAATTGAGCCCTCATAGTTTGGCGAGTCTAATTGTTCGTTTACTTGCCAAATAAAGCATTTTGTCGCGATTTGGCGCAATGGCGAACGGCAACGAGAACACTGGTCATGAGATAATCATCCCTCGAACGTCATGAATAGGTCACGAAATTTGCAACTTTTGTGATCTATAGCGATAAGAAAATTTTCATTAGTGATTTTCTGCAAGTAAAGGTAAGGTAAAGCGTTAATTACAAATATTATTAGTTGGTGGTAGAAAAAAATAATCACGAATTTCAACAAATGATCGTGAAAAAGAAGCGCGCATTTTGTCAAAAGATCGCAGAAACAAATCTGGAATTTCTTCAGTTGGTCGCGGAAAAATATTGTGAATTTCGAAAAAAGGTAGCGAGAAAAAAACCAATTTTGATAACGGTTGCAAAAAAAAAAAAAAAAAAAACCGTGAATTCCGTGAAACGGTTGCGGAAAAAATTGCAAATTTCGTCAGATGATCGCGAAAAAAATCAATGAAATTCAATCAATCATGAGATAACCAGCCCACGAATGTCATGAATAGGTCCCGAAATTTGCAACTTTTGTGATCTATGGCGATAAGAAAAATTTCTATTAGTGATTTACTGCAAGTAAAGGTAAGGTAATGTTTTAATCGTTTTGGATTGCGTTTTCACTATTTTGATGTGGGTTCATGTTAATACTATTTTTCAAAAAAATCCTGAATATTTTTCAGATGAAAAAGCTACATATTTCAACATTAATGAATACTTTATATATATCTTCATTTTTTTTTTTACATACATTTTTTTACATATTTATATTAAAGATATAATTGTAGACTTTTTTACAATAATTGTATTAAAATATGGATTCATTTTCTTTCATTTCGGGTCGGGTTGCCTTTCAATGTAAATCTTTTTAGCGGATTATGTATTTACATGAAAATACAGTCCTGCGGCAGGATAGGTTGACGTATTTTCTTCATTGGGAGCGAGGTACACTTTAAGTTTTTCGGATTGTGCTTTATCTCTTTCAGCCGGAGTCGGGATGACCTGGGTTTTAACAAGAAAGCCCTGAATATTTTTTAAATGAAAAACTATAGATTTGACTATTAATGGTGGCCCATAGTAATAACTCATATGTTCATTTCTGTACATAAGGGACAAAATGGTAGACTACTTTATTATAAACATGTTAAAATATGGAGTAATTTTCTTTTACTTTGGAATTTAGTGGAAATCTGTCGGTTTTGGGGTTGAAGAAATTGTTGTCGAGTGCTCGAAGACTCCATTCCTAGGCGTTGAATAATTTTGAGAGTGTACCATACATAATATGATTTAATAAAACAAATAATTAAATAATTTGATAACATTGCATTGATTGCAGTAAATATAACGTGACACTAATAATCCAAAAAATTAAAAAAGTCAGATAATTAAGAACTTGAATTATACTCTCACCTTCATTCCGCCTCCCCCACCCCCCGGCAAAAAACTAACCGAAAAAACTCTACCCCTGAGTTTCTAGCTATATGGGGACTAGTTTTTCAAGGATCAAGTTGTACACAGCTGAGAAGCAACTGATAAAAAAAATGTCTAAAATGAATTTTTAAAATTAGTCAAATCACGATACATATCTCAACTTAAGAAAGTTTGAATAGAATTTTTTTTTATATAATTTTTAATTTCTATGCATAAAGTATTTATTGAATGTATATGTTTTCATTGCAATCCCATCTGATAAATTATTTTAGAGTTTGATAATTTTTTTAAATTTTTGTTTGAGTCTGACAATTGATGGTTGATAAATTTTCTGAAAAATCAAATTCCTTGGGGGGAAGGGCTATTGCCCCCCAGACCCCCTCAAATGGCGTATAGGTCTTCCACACAGGCCTGTAGATATTCCACACTGTAAAAGAAAAATCTGTAAAGTTACTAAAGTTTTTCTAGGAAACTTTGATTCCTAGAACATTTTATGTAATGGCAGCAACAAAAATTCATGAAACAGGTACACTTTTGCACCGAAAATCAAATTATCTGTAAGGTTACTAAGAATGTTTTAGGAAACTGGGATGTAACTGCAACCACGGTTGCAGATAAAATTTTAGTAAGGTTACTGTAATTTTAGCAGATTGATTTGTAAAGCTACAGAAACTTTACAGAAACTAGTTTTGCAGATTTACAGCTTTTTTGTGCAGTTACAGATGAAAGTTTAGTAAGCATGTAACTTTACATCTGTAGAACTACAGATTTTTTTTTTACCATGCAGTTTCTTCCATGCTGTATTCATAATGGAGAGGGAATAGATACTTTAAGTTTTTGAGAGTCTTACCAAAAAATCTTTTCATCTAGCTTCTTAAAATAGTTACATAATTCTTTTCCAACTTCCTTTGAAAATGTTGTGTGAAATCTATTTAATTTAGTAGCATAATTGTTCCTTTTCTAGCGTTTGCGTAATGGGGACTCTGGTATTCCCAATGAATCAGTAACAACTTTTCCCCCCTCATCTTAGAGAATTTTTTTATCATTTCTACCATAATCTAAGGTGCAAAAATTAACCTCTTGAACTTTCTAACACTTCTTGGCATTCTGTAAATAATAAACAAGGCAAAGAAACGGTAATTATTAATTATTATAATTATACATTAATTTTATAGTGTTACAATAATTTTTAATTTTGTGGCAAAGCTACAGACAATATTTATTTTTATTTATCTGATCGCTTAATCGGCAGGCTATTTCTGAGACGAACCAAAACAACTCTTCTCCGAGGCTTTGGAGATCGACAGAGAGAGTTGGCGTACATTCGAATGTTGTCGACTCCAAGATGTTTTTTCCTTACTTTGTAAATAATTGATTTTTAAATGTTTTATTTAAGGTATATTTTTGCATCATAATGTTCAGCGCATACTTGCTTCTACTATGCTTCACTACAAAAATTGGTGGCCTGATTTACACGTTTGAATGCTGGACTTGGAATAATATCTTCATAAAGTATTTCTCAGCAAAGCTGTAAAGTTATTGTTTTCATTAACAGACATGAGATTTTCGAATGTTTATCACCCGTTTGCATTTATCCTCTGAGTTTGTGGTTGTTCATTATTTTAAATTGTTTCATATTTTCGAAGAATATTTGGTTTTGCTCTTAATTTTGATATTTCTGTTATATTTTATTTATCTTTTGTTACTGTAAATAATGCCTGACGGATATTTCAACTGTGTTTAATGCGGACGGAAATGTAAATACAGGATGTGGTAGAGTGTCAGTAAAAATTCCTAATTTCGGGTCTAATATTGCTAAGTTATTTTTTGTGCAGTTGGAAGCTAGTTTTAGATTGGCAGGAATATCCGTCGAACAAACTAAATCTCATCATTTGGTTGCTTCATTGGATGCCGAAACATTATCGTTTGCAACAGATATTCTTTGTACACCACCGGAGGATCCGTATATTGCTTTTAAAACACAGTTACTATCGGAATTTGAAGTTTCGCAGAATTGGAAAATAAAGACATTGCTTGAAGATTTCGAACTAGGTGATAGGTCCCCCTCAATGTTGTTGCGTAAATTGAGAGAATTAAGTGAGAGCCATGTTGGCGATGATTTTTGGACAAATATATGGCTTCGCAGGTTACCGGTGTCGGTGCAAACAATTTTGTCGGTCAGTTCTGAGGGTTTAAATAAATTGACAGAAATGGCAGATAACATTTGCGAATGGACGCAGGTTAATGTTAATTTTCTGGATTCGCGTGGGTCTGAACAGGCGCAGCTTAATCAGCTAAAATTATAGGTTGAGGAACTTTCAAAGCTGGTTAGTTCAGGTTCTTGTCACCTCTTCACCTAGGAAACCATATCGACGGAACTCTTTTAATTCAAAGGACAGAGCACGTAAAGACTCATGGCTATGTTGATATCATTTTAGATATAGGGAAAAGGCGCGAAAGTGTGTCTCTCCGTGCGCTTACCAAGCAAAAAACAATCATTGCTCGCAGGAATAGCGGCGGGTACTGCACGTATGGGCTTGAGTATCAGACTTTATGTTACTGATAAAATTACACAATCCAGCTATTTGATAGACACTGGTAGTGATGTTTCATGTTTTCCTAAGTCGTTTTTGGTTAAGGATACTAGTAAGAGCGATTTCACATTGCATGCTGCTAATGGTACTAAAATCTTCACTTACGGTACTAAGCTGTTGACTTTCTGTAAATAATAAACAAGGCAAAGAAACGGTAATTATTAATTATTATAATTATACATTATTTTATATTATATAATTCGGACCTTGGATTGAAACGTAAATTGCAATCGCCGTTTATCGTAGCTGAGGTAACTAAGCCGATAATTGGTGCCGATTTTTTGCAACATTTTGGTTTATTGGTTGATTTAAAAAAGCGTTGTTTATTAGACCCGGTGACTAATATTACTGCTCGTGGTCGCGCAAATCTGTGTGATATCTCAGTTGTTAAGACTATTCTTGGTGATTCTGAATATACCGAACTACTAAAAAAGAATAAGGAGATTACTGAAATGAACAATATGGGCAATCGAAAACATGATACAATGCATTATATCCCTACTGTTAGGCCCCCTGTTACGGCTAGAGTTCGTCGCTTACATCCAGCTGAGCTCCGAATAGCTAAACAGGAATTTGATTATATGCTAGAGAACGGTATTTGTAGAACCTATAAAAGTAATTCGGCTAGTCCATTGCATGTGGTTCCTAAGGGTGCGTCAGATTGGAGACCAACAAGGTATTATTATGGAATTATCCTTTTAATCAGAATAAAATGCAGACTTGACACCAGAAAAAAATTACGACTCTCTTTTAAAAAAATAGTTATATTGAGAAAACTATATTTACATGACAAATACATGACGACAGCACTCACAAAAAACATTTAATGCACCTTAATTTGATTCAAACATCTACGTCTATTTTACTACCTTCTTGCGTCCACCACCTCATATCAGCAAAAACACTCGAGTAATGTTCTCAAGTTCCTCGAGACATTTCAGTTTCTTCCTCGGAGCACGTCTGCCGCCGACAGTCACTTGTTCCGCGCATGCGTCAGCATCAATAGTGCGGAGTTGTGATATCGACTCCTGACGGTGCTTTTAGAAAACTAGCTTTGTCGGGTTTTGGGAAATGGGATCCCACAGCTCGGCCGTCCTTCTATTCATTCGTCCTCGAATGCATCCTGGACCGCTGGGAACAGCAACTGGAACACCTGGAAAGATAAAGAAAAAAAAAACAGCAGCATCCGAAAAAAAAGTCATCATTATTATATTATTTCTTGAAAAAATTCTTCTTATTCTTTTTTTTACGTCTCTTTGTCGTTCTTTCTTGTTACGTCTTATCGTCTTCCCTTTTCTTACGTCTTTCCGTCTTCTTTTACCTTACATCTTTCTTCTTTTACCTTACGTCTTTCCGTCTTCTTTTACCTTACATCTTTTCGTCTTCTTTTACCTTACGTCTTTTCGTCTTCTTTTACCTTACGTCTTTTCGTCTTTCCTTTTTTTACGTCTTCCTTTTCTTACGTCTTTTCGTCTTTTTTTTTCGTTCCTTCGGGATTAATTTTGTCAAAATCGTTTAAAGTCAGTCCGGTGGTGTGTCATAGTCGGGGTAGTGTCATAATCGGTGAAATTCTTCATCTTTTTTTATGTCAAGCGTCATCCGTCCTCGGCTTCATGTACTCGGCGCAAGTACTAGTGACCATTGGATTTTCATTAAATCCAACTTTCTTTACATCGTAGGTGTCGTTATTTTTTACTTTTATGACTTTGTAAGGACCTAAATATTTTGATTTTAACTTCAAACCTGGACTTTGTTGTGTGCGTTTTATAGCAACCATATCATTAAGCTTAAATTTTTAGGCTTCTTTCGTCTGAGATTATAAGTTTTACGGTTCTCTTCTTGGACTTTTAAAATTTGTTTTTTAGCGTCTTTTCTCAATTCTTCAGGATTATTTATAAAATCAGATTGTATTTCAGCGTTCAAAAGGCTAGTAATCTCGATGTTATTTTTTAGCTTCATTTTAGTACCAAACATCAGCTCGAAAGGGGTTGTATTAATACTTCTCTGAAAGGACGAATTTATTTCTTGTTGGACATCGCTTACATGCGTATACCACTTCGTAGGATTATCTACAGATAATTTAGACAAAACAGATATTATGACCGAATTTAGACGTTCGACTTGGCCGTTAGCTCTTGGTAACCCTGTGGTAATCGGGACATGTTTAATATTTTCTCTGACGCAATAATCTTCAAAAGCTTTGGAGGTAAAGGCAGGACCTTTATCTGAGATTATGCGAAATGGACTTCCAAATACAGTTTTTTGGATTTCTAATTTAGAAATT
Source organism: Maratus speciosus (assembly GCA_963932465.1). Classification (NCBI taxonomy): domain Eukaryota; kingdom Metazoa; phylum Arthropoda; class Arachnida; order Araneae; family Salticidae; genus Maratus; species Maratus speciosus. The sequence continues at coordinate 139,096,878 of OZ010787.1, read as the reverse complement.
ACTTCTGCAGTGTCGGTAGATTTTGTGGGATACAACCAAACAAATTTTGTGAATGCGTTAATGACTGAAAAAATATGTTTGTAATTTTTATTCGTGCTCTCCAATGGACCTAAGTGATCGACATGGTACGTATGTAACGGAGTTTCTTCTTTTTCTATCGGGTGTAGCAAACCTTCTTGTTTACCAGATTTTCGATTTATTAAAATACAGGGAACACAATTTGATATACATTTCTCGATTTTTGTTTAACTTTGGGGATGTAAAAATCATTCTCTAAATTTTTTTCTGTTCGTGCGACTGCGTAATGACCTTTTTTCGTGAGCGGCCTTAATTATATTCATTTGCATTTCATCTGGTACAACTAATAAATCACTAAAATTAATAGTTGATGGCACAAAACTTTGAACTGGAAATTGCTTGCTTTTATCCAAATTTGATGATTCCATATCATTACTTGCCGAACTATTATTTAAAGGTACTTCGTGTTCCGAATCTGTATCACTGTCGTTCTGAACATTAGCTTGTAACAAGCTTAAATCCGATAAATAAGTAACTAATCGCGTCGTAAGATTAACCAAAGATCCTTCATTCGAAACGCAAAGTACATTACAAATTGTAATTAAATCATTCAGAGAAAAATCCGCTTGACATTTCGTTATTTTGCTTTTAAATTCGGGACTATCGGTTTGATAACCAAAAGCAGAAAATTCTCTGATTCTTTTTCTATTTGATCGATCACCTTCAGCATCGAAAAGAAATTTATGCAAAATCTTAATTTTGCTTGTTTTTTCATTTTTAATGGCAAGTTCCAGTTCATTGATATCGATCAATTTCATCATGAAATAAAAAAAAATGAATTATATACAATGTACTCACCACTAAAAGCAATATTCACTTGAACACAGAATTCCGTACTTTTATTTTTATTTTTCCATCGGCGATTTCATAATACGCATCAGACTTGTGGGCGACAGCGTCAAAATGTTAAAACATTCGTTCCTCTTCTGACACCAAAAATTATGGAATTATCCTTTTAATCAAAATAAAATGCAGACTTGACACCAGAAAAAAAATTACGACTCTGTCTTAAAAAAAAATAGTTATATTGAGAAAACTATATTTACATGACAAATACATGACGACAGCACTCACAAAAAACATTTTATGCACCTTAATTTGATTCAAACATCTACGTCTTTTTTACTACCTTCTTGCGTCCACCACCTCATATCAGCACCAACACTCGAATAATGTTCTCAATGAAGGGAACGATTATTTTTTCCAACTGGATTAAATCATATTCAAGGCTGGAGTAGCACTAACAGGTAAGGCATTGGCACGGCACGCCAAGTATCCAGGTTCGATCCCTGGTCTGGACATTTTTCGCTCTGTTGGAATAAACTTCAACTGTGCTACTCCAGCCTTGAATATGATTTAATCCAGTTGGAAAAAATAATCGTTCCCTTCATTATGACCTAATGACATGGTATACAGGAGTTTCCGTGTTAAAAGTAGTTTCATCATGTAAATGCTATAGTTATAGCTCGGATGAATGAAACTAGCGCTGCAGTTCGCAGTCAAGTCCAACCAATAAGAGTGAATTATGTCAGCCAGGTATCGGTCCGGATAGCCTAACAGGTAAGGCATTGGCACGGCACGCCAAGTATCCAGGTTCGAACCCTGGTCTGGACATTTTTCGCTCTGTTGGAATAAACTTCAACTGTGCTACTCCAGCCTTGAATATAATGTTCTCAAGTTCCTCGAGTCATTTCAGTTTCTTCCTCGGAGCAAGTCTGCCGCCGACAGTCACTTGTTCCGCGCATGCGTCAGCATCAATAGTGCGGAGTTGTGATATCGACTCCTGGCGGTGCTTTTAGAAAACTAGCTTTGTCGGGTTTTGGGAAATGGGATCCCACATTATAGGGCGCTTAATCGAATTACAGTGCAGGACAGGTACCTCATTAATCACATTCAGGAATTTACATATGTGTTAAATGGAAAAAAAAATTTCGAAAGTGGATCTATCCCGGACATACCATCAAATTCCGGTACATTCTCCGATATCCCGAAAGCTGCTATTATAAATCTTTTTGGTTTATTTGAATTCCTATTTTTAAACATTGGCTTATCCTCTGTGGCGCAAACGTTTCAACGCTTCATAAATAAGGTCCTTCGTGGTTTAAATTTTTGCTTTCCTTATCTCGATGACATCTTAATCGCGAGTGAAACTCACGCGGAGCACATGCAGCATTTGGTGGAAGTTTTTAGGTGATTTCGAGATTACGGGGTTATAATTAACGAATCAAAATGTGAGTTTGGTAAAGAAGCGATAGATTTTCTGGGTCACACTATAAATACTCAGGGCTGTGTTCCACACAAAGATAAAGTTAAAGCGATAGTTGATTTTTCAAAACCAAAGACTGTTAGCGATCGGAGGATATTTTGGGGTATGGTAAATTATTATCATCGTTTTGTACCCATCGTTTGCAGCAATTTTGTTACCGCTGAATAGGTTCTTAAATGAGGCGGAAAAAAGAGATAAAAGAGAAATACAATGGGATGTGGATGCAGAAAGTAGTTTTGAGCAAGTTAAAGAAGCTATGGCTAATGCGATTTTATTTTACCACCCTTCTCAAGATGCGGAGATTGCACTTATAACTAGATGCAGTAATTTTGCTATGGGTGGGGTGTTACAAGAAGTTTCCTTCGATGGTCCAAAACCACTTGGATTTTTCTCTCGTAAGTTATCACCTGCGCAGTGTAATTATTCAACATATGACTGGGAATTCTTAGCGGCATATTCACCGATCCAGTATTTTAGGTATATGTTGGAGGCTCGTGTATCTGCGTTGTGCGTGGATCATAAACCCTTAATTTTTGCATTCCACCAGAAACAAGAAAAATGTTCCCCTAGAAGGCTTCAGCAATTACATTTTATGTCGCAGTTTACCAGAGATATACGTTATTTACCAGGTAGAGGAAATTTTGTTGCTGATAGTTTATCGAGAATTTGTGAGATTCAACTTTCGACACTTGCTGATTCAGAGCGGGCAAAGTTGCAAAGGGAAGATGAGGAGCTAAAAGCTATTTTGGAGTTTAGTTTAGCGGGAAATTAGCTAAAGTACAAATGCCGGATGCTAAGACATTATTGTATATTATGAAACTTCTGGTGAGGTAAATAGGTTTTATGTCCCTCAGATTCTAAGGAAAAATGTATTTGAGTCAATGCATGGGTTGTCTCATTCAGGAATACGGTTAACTAGGCAGCTAATATGTTCAAAGTACATTTGTCCAGGTCTAAATAAGTATGTTGCTGTGTGGTATAGAGCATGCATACCCTGTCAAAAGACAAAGGTACACTTACATACTAAATCTCCTTTGATGCGATTTCTGGTCCCAGATGAAAGATTTGCGCATATACACCTGGATATAATTGGTCCTTTGCCTTTAGTACGTGGATTCAGATATTGCCTAACGATGATTGATAGGTTTACTAGATGGCCAGAGGCTGTACCTATAGGAAATATAACTGCTGAAACTGTTGCTCAGGCTTTTGTGTAGACATGGATTTCTCGTTTTGGTACACCTCAGAGGATAACATGCGATAGGGGTAGACAGTTCGAGTCCATACTTTTCAAGACTTTGACAAGGTTACTCGGCACTAATCTAGCTATGACTGTTTCATATACACCACAGTGTAATGGTTTGGTGGAGCGACTTCATAAACCTTTAAAACAAATGTACCATAAAGTTGATTGGTTCGAAGCTTTACCTCTAGTTTTACTAGGTCTCCGAACTACAATACGTGAAGATCTTGGTGCTTCTACAGCTGATTTAACATATGGAATCACCTTACAGCTTCCGGGACAGTTGTATGAAGATTCATCCTTGTTAGACCCACAAAATTATATAGCCAAGTTACAGAAAATAATGTGTGCTTTCAGATCCGTTCAACCTTTCAGGCATGGGCAGCAAAAGATCTGCGTTTCAAAAGAACTAAATAATTGCAGCCACGTTTTTCTCCGGAGAGGTCCTTTCAAGAGGGCTCTACAACCTACTTATGAGGGACCGTTCCAGGTTGTTAAGAAACAGAAAAAGGACTTTACACTTCTCATTCATGGTCAAGAAAAACTTATAAATATTGATAGGTTAAAACCTGCTATTCTTTTGTCAGGAAAAGAACTTGCTTCTTCGACTACGAGAGCTGGTCGAAAAGTTCATTTTCGTCTCCCACTGTTTGTTACTTTCTTCTATCTTCAATAGAAGAAAGTATTGTAATCGAAATTTTTTTCGACTTCCGGTTTTCGACAGATTTCACGTTTTAGGGATCAGAGATCTCAAAAACATGTTTATAGAAAATGTCTGTCTGTGTGTTAGTGTGTCCGTATGTCCGTGTGTCTGTATGTCGTCATTGTACCATCGAAAATTGTACGAAGTTATGCATAGAATTGAACCAAAATTTTTTTTGAGTTTGCGGCTATAGCAAGCAGGTCCGCCATTAATTTGGAAAAAATCCGCCGGCAGGGGGCGTTGTAATAGCGATTTTCGTGGCATTTTGAATATTGTACCATCGAAAACTATGAAGTTATGCATAGAATTGAACCAATTTTTTGTGTATGTTTTTGGCCATGGCAAGAAGGTCCTCTCTGAATTTGCAAAAATTCCGTCAGTAAGGGGCGCTGTAATAGCGATTCTTCTGCCATTTTTGTGCATTTTGAATATTGTACCATCGAAAAGTGTATGAAGTTATGCCCAAAATTAAATCAAATTTTTTGTGTATGCTTTTGACCATGGCAAGAAGGTTCTCCTTGAATATTGAAAATTCCACCGGAAGGGAACGCTGTAATAGCGATTTTTGTGCAATTTTCAATATTGTACCATCGAAAAGTGTATGAGGTTATGCATAATTCTAATAAAAATACTAATAAAACTAATAAAAATGAATTATTGGTATTTGTAACAACACTTTGAAATATTAAGATACATGAGATAGAAGAAAGTTTTGGGATTGGCACATCCAACTATTGTGAGACTGGCAGGGGAGTTGTGTGTCAAAGCTACAGACAATATTTATTTTTATAAAAATAGCAAATAAAGCCTTTGTGCAACAGTATTAAAAAGCCGAAACAGAACGTTTAAAAATGCACAAATAATACATGAAAAGCAGCAAACAGCTGTTTCGAATCTACTAGCGAGATTCTTTTTCAGTGCAAGATAGGGAAAAGGAACAGCGTGCTAGAAAAAGCAAGGCTGAGCAAAATGATAGACAGAGACGCGTTGGCGCCAAAAACAACCAATGAGAGAGAAGCAGTGGAAACGACAGGGTGGACAAGTAGCGACATCTACCGGAGAAGGAGAGAAAAAGAAACCAAAAAAGGGGAAAGTAAATTAATGCTTTCCAAGTACTTGGAAAATCAGGAGTACTAGATAAGTCATTGACTAAATAGTGAGAATTTTTAATGATGTGGTAGACACACCACATCATTAGTGGTACCACATCATTAAAAATTCTCACTCTTTAGTCAATGACTTATCTAGTACCTACTAAGGATTTTCCAAGTATTTGAAAAGCATTAATTTAATTTCCCCTTTTTGGTTTCTTTTTCTCTCCTTCTCCGGTAGATGTCGCTACTTGTCCACCCTGTCGTTTCCACTGCTTCTCTCTCATTGGTTGTTTTTGGCGCCTTCGCTACCCGCATAGGGTATATAAGCCAGCGCGTCTCTGTCTATCATTTTGCTGACCCTTGCTTTTTCTAGCACGCTGTTCCTTTTTCCCTATCTTGCACTGAAGAAGAATCTCGCTAGTAGATTCGAAACAGCTGCTTTTCATGTATTATTTGTGCATTTTTAAACGTTGTTTTTCTGCTTTTTTATATTTATTTTTATTTATCTGATCGTTCTAAACGGCAGACGATTTCTGAGACGAACCAAAACAACTCTTCTCCGAGGTTTTGGAGATCGACAGAGAGAAATGGTGTACATTCGAATTCGAATGCTGTCGACGCCAAGATGTTTTTTCCTTGCTTTGTAAATAATTGATGTTTAAATATTTTAATTAATGTATATTTTTGCATCATAATGTCCAGCGCATACCTCCTTCTGCTATGCTTAACTACAATTTAAATATTTTTCATTGTGGAAGAGTGCGTGTGTCTCTTATATAATAGTGCCTAACTACTGCTTTATGCAGGTACTCTTTTAGAGTGAATGATGAGTTTTTTGCATGCAATTGTATTGTCCTGAATTTTAACATTTGTGTGTGATTGAGCTATCTATTCTGCCATCTCTTCGTGAGTCTGTTTAAATCACTTGGAATCAGGATTGTCACGGTTATTTTGTGCAATATGTAGCCTACGTATTTGTGGACGTCTAGTAGCTATATATACTGCGGTAGTAGCTAGATTCTATAGATTTAAACGCATCTCGCTTATAGCGGTAATCTAGTCTGGATTTTAGCGGCATACTGCTTTTACAAGTGGAGAGCTTTTGGGAGTTCAGACGTGTTGTGTAGCAAGCGAAATTTCCAGTTATATGTTTTTAAGTAGATTCTTTGGCTGTGAATTTGCCAGCGTGGTATGGAGTTAAAGATTCAATATTTTGAATAAAAGAGTGTTAGTATCCACGGAGTTCCCTTTCGAAGTGCTATTGTCATGTTTAAATTGACATTTATAGCAATATTTCTTATGTTTTATTGCAGAGGTGATTCATTGTGTGCTGAAGTGACTTCTTCTTAGATTCCTGTAGCCGAACAGCGAGGCCATTTCTTTTGAGCTATTTTTGAATTTAGTGAGTAGTTTGGGAAAGCATTTCTGCATTCAGACTTTTTTTCAAGCTTATTTTCGATCATCTTTAAGTTCAAACTGCAAGTTCGTTTGCCAACCACTCTTATTATTGTTATAAAATAAACTATTGTTATTGTTAATCTTGTGTCATGGCTACTTTTCAAGTTAACTAGGTTGCGGTCAAGTTAAGTCCCCAAAGGGTATGTCAAATTCTTGCATAATCACTGGATGTGCACTCGTATAATTTTTACATTTGGAGAGAAATTCGTGTTGCCAACGTTGTCACTTAATACATCAGGGGATTTTACTTTTCTTCCAAACATGTTCATCATTTTGTCATTGGAATCCACCATGAAATCATTATAAATGAATAAGGTTTTCTAAATAGTAATAATGTGAAATTGAAGAAACATAAGATCGAAAGTAGTTAGAAACTTTGAGCTCACCACTTTTGTCTGTTTTTAATGCAATCAGTTTTTTTGAGGCACTAACTAGTCACACACGAGCACAATTGCAGATTGCAATGTGCTTCAGATGATTATTAGGGATGCGCACTGTCATAGACTCTTACACTATCATAATATATGCTTTTAAAAGTGTCATGTATCGTATATAGTTTTTTTTACAGAGATACGTAAATGAATTTAATATAAGATTGTCCATTATGTGACAAAATGAGCGATATTGCCAATAACGAGGTATAAAAATCATGTGGATAAAAATGAAGGGATGCCCCCCCCCTTCCTCGATCGTGATAAACACCTCTTACTAAAATACACCACCTGTCGCGCAATAAGTAAACTTAGGCCCAGTAATTTAAGAAACAATCCTTTGAAGTCGTCTTTTTCTTAATAATTGCTTGCTTACATATAATTTACAAAACCGCCTGAAAAAGACCTACATTTGTAATAGAAAAATACCTTTAATTGATTTATGCTATAGTATTTAAATTACTTTTCCTTGTAAATCTAGCTACTGTAGATAGAGTGAGCATAAAATCAGAAAGTGAGACTAACATGAGAAAGTTTGCATTTAAATCGTAGAAGTCTAAGTTTGCTATGAAAACTTTAAGAAAAACTGTTTAATGTGAATACATAGCAGTTATATGATCGTAAATAACCGCACTTTATCATTTATGCAGTAGCTTTTTGCTTCGCCGAATTCATAGTAATTTTAACACGTATTGAAAATTATAATACAGAAACTGTTTTTCGTAATTATAAAATATTACTTAAACACTTGTTTCATTCTTAGATTATTTTTATTGTACTTAATTCAAATCGTAGCTCATCAGAAATTACAATTCTTAATAAATACATAAATATTATTTATTTAACGCTCCTCCACATTGCATTAAAATAATTATTCTTTTTCAAAATTAAATAAAATCAACAAATAGTTAATATAAAGCATTTATTTATAACAATACACCTATATAATCGATTTAAAATGTACGCGAATAGCTTAAAAGCTTATGGAAGCTAATATTTAAATTATGTACAACAAGTCAAAATATAACATTAAATGCATGCATTACCAAAATTTAGAATATAGCCAGTCCGTTATTGCAAACAGGTTTATCAGCTCAGTTGAATCACTGATGTGAAAAGCGCAATTCCGCTGTTTGTTTCTCTAAATATTAATTATGTGTGAAAATCAATCTCGCCACCTATTAAACTCAGATTTGCTTTAAGTATGTATAAAAGATTTACTACATGGTGATCTTAAAACCAAAGAATCATGTGAAAATATTTTTACATTTTTTTCAATAATAGACATTGTTTTCAGTAGGTTAATGAAAGTAATTAGCATAAAATTTCTGTGGAAAAAGAGAGATACTTCTGAATACTAGAGAATGTCTCATATTTTTTAAGTGACATGAAAAGAGTAGTTTTAGATACACTAGGAGTTGAAAAATCACTCTGTATAAATAAGTCACGATGGATACAAAATTCGTGCACTCTTTAAAATTTTCAAGGCGTAAGTATAACATCATTATTTCCCATTAGAAACCTTCGCCTAGTATTTTTCTTCAGATTAAAAATTCTGCGATTAATCACTGCATTTTTCTGCAATTAAGGTAAAACATTATATTCGAAAATTGCGCTAGAAAAGTACACGTACCCTCAGTTATTGTGAAACTTAAATCATTTTTATATAATTCCATTTGCATGTATAAGAAACAGAAATATTGATTCCCTCTAGAAGATTGCATAAAATTAAAAAAAAAAAAGTTTCATTTTTTCTTAAATAACTACTCTTCTGTTTTCATAAAATAAGTTACGGGAAAAATAGTTTTCTTCTTCTTTGGTTTTCTCTTTTAAATTGAAAGAATTTTCAACTTTTTGCTGCAAAAACAAAGATGAAAAGAATTTAGTGGTTGATTTTTTTTAATACGATTTATTTAAATTGTAAAAGAAAATAGAAATAGAAAGTAACCACAGATGAAAAGAGTTTAGAAATTTAAATATGAATAAAAATTCATAGAGAATGGGCATTTCAAAAGCTGGATTAAGATGAATATTTTTAAATTTCTACATCATTATTTTAAAACATATCGTTATGTTAAACTTATCTCGTCATGGCATTTATTTTAAAAAAAAAAAAAAATTGAAGGTACCACAATTTTCTTTATAAATTAATTACAATGAAAAAATAAAATCGAAGAAAGTAAAATATAACTGATGTATGGATAGATGGATTTAAAAAAAAATCTATTTTAAAAGGGAGAAAATGGTCAAATTTGTTCTTAATGATACAAAAAAAAAATCTGAATTTAGAAATCACTCTGAAGAAATATCATTAAAAACTCACTATAAAAGGTATTTATATATGATAAAGTACGTTTGTTTTAAATACAAAAATGAAATATGGGGCATTCAGAATCAAAGGGAATCGTACATTTTTTGTTCAACTGAGTTTTAGATGAATTCTTGCTCTATAAATAATACTTTGTTCCGTGCCGTAACCACCTTCTGATAGGTTGAAAATGTGCACAACAGATAGATCTACTCTTCTATAATACTGAATGAAATGCTTAGGAGTCCAATAACTTTTCCCAGATATATCTCTGGATAATATTTTATGGACTTGATTCTCCCTATTTCTGAACGCCTCATATATATATTTGAAGAGAATTCTCAAACAATGCTTCAGATAAGATTGTAATTACATAATTTGTGTTATAAAGTTAATCTTTAATATATAGGAAAAATGCAAATAATATATATATATATATATATATATATATATATCTAAAATACTTCTATAACAAGAAATATGACAAAGGAAGTAGGAATTAAAATTTTCTAATAATGATAAGCGAAAGTTCAATTGAATAATTAGGATCTGGCAGTGTGAAGCAGGAGGGGCGTGATGGATATATATATTTTTTAATATGAAATAATGTTGATTACTTTTATTTAACAATTTTGTTTACCAAATAACACTACTTATTTCTTATAATGCAGTTTTTGAGTTGATACAATCCAAATTTTGAAATCTGCTATACTTGTTGTAAATGGTTGAACACACGTTTTTGAGAATATCTTAAACTTCTATCTTTCACAGTGTGTTTTTTAATTAATCGGAATTTACTTATAAATAAGATCCAGCACTTCTCACGAAAGACTTTTCGCTTTAAGTTAATGTTTATATATATTATATGTATATATACACTATATGGCCACAGTGGCGTAGCTAAGGGCGGGGGGCAAGGGGGGCCAAATTGTGAGAGGTTCAAACCGAAATTTTTTCGCATATGTTGACAGTAAATAAGAATTGTTGATGTTGTGTGTGTGTGTGTGTGTGTCTGTGTGTGAATGTTTTCTTTAGTTAGAATTTTGTTATATCCAAATAATGAAGAAAGAAAAAGCTTCTGTAAATGTTTCTAGGGATGACTCAACACACTTGGTACCTAAGATAATTATGTATCTTAACTGAGGCGCAAAAAGATTAAATAGGAAGCGCCAAATTGAGAGGATGTTTAAACCGAAATTATTTCACATATTGGGACAATAAATAAGAATTGTTGATTTTCTTCCCGTTTTTGTGTGTGTGTGAATGTTTTCTTTAGTAAGATATTTTGTTATATCCAAATAATGAAGGAAGAAACAACTTCTGAAAATGTTTCTAGGGATGGCTCAACACACTTCATACCGAATATAATTATCTACCTGAATTGAGGCCCAAAAAGATTAAATAGAGGGCGCCAAATGGAGAGGAGCTTTAAACTGGGATTATTTCAAATATTTTTACAATAAATAAGAATTGTTGACCTTTTCTTTTTCTGTGAGTATCTGTGCGAATATTTTAAAGAAATTTGGTGAAGGTGGGTGTGGGGAATGGAGAGATCGATAATTGTCAATCACTGATGGAGATTTCTAACTATCTAGCCTCCACTTTATAAGTCAAAAGGCTTGTTTGCGGCTTGGAGTGACATTTCTAGTATCAACAGAACACCTCTGGGATGGGTCCTACTGCCTTTGGCAGCGTAGACCGGGAATGCTAAGCACACATCTCTAATCACTAAAAACCTCCGTTCAAATTTATTTATTTCAAAATTAATCTCCGGCATGGGTCCCCGCTGCCTATGTCTCTGTATAGCAGGCGTGCTGCGCACGTGCAGGAAAATCTTAAGAGAATCGTAAGATGAGTTGAAAGAAAAAAATTCCGCAGAAATCCGTTCCATGAAATCAGAGATAAAAATGCCCCTTGGCGGTGGAAGGTACAACAAAAAACTGTAAGACAGTCGACAACCAAGTGGATTGAGCAAAACCAAGTTGAAATTGAGTCCATAGAACCCGGGATAAGAATGCGCCCCCTGCACTGGAGGTGGAGCTAAAAACTGCAAAAAAATCGTAAGCTACGTTGAATGAATCAATTCCCGCTGAAATCTGGCCCATAGAATCCGAGAAAAGAATGCGCCGTTAATGTTCGATAATTGTGTGTAAAAGAACTCTATATTTTGGAAAGCATACTTTTAAATGTAAAAAAAGAGGAGAAACCCTTGTGGGCGAACTTTTAACTCATATCACGGGACTCTTGCCACAGAACACACTAATAATCTTCGATTAAACTGATACAATGCTTTTAAATTAGGTTTTTAGAATTTGGCAACGTTTAATAGTTAAGTCGATTGTCCACATGTCGTATAATCTCTGATTCATCGATTTTCGGAAATTAAATGGAGTGTTCAGCTGGAAAAAGATCTCTTTTTAGTTCGGTTTTTAATGAATGATTGCCCTGTATGGTTCTTTCTCCGAACTTTTGTATTGTCGCTGTCAGTTTTTGAAAACATTAAGAAAAATTACCGACCGATTTTCAAAAATTTTATACGCAGGTGTAAATTTTTTTTCTACATGTGCTTTGAAATTTTCAAATAGATATCTTAATTAGTTTTCCTAATTTTTTCTGATTAGTGAAAATCGTTAATTTCTTCTATTTCGGCTGTGGAATCAAGTTCATAAGAGAACGCAATTTTGCCATTTTGTTTAAAAAAAACGCGTTTTTGATGGGTTTTTAAATAATATTCTCGGCTAATTATAAAAAAAAATTAGAAATCTGAGCCTCATGTGCATCAGGACCTGCCTTAGACTACCCTCACACAAATTTTCAGATTTCCACGTGAGGTAGATATATCTAGCCATCTCCGTCACACAAACACACACATAGATTGGTTTTTACACTGATTTTTGCGTTCTTCATTCCATATGAATATTTTCGTGTGATGGTGTGCAAAATTGATTTAACTGGAAAAACAATAAGTAAAGATATAATTTTTTCTTTATTGGAAATTCCACATTCCCGTCAAATTGGCATTGAAAAAAGCCAAATAATAAAATGTAAGCCACCTATCCCCAAATTTTCCCTTCTTAAATCGTATAAAAACCAAAGTGGGACTTTTCAGTATTCCTAGTACTACCAGTATAAATGGATGTTTTCATCGTTTTAAAAGTTAAATATATTTGATATATACTTAAATTCAGTGCATATGCATTAGAGAAAACTATATCTATATCTATCCATATAAGGAATAACTGGGAGATTAATAGGAGAAGTGAATTTGACTCGGGAACCGCTTTGCGAAGAGAACTCGTTAATTTCGTCGCTGCATCTTATAATAATGTCCGCGCATGTCTCATGAGCCATTTACGTCAATTTCGGGACCTGCATGGTCGTAATTTGTGCAACCATCTGAAATGGGCAAAATCTAATATTTTTCGTGGGTGTTCTTGCTAATATCTTGGCGATATTTTCCAGCGAGGGGCGAAGGTATCAAATTGGGTGAAACATTTATTTTAATTGGTTAATTAGCTCTTGATTGACATGTGGTCAAGATCCGCAAAGTTACCGGGATTTGTGACGTACAAGGCTTTAACCACAAATGAAGGAGGATTGCCCAAACGTCAGCATTTTCAATTTTAAGTTACTCTCTGAATTTAATGGTGAACGCAATAAATGTTGAGCTGGGAAACAAAGATACAAGGGGTAAGACGGATTTTAGAATATAAGATTTAAAGTTAGGTAAAAGAACTTAGATTTTAATTTAAATTTTTGAAATTTAATTTTAATTTTTAAAAGGATTTTTATTCTTATCCTTTTCATCTATATATATGTAGGGTAAATGCACCAGTAGTCGGCCACTTTGAGATAAATTACGTTATGAATAGCTTATTTTTGATTTCACATGAAATATTACAATCCCCCTATATGTAGCCATCCTTTATACGTCATAAGCCATCAGCAAAGAATTGTGGGTATTATTATTGCGTTAGTAATCAGCCATTTTTTATTTGGTTGCGGTCAAATAACCGTTTTTGCTATTTTTTTGTTAAGTTTGTTTAGTATTAATTTATTTTTTATTATTTTCTAAAATTATAAGACTCTACTATTAAAAAGTTTAATAAACTAATGTTTTTCAGTATCAAAATTAAATATATGTGTTTGTATTAATTAATTTTAATGTGGCCGATTATTGGGTATTACATTTACTTACATGTTCAGTAATCGGCCACCACGGTTGACTACTGGCTAAAAGGCCATTTCACTTTTTTGAGTCTATTTTTAACAATTTGATTTTCTTCGTAATTTGATTTTTGCAATTTGAGATTTATATAATCTTTTACTTGCATTTCATTTTATGTACACTATATATAAGGTGTCCTGGGGTAATAACGTCACCTTAAGATTCTACCAATTTTTACGGCTTAGTTTTAGATTTTTTTTCCCCAAACAAATATAGGATTTGATACAGTAACTTATTGATTATGTATACAAGAAAGACTATTTTAGCAGATAGCAGATTCATAAAATATAGTGGCGTGATTTCTTGACCAATGCTATTAGGCGTTATTACCCACCTGTTGGGTAATAAAATAACGTCTAAATCGCGGCTCTCACAATGACTCTTATCACAAATGCATCCAAGAAATTCCCTTGCACTTTGCCTTGGCTCATACGATGTCATTATTATTTACTTTAGTGTTGCATTTTTAGACTTCATAGTTTTTACAAATAAAAAATGAGAAAAAGACTTAAAATATATCTTAAGACTTAAATAAATAAGACTTTAATAAGACTTAAATAAGATTTAAATAAATATCATTCTATAAGACTTATATATCTATAAGACTTAAATAAATATCATTCATGCACAAGTTAAATGAAATTGATTTGCGCTAATACGTTTGTCAGGGACTGCAATGTTCACGAATTTCGTTCGTTTGTGATCGCGAATTTCGCGAATTTAGTACATTTTTGAGACTCCTGCATCCAGTGCATTTTTTATGAGTGCTATGCGCTTATAAGTTCCTTAGTTTTTGAGGCGTTAACGAATTTCGTTCGTTTGTGATTGCGGCTTTCGCGAATTACTTCGTTTTTGAGACAGCTGCACAACGAGGTTGCTGCACTAGGGTGGTCACAAGAAATCAATTTTCGAATTTTTTCGGGCGGACCCCCCAAAAAGTTGCCAATTGGCTAGAAAATGAGATTGGAAAACTTTCAGCTCATTTGGATAATATTAACCCGTGCCTCATTGAGGTCAAAGTTCGAAAAAAAAACGTGATTTTTCGCAAAAAATGCCGTTTTTTTCTACATGAAATGAATACAATTAAGCTTAGAAACATAATTCTGATCTCATTTCATAAAAAATATGTTTGCTTTGAAAAACCACTCGCTACATTTTTGTAAAAATGCATAGATTTAAACATAATGCGCGTTTTTCAGGACCAGACTTGACCCTAATCCTAAAAATTGACTTTTTATGAAAATGCGAAAAAACAATGTAACATTCCCTTTCATCTGCTTTCAACATTTTGTTTTCTTTGTTTTTTTCATTTTGTATATAATATAAGGTTTAATTATGATAAAAATTGAAGTTTAAACTGAAAGATTCAAAAGAAAAAACGGGCAAAGAAAGTATAAAAATTGGAACAAAAACTTTAAAATGCATTTTATTATTAAAGTTGTGTTACAAGAAAGGAAGAATTATAGAGAAAAGAAATTACTATCCCTTACATCATATACCCCGTTGTCATGTTAAGGTGGTAATGGTTCAGATAAGGTCTGTCTTGAAATGTTTTTCTACATTCAGATACAACATTTAGCATAAACGTTTTGTTCTTCGTCTTTTGTTAAACAGGAATTGAAATCATGGATTAATTTTATTCCCCTTTCAGCTGTGTTACCTTAAAATCATTCAGTATTTTTCATGATTTTAAATAATGTTTATTTTCACACCATACATCGGGATCAGTTTTTAGAAATTGTATATTAATATACAATCTAATAAGAAAAATCAGCTTGATATTAAACAAAAACATCGACTTATTTGTTCAATAAATAATCCACTTGGTTGAAACCTATTGTTGCTCTTATATTTCTATCATCAGCATCATTTTCGTGGTCAAATAATATTAATTTTACAGCCATGTTTATTTTCACTTTTTTCCCCAAAGTATTATCAAAAAATGAAAATGCAACTTGTACAGAGTTCAGATACCAAAGGTGATTTATCATTTTAGCGAGCGCTTTGTCTGCAAGCTATTTATAAATTTTTCTGTAATCAGCAAGTGATTTTAATATTTGCAGGTCTTGGTTGCGGGGAAGTGGAAGCGTTCAACCATGCTTTTATATAAATATTGATTATAAATAATCAAATGTCTCTAACACCTTCATTTTCTAAATTTGTTAATGAGAACTAATCCCTGAAAAGATATATTTTAAGAGAATAAATGACCTGTGATACCCATCGTCGATGAATTGAAATTGGATGTCTTTCGGAGGAAGACGTTCTGTAAAAGTTAAACAAAGTTAGATAAATTCTTTATAATCACCCATGGGCTATTACTTTTTTTAATGTTCTATAAGAAAGCTTGAAATTTCTTCTGAATTAAGTATTTTATATCTAATATTTTACCACCAATAGCATTTTCAAACTTAATCTGGTTGAACTTGGGCCCTCCAATCTGAATCTTATTTTAAATAACTGGCTGAAAACAGCTTTTATATTAATTTGTGAATTATGGTGGCGACATGATAAATACAGAAGATTTTACTTTAATAATTGATATAGTGTAATAATGATGTAAGTTCCTCTGAAGCGACCAGTGTTTACTGCAGTGGTACCAAAACACATTGCCTGGTTTTTAACAAGTTGCACCCACTCTTCAACTGCTGAAAATGGTTTTTGCCCGAGTTATTCCGATGCTGATTTTTAAGGTGAGGAACTCTTATTAAGTGTTCGTCACATCCACAACTAATTAAAACTGCTATCCACAATCAACTTCTAACTTTTTAAAATAAATAAATTGTAGACATTTTCTTTATTCAAAAAATGAGGAAACAGTTTTCCATCGTAGCTAACAAAAGCTCCCTGTAAATCAGAATTGTGAAATCTGTTTTTCATGAACACCGTTCTTTATTTTCGAAATAATTGTTTGCAAAGTCCTATTACGCTTCTACTTAAAATTAAAATTTGTTATTAACTGGTTGGTGTACTGTAAGTCTAGCAGCTTCTCTGGTGTTCAGTTTAACTTGGGAATATTATGAAACAAAATACATAAAACTTGACAATTACTTGATAACTTACTGCTGGTGATTTGATGAGCATGTGGCTTAATAAAAAAATGTTGCATTGCTACCATGATACCGAAAGAGTGTGTGGGGGTTGGAATGTTTCGTGGATTTAAATAAATAACGATAGCAGGTAATAAAAACAGCCTTGTAATAGAAAGATAAATTCAGGGGTTCATTTTAAATGCGCTTCAACTGCAATACAAATTGGGAATTCTTTCCATGCACGGAACTAGATAACTAATAATTAACTATAATTTGTGAAATATTGATAAAATTACAAAAATTGTCTCATTTCCTTTGTCTTTTAATGCAAATAATAAAAATAATAATATCAAATTTAATAAAAAATATTCATTTCTCATTTTTCACTTATTTTTCAAAAATGCAGAGTTTGAGGATATGGTTTCTAAGCTGACTTGAAAAACACTAAATGTCATTAAATATAAGTTTTGATGAGAGTAAAAGTTCAAGGCAACAACATTTTCTATGAAATAAGATAATAATCAGGTTTCTAAGACAAATAGTTTCAAATAATGAAACAAAAACTAAGGTTTTTCGATAAAAATCGCAAATTTTCAAGAATTCAACCTCGATGAGGCACGGGTTAATATTATTCAATTGAGCTGAAACTTTGCCAATCTCATTTTCTAACTGATTGGCAACTTTTAGAGGGGTCCCCCGGAAGTAAATGTTAAAAAAAAATTTCCCCATGTTTCTTGTGACCACCCTTTTGCTGCACCCAGTGATGTTTTTTTGTTCGTTTTTCAAGAGCGCTATGCTCTCATACGTTTTTTACTGATTGCGGCGTTGACGAACGTCGTTCGTTCGTGATCGTGGCTTTCGTAAATTACTGTGTTTTAGAGAACACTGCTCAACGAGGTTGCTGCATACAATGATATTTTTCTTTTCATGAGTGCTATGCGCTCATACGTTCGTAACTGATCGCGGCGTTAATGAATTTCGTTCGTTTGTGATTGCGGCTTTCGCGAATTTAGTGCCTTTTCGAGACTGCTACACGACGAGGTTTCTGCATCCAGTGATTTTTTTTTCGGTTTTGATGAGTGCTATGTGTTCATACGTTCGTTGCTGATCTCGACGTTAACGAATTTCGTTCGTTCGTGATCGTGACTTTTGCGAATTACTGCGTTTTAGAGACTGCTGCACGACGAGGTTGCTGCACCCAGCGATGTTTATTTCTGTTTTCATGAGTGCTAGTAGCTCATACGTTCGTTAATGATTACGGTGTTAACGAATTTCGTTCGATTGTGATTGCGGCTTTCGCGAATTACTGCGTTTTAGAGACTGCTGCAGCACGAGGTTGCTGCACCCAATGACTTTTTTTTCGATTGTCATGAACGCTATGGGTTCATACGTTCGTTACGGATTGCGGCGTTAACGAATTTCGTTCGTTCTTGTTAGTGGCTTTCGCGAATTACTGCGTTTTAGAGACTGCTGCACGACGAGGTTTCTGCACCCAGTGATGTTTTTTTCTGTTTTCATGAGCGCTGTGCGTAAATACGTTCATTACTGATTGCGGCGTTAACGAATTTCGTTTGTTCGTGATCGTGGCTTTCGCGAATTGCTGCACGACGAGGTTGCTGCACCCAGTGATTTTTTGTTTTTTGTTTTTATGAGTGCTATTAGCTCATACGTTTTTTACTGATTGCGGCGTTAACGAATTTCGTTCGTTCGTGATCGTGGCTTTCGCGAATTACTGCGTTTTAGAGACTGCTGCACAAGTTTGCTGCATCCAGTGATGTTTTTCTTTGGTCTTCATGAGCGCTATGCGTTCATACGTTCGTTACTCATTGCGGCGTTAACGAATTTCTTTCGTTTATGATCGCAGATTTCGCGAATTTAGCGCGTTTTTGAAACTGCTGCACGATGAAGTTGCTGCATCCAGTGATTAGTTTTAGTTTTGATGAACGCTATGCGCCATGCGTTCATCACAAAAAAAAGGTAACAAAAAACAAGAATTTTTTTTCTAAAATCACATAATTATATCAAAACGACTGCTACTATAAAATCACAAATCTATAATAAGATAACTACTAAAATAACAATAATAACAAACGATTGCTTTGTCACATGTTTTTCAAATATCGAATAGGGGAAAACAACTAAATAAGAAACCATATTTTCCCTTAAATAATAATTGGCGCCTCATTCTGCTCATATTTTTCAAAGATACTACGAGACAGACTGTAATATTTGTAATGTACTATTCGAGATATGCAACTTATTAAAATTACATTTCGAAACTCAATTACGAGATAGTAACACGAGAATGAAGAATTAGCACCGCGTTCTGCAAATATCTAACCACGAAATCCCAAGATAAAGTGAAATATTTGCATTGTACTAGTCGAGACATGCAACATATTAAAATTTCATCCCGAAACTCGACGACATGATAGTAACGCTAAAATGACGATTTGGCGCTCCCTACTGCTGATATCACAATAAGATATGCATCAACAGATCAGTCATTCATGTTCTGTTAATAATCTTGTCGTGCATCATAATTTCATTTTGAAACAGGATGACGTAATAATTTTTTATCTGCCCGTAGCCTAGTCTACGATGGTTAAACAAAAAAATTGAAAGGCCCACTACTAGATAATTTGGTACTTTTAACTTTACTTTCCATAAGAAACAAGAATGAAAAATCTTGCATGAAGAATAGATTATACAAGCATTTCCCATGACTTGCAGAATTCTTCAACGAAATTGAGCTGCTTAATACCGTAAAAATAGTAAACATTTTAGAAAAGGCATAATAATTTTGAAAACCAGATTATGGTCCCTAACCGAAAAAGTAGTTCAATTCTTTTGCGCAGTCCTGTATTTAATCTAAAGATTTGTATATCAATCTATACATAGTATGATAAAACTTAGTATAGTAAAAAAATGCATAACAGGTTAAAAATTTACCTTCAGCAATTTCTACCCCTATACGGAATCATACTTCAATTATTTTGTACAGCCCTGTATATTACCAATAGATTTTTATATGCCGCACATATTAAGCTAAAATTTAATTAAGGCTAAAACGTGGTTAAAACTACTGAAATGATACTTCCACACATTATTATCCCTGGGAGGTCATGTATTCAGTTCTTTGCGTGGCCCAGTATATGGTTTTATTTATATTATACAAACATCTCTTAGTATACTAAATATAGTTCAGCTTGAAAGAGCATAAAAGCCTCTTTTTAAGCCATTCACGCTGATACTCCACAAAGCTTGCAAACTCTTTTGTGTAGCCTTGTATATGATCTATATCAGTTATACCCACCGCATTGTAAGCAAAGGTTGAATTAAACTTAAAAACTCATGTCATAAACAAAATCACACTTACAGCAATTATCACTAATAGAAAGATACAGTACTGTATTCGAATTTTTTGTGTTTCCCTGTAAATGAACGATAAATGCTATGCATATCATGTTATACAACGAGTATTTTGTAGTAAGCCTCAGTAATGTTGTATATCAATTTCATTCTATTTGATGTAGTATAAGAGAACTAAAATACGCCGCAAACTGCTTATCCCCTGACACTATTATGTAAAGGAATTCTTTTGCGGGACCCTATAAATGAATAATAAATTTTTTGGACTCCATATTGTCTAGAATGTGTAGTTAAATGCACTTCATAAATGCATATCAATTTCATTATATTTGAAATGGCCAACATCATTAAAATAAACTTGAAGCAATTTTTCTCATTGAGCGTAATGCATCGGGATATTTTTGACTGTCCCTGTAGATGAACTATAAATTCTACACATTTTATTTTCAATAGCGATCGTGCGTCAAAAACATACAAAAATTTCAAGGAGATTAGAGTATATTTGCGAGTGTTAGGACTCGGACAGACTGAAGACAATCCAAATTCACAAACACTTTTAAACTACGTTGGAAAGTGTTAAATACTATTATAATATTTTAAATTATTACAGCAACATTATAAGAAAAAAATAAATTAACACATTTTATCATTAAAATGTTGTTCTGTTTATAAAAGTTATACTTTAAGTTATTTAAATATCAAAGCATTTAAGTGGCCGACTACTGGTCCAGTGATGGCTAGAATTGAGACTGAACACTGACACTAGAATTGAGTGGCCGACTACTAGACCTTTGTTACTTTTAAGTTTAACTTTTTATAAATAAAAACTGTAATCAATTTTTTTTTAACAATTGTTGAAACAGTAAAATAAAAGTGCACATTAACATGTGTCACTGTTAAAAATGTTGTATTGCTTTTTAAAATTACGCTTTGAACTATGTACTTAAAAAAAAACGCTTAAGTGGCCAACTATTGGTGCTTTTACCATATAGTATGCATCTACAAATATCTGATAATTGTCATGCGACTGCGCTCGTATTTATAAACCGATTTATATGTGATTGAGCATGTTAAGGGTTTATTAAGGTGTCGAACAAATTCTTTGGACATATTGATCCGTCATCCTGTTTCAAAATGGTGGCCCCTTAAAAATTTCAAACTAAAATAAAAATGAACGAAGAATTATAAATGTAAATTTATTTCCTGCATAATCGATAAGTCTTGATAGAAGGATTCAAGAAAAATTTTTGGTTTCCCTTCTTTCTTAAAAAATGGCATAGCAATTTGAAATTCTTGGGTGCCTGCCGTTTTGAAACAGGAGATTTTTTTCCATAATCGGGCAAAATTTAAGGGTTTTAGCAAATGTTTTTTTTTTTTTTTTTTACAATTTATTTTTAATGTTGCTGCCCCAATACGCTTAAAACAATGTCATATCCGTGAACGTTCCGCAAAGTGTTTGAAATTTCCATGGAAAAATAATGTGATTATTATTTTTTTTTGAGGGGGGGAGGCGCAAAATTTCTTCCTACCCCCGGGCACCAAAATTTGTAGCTACGCCACTGTATGGCCAAAGGTGACCGGTCACTTGCGATTTTAGACGTTTTGTTAAATATCTAGAAAAATACATGAGGAATTATCTGGAACTACAGGTGTGTACACAATATACTATAGGTCATATATTTCAGTGAAGATTTTTTCCCGAAGCATCACAGGGGACCGTCAACAAATTGAAAAAGAACGAATATCTTTTGGATAACCCTGTAAAAACTAATGTAGCAGAAATATTCAAACTCGACATTATGCTTAAGTCGCTTATTGTAATATACAGTAATAGCTATTTGCGAATTGTCGTTCCTGTTTTTAGTACACTTTAGGCTGCTTTATAAACATTTACCTCCATACCTTTTCTCATTTTACCGGTACATATACACTATATGGCCAAAGGTGACCGGTCACTTGCGATTTTAGACGTTTTGTTAAATATCTAGAAAAATACATCAGGAATTAACCTGAAACTGCAGGTGTGTAAACAGTATAGTATAGGTCATATCTTTCCGAGAATATTTTTTCCCGAAACCCTATAGGGGACCGTCAACAAATTAACAAAGAATGAATATCTTTGAATAACCCTGTAAAAACTAATCTAGCAAAAGCGTTCAAACTCGAGATTATTAATAAGTGGCTTATTGTAATATACTGTGTTCATTTTTATGAGGATAGCATGTATACTCGTAGAGAAATTAAGGTTTTTATAAAAACAGTCCCAAATTTTGCCAAGTTTTTTTGCTTGTAATTTGCAGAGTTCTTAATAAAAAAAAAAATCTTTTCAGAAAATATGAGGAACAACATTGTGCACAATATTCTGCAGTCAGAATTAAAAAATAATAAAAATTGGATGAAAAATGATCAGGTATACTAAAAAATGTTTCACTGCGCATGCGCGAATGCAATCAAAATATAATGTGCATAATGTGTTAGCTAAATATATAGAGCAACTTTTGTAAAACTCTTAAAAACATAGTTTGAAAAGTCTGATAATAATCGTTCATAGAATAAGCTCAAAATCCGTTTTTCCCAAAATGAAGCAAAAACATAAGGGGTTGTATCCATATATCCATTGATTAGAGCCAATTTAGCATACACAATATTGCACGTACTACTGTATTTGAATACAAATTTGGAAAGGGAATTTTATATCGTTGACATTTTCTCTATTTTCGATTTTATAAAAATCGTATTGAAAATTTTTGGACAGTTCAAAAAGCTTCTTTTTTCTTTTGAGCTTTTGTAATATTCATGCAGTAACAATGGATAATTTTCTACGCAGTATTCCTATTTTCATGAATTCAGTAGAGGTTTGAACGGAAGAAAAATTCTCGGAACATGGGGAGTAAATAGTTTTTTTTTTTTTTTTTTTTTTTAACAAAATCTTAAATGACAATTTTTGATAATATAGAAGTTAATTATCTATTTATCTATTAAAAAGTTAACAGAATTAATACATTTGATGTATCGTATATCTCCTAATTCTAAATACATTTGTAAAGAATCGGAACGAACAACAAATTAAAGAATTGGAATACGGTTTGCACCGTTAGACTTTCAAAAGAACTTTTGTCACACGAAAAAAATAGTTACGTTTCTTTCCGATCGGTGACGCTGTCAGGGCCTATATTATCGGAGTACCTGAAAAGTATTAAGAAGATTGAGATTGAATATTGAGAAGGTATTCGTTTGCGCTTGAGAATTAATTACAAGAATGAATGTTCGATGTGTTTATCGCCGCATGCAAGAACATTCTTGCTGATTCACTGAGAAAATATAATTCCAGAAAAATAAAATTTACATTTGGTTTAACTCTTTAATATCAGAAGATTTTAGGTAGAAAAGTTTTGGTGGTTTTCCCTAATTATTAGGATCACATTTGACAGAAAAAGTATTTAAAAAATACGCGATGTCAGGTGGACGCGAGGATCCACTTAATTCTGTGGGTGCAGGCTCGAACAAAATCGCACAAAAAGACATTTTCTTTAGGATTACCTACACAATTGTGTAGGTAAGGTCGAAAAGGGATAAGGAAACAAATGCGACGCCATGCATTTTAACCGCCATATTGTCACAGAGAAAAAGGAGAATAGCCATTCGATTATAATTTGTCTTTTTTCAATTTATGATAAAAAAATAAACTTAGAAACCATCTTCATACCGAAATTGTACCAAACTTTAAAATTTTCAATACGAACATCCAATTTTGACAGCATATTGTTATGTTTCTGAACATTTTATCTTCGGATACCAATCGACAAGTCATTCAGGAAATAGTTTAAGAATTATGAAGTTTTAAAGTTGGAGCTAATAATGTTACAATCATTTTTATCGTTGCAAAACAGATTGCAACATAGGTTGTTCTTAAAGCTTAATTCAAAAACAACTTCGCGGTACTTTAATGTAAATTGTAAAAAAATAAAAATAATAAATGAAAATTGTAAGGAAACGTGTGCAAAAAGAATGTCTTTGCAGTCTATTTTAGAAAACCGATTATTATATTCTTTATTTTGAAGCATATGACACAGCTGCTTCAAAATTGCAAAAAGGAGCCCATTAGTCACTGTTTATTTCAAAGAAAGAAAAATAATGCATAAAGCATAGATTATGAAACACTTTCCGACATTTCCATAAAACTACAATGAAATTTTCCTGTTTAATAAGGTGAAAGGATATAGCAAATAATGTAGAAAGCGCATAGAACATTTGAAAACACGCTTTCAACAATAACCATCCATATTAGGAAAGGTATTCAAATTCTTCTGTGTAGCCATGTATATAATTTATAGATTTGTATATATAAGTACCATATATGCTACAATGTAGTTTTGTTAGGAAACTCCTAATGCAGTTAAAAAATTCCACTTCAAAATTTCCGCAATAGACGGAAATCTACTGGAATTCTTCTTTACAGCCCTAAATACTATTTACCGATTTTTTATACACACCACTCATATTAAACTAAAACTTAATTTAACGCATAACACAAATAAAACTGCGCTTTCAATAATTACCATCTGTAAATGGCAATGTATAAGGTTTTTTTGTTGTTGTTTTTCATTATGCTTCCTTATGCTTCTGCTCGAAAACTACGCCTGAGCTGTAGCGGCCATACGGTGACATGTTCCGTCAAAACAGAGGCATTCTTGAAGTGTATCTTTTTACTGGATCAGCCGGGCCCGAGCAAAAGGCCAACTAGAGTTCTGTATCGGGTCGGGTGAACCCGCGATTTGGCTAACACCGTGTTTACATTATTCGGTTCGGGTCGTGTTGACATTATTCGGTTCGGGTTGATCTGGGGTTGGGGTTGGATTTCACTCTGCCAGATTCAGGTTAATCATTTTTTCAAAAGTCTATAAAATTTATGAATAACTGCAGAGTGTTTCCAAACTCATAGTACAAACTCTAATACATGATACAGGACAATGTAACAATCATTTATTGTATAAAAATATATGAACGCAAGTGACACGTTGAGGCACAAACACAGGACATGAAAGAAATGTTTATCGACGGTGCAATTGACAAGGGTTATGTTTAATGTAAAAACTAATGTAGCAAAATCGTTCAAACTCGAGATTATTAATAAGTGGCTTATTGTAATATACTGTGTTCATTTTTATGAGAATAGCATGTATACTCGTAGAGAAATTACTGTTTTTATAAAAACAGTCCCAAATTTCGCCAAGTTTTTTGCTTATAATTTGCAGAGTTCTTAATATAAAAAAAATTCTTTTCAGAAAATATGACGAACAACATTGTGCACAATACTCTGCAGTCAGAATTAAAAAATATTAAAAATTGGATGAAAAATGAGCAGGTCTACTAAAAAATATTTCACTGCGCATGCGCCAATGCATTCAAAATATAATATGCTTAATGCATTAGCTAAGTATATAGAGCAACTTTTGTGAAAGTCTCAAAATCATAGCTTGAAAATTTAGAAAATTATCGTCGATAGAATAAACTCGAAATCCGTTTTTCGCAAAAAGAAGCGAAAAGATGAGGGGCTTTATCAAATATCTGTTGATTAGTGCCAAGATAGCGTACACAATATTGCACGTACTACTATAATTGGATACAATCCCTCATCTTTTTGCTTCCTTTTGGGAACAACGGATTTCAAGCTTATTCTATCGACGATAATTTTTAGAATTTTCAAGGTATGAATTTGAGCCTTTCACAAAAGTTGCTCTATATACTTAGCTAATACATTATGCACATTATATTTTGATTGCATTCGCGCATGCGCAGTGAAATTTTGTTTAGTAAATCTGCTCATTTTTCATCCAATTTTAATTATTTTTAAATTCTGATTGCAGGATATTGTGTACAATGTTGTTTGTCATATTTTTTGTAAAGAACTTTTTTTTTATTTTAAGAACTCTGCAAATTATAAGCAAAAATCTTGGCAAAATTTGGGACTGTTTTTATAAAAAAACCTTAATTTCTCTACGGGTATACATGCTATCTTCATAAAAATGAACACAGTATATTACAATAAGCCACTTATTAATAATCTCGAGTTTGAACGCTTTTGCTACATTAGTTTTTACAAGGTTATGCAAAAGATATTCGTTCTTTTTCAATTTGTTGACGGTCTTCTATGGAGTTTCGAGAAAAAAATCTTCGCGGAAATATATGACGTATACTATATTGTTTACACACCTGCAGTTTCAGGTTAATTCCTCGTTTGTTTTTCTAGATATTTAACAAAACGTCTAAGATCGCAAGTGACCGGTCACCTTTGGCCATATAGTGTATATATAAATATATATATATATACAAGATGTTTAGTGGTTTGGATCAAAATGGTTTTAGAATTGACTTACAATAATAAAAGTATTACATTCTAAAATTAAATACATACGTATTTATTTTACATTTTTAATATTATAAAACATTCTTATATTACGATATTTAAAATTTATTAATGACTAGCAGACTCGCCCGGCGTTGCCCAGGGTTTATAAATAATAAACTTAAACAAAACTTAAGTTTGTATGATTTTATATTTTTGGAAATTCTTTTACATGAACCTAATTTCGGAGGTCCCAATGCCTTCCGCAGCGTCTATGTGTTCCCATCAAACTTCTTTCCGAACGAACCTGTAATCTAGATCCCCACTACATATGGCAGCATTTACCGGAAGTGCCCGCACGTGCCGGAGACAATCGAAAACCAAGTTGAGTGAGCCAAACCTCGTAGGAATCAAGCCCACAGAAAAAAAAAGGGATGCACCAATAATGTTAGAAAATGCTGGTAACTAAATTCTAATATAAAATTTCATGAAACAGAAAGTAGCTGAATTGTAATCTAAGTTGAAGGAAGCAAATACCGTTGAAATTGAGCCCTTAAACCCGAGGAAATAACGCGCCACCAAGCGGTAGAAGATGCCTCCTCACTTTGTAAATTTCCTGAATTATTGTTAGTATTAACACGATATTTAATAAACGGATGAAATCCCTTATCTAAAGTTACCTTTCAAGCAACGCGATTTTAAATTTACGGCTGTAGTGTGTAGACGTCGTAAGCTAATGCTGCAAAAGCAGATTAATCTGCGAAAATGGTAGTAGATCAGGTATAAAGAAAGATGGGGCCCTGGGGTCCAGGGTCTTAATTGGAATGTAGTTGGGTATAAAAATTTTTTTAGGGGTTTAAAAGTAGCTGGAAGACGCTAAAACTATGTTAAAGAAAATTGCAATAGAATAGGATAGTTTTTAAAGAAGCTGCAACAAAGGCCCCATGAAGACGATTAATATTAAAAATTGGTTCTAGCTGATGTCTGCAATTTTTTTTTTTTTTTTTTTTTTTTTTTTTTTTTGTCGTTTGTGTACTAGCAGGAGAACCAAAGAAGTTGTGAGAAAAAAATGTTCGTGAATCGGACCATATTTAATTGAGCTGTAACCGGGGGCCCAAAAGGGCCCAACTGATAGTTGAGAGCAGGGCCCTAACATGAAAACATGTTTAAATGTTTTAGTACTTAGCGTTTTAGATCTTCAATTAGTCAAAATTATTCATCGGGTATGAAATAATCATTAGAATAATATTTTAAAGAAATGCGCAAAAATGGGGTAAATGATTAAAAAGCGACCCTAGAGCTGAAATAAAAATATGAAGGTGTTGGTCTAGGGTTAAGAGTCCAAGACTCAGTTTTAAAGTTATGCAATGAGAAAGTGAGAAAATTAGGGTGTAAAAAATGCATAGCACACAAAATGTTCAAGAGGCCCCGGATCGGGCTCTACAGGACCTTAATATGCCCCAGGATTTTAACTGGAATATAGAAATTGGAGAAAAACTAAATGGAAAAATGGTTCCAAAAATCAAGATTGGATTAAGAGGGGCAATTTATTAATAATTTATGGTGCAAAAACTTCAAGGGGCCTTGTACCGGGCCCCAAAAGGGAAGGGACTTAAGTGGCATGTAGTTTGGTATAAATACACTTTTTAGTAGTTTTTAATGTAATCTGAGGACGCTAGAACTATGGTAAAGAAAATTGCAAGGAATTCTGATCATTTTAAAAGAAGATGCACCAAGGGCCCTAAGAAGACGATTTATATTCAAAATTGGCGGTAGTTGAAGCCTGAAATATTTTTTTTTGTCGTTCATGTAATAGCTGGAGAACCTAAGATGGTGTTAGACAAAAAAAAGCTAGTTAATCGGACTTTTTTAAAGGGAGTTAAAATAGGGGGTCCAAAAGGTGCCAACTAACAGTTGAGAACACGGCCCTAACATGAAAACATGCTACAACGTCTAAGTACTTAGAGTTTTAGATCTTCGATTAGTCGAGATTAAGCATAGGGTATGAATTAAACATTAGAATATAATTTAAAAGAAATGTGCAAAAAATTGGGGAAATGCTTACAAAAGGGCTCTAGCGCCCAATAAAAATATGCGAGTGTTGCTCTAAGGAGAAGAGGTCAAGGCTCAACCTTAAAATTACGCATTGCGAAGGGGAGAAAATTAGGGTGCGAAAAATGCATGGCACACAAAAAATTTAAGAGGCCCTGGACCGGGCCCTACAGAACCCCAGAGGGGCCCATGGTGGCATGTAGCTCCGGGAGAATAACTAAATGGAGAATGTATCCCAGAAATTAAGATCGGATAAAAAGGAAGCAATTTATTAATAATTTACTGCACTAAAACTTCAAGGGGTCCTGTACCGGGACCCTTGCAAGTGTGTCAGGGTCTTAACTGAAATGTAGAAATGGGGCAGAAACTGAAAGGAGAATTCACCCCAAAAACGAAGGAGATCGGATAGAAAAGAGGCATGTTATTAACAATTTAGTGCATTACAACTTCAAGGGGCTCTGTAATGGGCCCCTTGACAGGGTGTCAGGGTCTTAACTGAAATGTAGAAATGGGGCAGGAAATGAAAGGAGAATTCACCAAAAAAACTAAGAAGATCGAATAGAAAAGAGGCATGTTATTAACAATTAAGTGCACAAAAACTTCAAGGGGTCCTCTACCGGGCCCCTTGCAAGGGTGCCAGGGTCTTAACTGAAATGTTGAAATGGGGAAGAAACTGAAAGGAGAAATAGCCCCAAAAACGAAGAAGATCAGATAGAACAGAGGCATGTTATTAACAAATTAATCCACTAAAACATCAATGGGCCCGGTACTGGGCCCCTTGCACAGGTAACAGGGTCTTAACTGAAATGTAGGAATGGGGAAGAAACTGAAAGGAGAATTCACACTAAAAACGAAGCAGATCGGACAGAAAAGTGGCATGTTATTAACATTTCAATGCACTAAAATTTCAGGGCCCCTTGCAAGGGTGCCAGGGTCTTAACTGATATGTAGAAATGGGGTAGAAACTGAAAGGAGAATTCACTCCTAAAAACGACGACGAACGGATAGAAAAGAGACATGTTGTTAACAATTTAGTGAACTAAAACTTCAAGGGGCCCTGTACCTGGCCCCTTGCAAGGGTGCCAGGGTCTTAACTGAAAAGTTGAAATGGGGTAGAAACTGAAAGCAGAATTCACCCAAAAACGAGGAAGATCGGATAGAAAAGAGGCATGTTATTGACAATTTAGTGCGCTAAAACTTCAATGGGGCCTGTACTGGGCCCCTTGCAAAGGTGCCAGGGTCTTAACTGAAATGTAGAAATGGGGCAGAAACTGAAATGAAAATTCACACCAAAAATGAAGCAGATCGGTGGAAAAGAGGCATGTTATTAACATTTTAATGCACTCTGGGCCCCTTCCAAGGGTGCCAGGAAAATGTAGAAATGTGGTAGAAACTGAAAGAGGAATTCACCCCTAAAACGAAGAAGATTGGATTGAAAAGAGGCATGTTATTAAAAATTTAGTGCACTAAAACTTCAAGGGCTCTGTACTGGGCTCCTTGCAAGGGTGCCAGGGTCTTAACTTAAATGTAGATATAGGGCAGAAACTGAAAGGAGAATTCACCGCAAAAACGAAGAAGATCGGATAGAAAGAGGCATGTTATTAACAATTTAGTGCACTAAAAGTTGTAGGGGCCCTTTACTGGGCCCCTTGCAAGGGTGTCAGGATCTTAACTGAAATGTAGAAATGGGGCAGAAACTAAAAGGAGAATTCACCCCAAAAACGAAGAAGATTGGATAGAAAAGAGGCATGCTATTAGCAATTTAGTGCACTAAAACTTCAAGGGGCCCTGTACCGGGCCCCTTGCAAGGGTGCCAGGGTCTTAACTGAAATGTAGGAATTGTGTACAAACATAAAGGAGAATTCACCGGAAAAAAAAGAAGATCGGATAGAAAAGAAGCATGTTATTAACAATTTAGTGCACTGAAACTTCAAGGGGCCCTGTACTAGGCCCCTTGCAAGGGTGCCAGGGTCTTAAGTGAAATGTAGAAATGGGGCAGAAGCTAAAAGGAGAATTCACTCCAAAAACGAAGCAGATCGGTTGGAAAAGAGGCATGTTGTTAACGTTTTGGTGCATAAAAACTGAAAGGGGCCCAGGGGCCCCGGCCCTTAAAAAATTAAAAATCCAAGCCTCAGGTGCATCAAGACCTGTCTTGGACTAATCACACTTTAATTTTCAGACTTCTACGTGCTGCAGTTTTTGCTAGCCATCGCACAAAGACGCACAGAGCGATTTGTTCTTTTATTAGTATAGATTTGCTAATAAATTAGTAAAATCTTTCATTGGCCTTAAGGCTGTTCTCAACTGCTCTGTTCAACAAGTGCAAAACGTTTTAACACATTTACAAATTCAATTTTTGACGGAAATTATAAAATTGGAAGGCTTGAGAATGAAAGCGATTTTGAATCGAACTGAGTCTTCCATTTTTTGGTAAATAAATTACGTATTGAGTTATAAACGATTTTAATCATGTGACAGAGACTTTTTTGACCATTTTTTGAGTGGTTATTCTTCTTCTGCGCAGAAATTCTGTTGAAAATGCCTACTTTGGCACTATTTTCTGAAAGATCTATTGAGTTTGCAAAAATCGGAAAAAACAGTTCGATTATATAATTTCTGATCAGCAACACCTGCTAGTTTCATGCATTTCCGAACAAAAATATATTAAGACTTATGTTATAAAGTTGCCCTTTTGGATTTGAGAGCAGCTTTAACGGAAATTTGCAATTTTACATTATAAATGTCATCAAAATATACTTCCAGAAAATACACTATCTACTTCGGACGTGATCTTTTATAACTCATTTAATTTTCAAAACCAGATCAATGTGATTTGGCAACTCAAAATCTATGTTTTTGTTGTACTATTTCCTTAATTGAAAAAGCACTACTGTGCGCTATTTCACCAGTATAATCATCACTAACTTTAAAAGCCATAGAAAAAACCAAAAGACAAAAATGTTAATAAAACTGGTGAAATGTTGATTGAATCAAATGTAATCGAACAATTAATATTAGGAGAAATAAAATAAAATATCTAATAAGAAGAAAAAAAAATAAACAAGCCAAAAAAGAGTATCGGAACAGCGGGATATATACGTATAAGCATTCATCATCAAAAAACTGTCAAACCTGTTAATAACATTGCAATTGGCAACCGGGTGTTAACGAAATACATTGTTCAAAAAATCTCTTTCGGAAGTACGTTGGTCAGGTAATTGAAAATATTGGTACTATTATTCATAATCAAATATTTGAAAAACAAAAAACAGAAATGAGTTCATTTTAATCATTTCTTGAAAGAGATGGTATTAATAAAGTTGATTTTTCTTTAATATTTAAAATTCCACCAGGTTCAAATAATCATCATAAACATGCACTTCTTTATGCTCTGACATACTAATTAATATTTTATTAAATAAAGTAAATAAGGTTCTTAATACTTGCAAACAATGATGGAAGTAATTTAAAAGGCACTGTTTTCGGATTAGTCTTACAAATATATATGGCCAAAAGGGATTAACCAACCAGTACATTATATATATTCTTTATTACTCGTGAAAATTTCTTCAAAGATTTTTTATGAAAAAAGGACATTCCGACCTTGGTATCAATCAGTATTTAGTCTAATTAGTCTAATCTTTTTTTTTTCTTTAATGCTTTGTGTGACTTACGGTTTTACTTATATGCATATATTTGTTTCTAATTTTTAAACTTTAATTTTTATATACGGAGAATAACACTCGCCAGTAAACTTTTATGAAATTTCTTTTATCAAAGGCATTGCACGGTATATATTTGTGATGCAAGTTCTCATATTTGCACGTATTGTACAACGATACAGCGACAAATGATCTACAGTGGCATCAATGCATTTGAGACATTAAAGAAGCTAATGTTGAACAAATCAGGAACTGTTTTGTTTCTGTGTTGCGGTGTGGAAAATCGCTATGTCATGCCACACAATAAATCCCCGGTTTAGAAGTTTAGCATAGTAATAGGTCTTCGAAGTAATTATTCCATAATCCGTAGTATAATCACAAAATTTGTAAGAATATGTTATACAGACACATCCATTATCTTTTGGAAAACGTATTTCTTTAAATTCTGGTCTATTTAGCCCATTGGATAGCATATTTTCCACAAAATGAAGAGCTTTGTCAGTTTCGTTTGGGGTTTCAATACCAGCGCGGTAGGAGCGGGATGACTGTGCAAGGTTTTCAGGATTTTTCTGGTGCGATAACAATACTTCGGTTCACTTTCCCCTCAAAAGAACCTTCCGGAAGGCATTCCTTCCATTGCAGTATGGCTAAAACTGCCTGGTGCGTTATAAATCCCTCCCGTTTCATTGTATTCCTTTTTCTGATTGTTGCTGTTTTCCTGGTTACGTTATAAACAATACACAATATTTATACATACAACACAAACCCTTTTATACCATGTTACACATATATGTATAAAAAATTTCAAGTTTCAACAAATCTTACTCAGAATACTAAACAAACGACAGAAGAAAGTACTCCATTTGGAGTTAATTTTAAGTGTTAATGGGAACAATTTAAATTCCCAAATGATATAATTAGGAATAGTTTCTAAACATCACTCGCAGTTTCATTCGCTTGCGATCAAAACAAAAGTGCACTTTTAATTTCTTTAATTAGCTGCTCATATAATCTTTTCCACATCAAGCTGTTCAACATTTTACTAAGTGGAATCATGTTAGTTTCGGGCTTAAGATTATTTCATTTGCTAAATGAGGCGTAGTATTTCATACTATCTCATTAAGAATTGGCAAATCTTTAATCAGTGAAAAATCAATTTAGAAATAATGGCAAGATAATGAATAAATTCTAATAGCGGTACAATCGGAAGCTGAAATTAATTTATAAACTGTTCTACTATCTGAAATAATTTACGTATTGATTGAAAATTTGGGTTTTTTACAAGAAAAAAAAATGAAGAAAATTTCAAGATATTTAAATTATTTGCTATATAAATGTTCAGCAATCAAACCTTTCTGTCATACTGAAAATTTTTTCACATACTACACTTAAATTAAAACTTAGGTAAATTATTCTAAAAAAGACCATTATTCAGTAAAGACATGGTGAGTCCTTAATTTTGAATATGTTTAACGTATGTTACAAACAATCAAACTCTGGGGGCTAATGTGGGGAAGTCTATAGAACTAATACGAGACAGTGCTTGGGACTGTAATATTATTACCGTATATACTCGCGTATAAGTCGACCCCTAAATTCATGGAAAAAATATTCTGCACAGCAGTATTTTCTCGTAGCCATCTTCGTCTTATTTAATATCAACAAATTCTGCTTTTAGATAAAAAAAAAGATAACTTTTTTAAAATACTGGTATTCAGTCTGTTATTCCTCTCGAATTTAGGGTCGACTTATACGCGAGTATATACGGTATTCTGTCGCATAGCTTGAAATTTCTATCATAAATAAAAACAGAATGTGTTAGTCTTTTGTTGTCTTTTTGTTTTGATATGCCAGGGTTTTTTTCTTTTTCTGTTTCTTTCAAAGTCTAACAATGATTTATTCTGTGTTTGTTACACATTTTAATCAAAGGTTATGAATGCTGTCTGGTTGATTTTACAATTTAGTTATACATCTCAAACAAAAAGTGACATTGAAGGTTAAAACCTGGGTATACTTTTAAATTAAAAATGGTACATAATATTAAACCAAAAGTAAATAGGACGCTTTAACCCTTTCAAGGGCGGTGGCTAGAGGGTCTAGCCACCTAATTTAATTCCAAAACTGACAAATGGCACCAAGAATATCTTAATAAAATTTCGCTTTTGTAATGAAAGTGCAAAATAGCTGATTTTTATTTCCTAAGTAATTCGCTTGAACATTCTGGTGTCAGTCAATTATTTCATCATTTTACGAACAGAATTCTTCTGCCCCTGAAAAGGTTAATCCACAAAGTATGTTAGATGAAGACAAAATAGAAAAAATAAATTCAACAGTGAATCATTACGTTGTTCAACTTAAAATTGTAAAATGGATTGATCGTTTTTGTTCCATAAAACTATACCAATGCGAAACAATTCACATTCTGCAATCTCCTATCGTAACTCACGCGAACGAATTTTTCCATGAATTTTTCCAAGTTCTTTTGAGATAATAGAGGCTAGCTCAAAAATTATTAGAGCTGAGGTGTGGATAGGCGAAAAAATATTAAGAAGAAAAAATAGAGAAGAAAAAGCAAAAGGAAAAGAACTTAAATTCATTAACAAGTGCCCCACCAGTGGCTGAGAGTTTCTGCTCTCGAAGCCGGTAGATGGGATGTGTAGGGTTCGAACCCAATCGCCCCCGTCGGCCTAACCGTTTTGGAGTTTTCGCGGTTTTCTTCGAAACCTTGGATTTCCATGCGTAAATAAGGGTTAGGTTCCCTTAGAAAGACCCCCACGGAGGGCACTCCCCCTAGGACCTATATTCCTCGAGTTGATAATCGGCCGTCAAAAATCAACCCAGCTCATTAACAAGTGAAGTAAAGAAAAAGAGCCAAAGAAGAGAAGTAAAAAAAAAAAAAAAAAAAAAAAAAAATGCGAAGAAATATAAACCAAATTATTTTACTATAAGAGAAAAAGAAGCTACAATTACTGAAAACTGTATAGGAGAAATTTAAGATGCTGGTGCACGAGCGCAAAAATTATTATCCAAATAGAAGGTGATTTACTGGTAGACTAAACTGAAAATTAAGGAGATATACAAATGCAAAAATGCTATAAAAAATAAGAACTAGAATATAATTGATAAATTGCTCAAAAAAGACAGTACAGATAAGACTTCTCTGCATGGTAGTAAGGAAGAATCATTGCCAAATTTCACTGCAAATGTCACATGGGAAGAAATTGATCCAATTGTCTATGACACACCGATATTTCAAGATAATATGAAAAGAGGAACTTTTGTTTTAGCAGAGGTTAAACGTGGGATTAAAAATTATACTCACTATAAATACGTTTGTCTCATAAACGAAGTAAAAAAAGACGCAGTACAAGTAATATTTCAAAGTTTGATGCGTTCTAAGGACTGATTTATCTAAGGACTGATTTCGTGTATAAAGAAGATGGAATTTTTTGCAGTGAACATTATGACTACTGCTACTGTTCTGCCTTCACCTAAAACCACCTTAAAAACTAGGAAAATTACATTTAATTTTCCTGGCTGTATATTATTAATGAACAAGGAATTAACTTAATCACTGAAGATCATAGACTACGATTTTTATTTTCTATTTTTCATTAATGGGTGTTATACCATTGCAAATTTACTTCTAAAAATTCATAAAAATATAGTTTAAGTGTTGCAGATAATTTTATTTTTAGTTATTTTTAACCCTAAATTATCATTTAATAAATTATGGAGGGAAATTATTGCATTGGGTTTTTATCAGTATTCTTATGTATACATTAGAAATGTCCCAAAATATCATATCATCAAAATGGGAGATAAAGAAAAAATGAATAACACAGCCGAGATATTAGATCCAGGGCAATTTTGTTAAGCGCCTCTGATTTTCATAGCGCTTACATGCACTTAAAAATAATTTTGTCTCACATATGAGCCTCATTCGGTGGGTTAATATGAGACAGGGTTTTATTTATTTTTTTTTTTTTTTTTGGCCTTTATTTTCATGACATGCAACATCTTTATGCATGAACAGATAAAGGAAAAAAACACAGATTATTGAGCTTTTAATTTTTAGTAGAGCCAAGAGATCGAAAGTGACTATAAAAAGTTTAGAACTTTGGTTTATGGTTAAGGTCATAAGTACTTAATTTTAGGAAGTATAGTTAATATGAAAAGAAGTTTTTTAAACTGTAGCTATAGAATATACGCGTACTGTAAAAAAAAAAAAAAAAAAAAAAAAAAAAAAAAAAAAAAAAAAAAAAAAAAAAAATCCGACCAAGTTTCCTGTAGGAGGCGAAAAATAGTTGCCCTTCTCGGTACGGAAAATTTTCCGCCCCAGTTCGGAATAAAATCCAAAAAATACTATTTTAGTTACTATTTCCTTTTTTTTTTACAGATTTTATTCTGAGCTGGGTCGAAAATTTTAATTACCGAAAAGGGCAACTATTTTACCGTCTCCTACAGGAAACTTCGTCGGATTTTTTTTACAGTGTGTTTTCTATTAGCATTCTAATTTAAATTTTTATCTAAAGGAAAATCGCACAATTTATTACCAAAATGTGCTCTATTATTCTGATCACTACTAAAATCGGGAAACAATGAGAATATTGCATTACTGTTATTATCGCCCTTATATTGTTTACAAAACGCAGAAATTAAAAACAAACTTATTGCAAAATAGTTCGACGAAATTTATAAATCTAAAAATTGTGATCCCCACCAGTGGCCGAGATGTTCTGCTATCGAAGCTGGTAGACGGGAGGTGCTGGGTTCGAACCCAATCGCGCCCGTCGGCATAATCATTCTAAGTTTTCCGTGGTTTTCTTAGAACCTTGGATTTCCTTCCATAAATACGGTTAGGTTCCCGTAGAAAAGCCCCCATAGAGGGCACTATCCCCCTTCCCCCCTTCGGGACTATATCCCTCGTGTTGATAATTGGCCGTCATAAAACAACTCTAAAAATATGAAAGAGTCACTGGCATATTTTTATTTAATAATGTCTTCTACTTTATATTTTACTGACATTTCAGTCTTAAAATAATAACAATGTTCTACTTAATTCAAATAAAATGATAAAGAAAATTTTATAAAATGTTAGTGAATATATGATTAAAGGTAACCCTCTAGGAATACTAAATTGTTCACAGAATCTGAAACATCAACATTTTCATGAATATTAGTTTTAAATGTCATTTGAAAAATTACGCGTGATTCACCGGCATAGTTTCACAGAAAAAAAAAAAATTATTCGATTCCAAAAACACGTCTTTCTATTTCACGATATTCTTTTTATCATACTAAAACTGCTAAACACCCAGAAAATGTACTTTTTAATTAATAGTGTCTCACGCTGAATCATTTAAAGAAAATAATTAATTCTGAATAATAAATATAAAAACGAATAATTTGAACTTAAATATTATCATGTAAATGTCTTTTCAAATTTAAAATTTTGACATAACAAACTGTAGCGTTAACAGGGAATTAATTAACAAAAGAAAATAATTTAATACCTAGTTAATAGTTTTGAAAAATAAATTCATCACCTCCTTGAAGTATTTAGTCGTTAAATGCTTGTTTTATACTTGGGCTCTTTTTAAAATTTGAAAATAACAAAGGAAACAAAAGATCAAATCTAATTTCATTTTCATGAAGATGTCGCTTTGAAAATGCTTCTGAATATCAACATATAGAAAATAAAAAGAACTCTTAAATGGTACCCCCCTGTTCAATTCAAAAGACTTAATTAAAGCAAGCCAGTGCAACATATAATAAGAACTTAAATGAAAGAGCATTTTAGCATTGATGTTAATGAATGTAGCGGCAAAATGAGAAAAGAAATGCTTTTAAAGACGAGATAAGTGCACTGACAATAGAATTGACGATCCCTAATTAGCCATTACTGAGCTTGTTAATTCCTCTGGCATACGATTATATCCTTGCATGAGAAATGCAAAGATTTTTGAAGATTAATATTTTAAAATATTGGGATAAAGTTGTTTAAAAAAGAGAACATGTCTAGAAATTTTAAACAACAAAATTTCAAACAGTACATGATATTCAAAAAGGAACTGGCGATTTAAAAAAATATAATAATAAGCAAATGGTGAAAGCTATTAAAGTTGTTCTTGAAGGACATTAGCATGTAATAGTCGAAAATAAAATATACGCGTCACTGTTTCAGTAAAAAAGGTCACCAAGAGATGGCGCTACGCTGTCTCATATTCTAAGAAAGCTCATACTAACGTACCAGGATGGATCAAAATTCATCCTTTAACCTCCATTCTCTTCAGCTATTGAAATGCGAAAAGCAGAGGTTTGCGTTTGGAAATTATAAAGTTATTTTGATCATTCTTACTGTTTGAGACAGTACAGCGCCATCCGTCGTTGACAGTTGGTACTAAAACAAAGAAGAATACTGATAAATTCCTGACTTCCCACATTAATTTCCTGCAAGAATATCTTTGATAGCTGTCATCGTTTTCTTGCTATTCACTTTAAAACTGTAGTAAGAAACTCTATTGATCTTTTTAAAGATATAGCAATGTTTTCCTATTTAGTTTACATTATTTGCAAAATATTTGCTTAAGGTAACTTATTGATAAAGATTATTAGAAAAGGCGTAACGGATAAATATACAAATAAATCACAAGCTTCTGATATAAACTTTGACTAACATAATGCTAGCTTCTCATTCTGTAATTTTTAACACTTTCCAATATAGCTTCAAAGTGCGCGGGACTGGTTTGTCTGTCTGCCATCAGCCCGTGCTCTACTTCCTGTAAATATATTAGGATGGTCCTGCAATTGATATAGATTATTGAACTTTACTAAAGCATATTTCCCATTGAAAATGATGTGTGTAGAATTTATAGGTCATTTACATGGACACTCAAGAGAATTCCATTATATCATGGGCTATGAAGAGAAATCTTTTCAGTGTACTTTAATGATGTTACACTATTTCAAAAGTAATAAAATTTATATGCGTTTCTGAAGTACATTAAAACATGCTTTTAATAGAACAAGCTTTCTTTCTGCATGATACGGAGTGCAAAGCATTTACAGGGTTGCATAAAATAATTCCTTTAAACAACGGCTTTAAGGGAAATCATTTATAGTGGGGGGGGGGGGGGGGGGTTCTGTGCTGCACTATTTCAAACATGATCGAAGCAATACAAGTTACCCTGGTGTATTACAAGATTATTGCTTAAATTATGTAAATTATGTTGTGACTAGCACTTATCGTTCATTTTCAGGAACACATGAAGCAATTTGGTTATAACACTGTTTGAGCTATAAAACTGAACTATAATTGCTGGATGTACGTTTTCAGTTATAATATGTATTTTAAAGATTTTGCATATTATGTGATGTGTATAAATTCTGTAGATTATGTACAGGGTTGCACAACAGAATTTCTAAACATTACTGTCTGGTGTATTAAATGCTTAAGGTGCCTTCCTACCTTCGGAAGCCTACTGATGTTCATTATATTACAGAATATAGATAAAAATTGTGAATAACATGTAAAAATGTGTATATTTTTAAATATTTTGATTTTAAAGCTCAAAACATGCATAAAAATTTCTATAAAATGGCACTTTTACAAAACATCAAAACTGAAATTTAAATGAAAATATTTTTATTCTGTAAAATTTATTATGATAATGAAACATCTTGAGGTACTAAACCATTTTCATAACTATAACAATGTTATTAATAAAAATATAGAAGGTAACATTTTGCACACAGTAAAATCAAGAAAATATATGACAATTCATAACTTGTATCAGGTAAAATATGAAACAATTACTAACTGTAATCATAATAGAGGTACATTACCTAAATAAACTCCTTTAGAGTCTTTTTGCAAAGTTTCATAACGATAAAATTATTATTTTTCGAGTTTTAATGTTTTGCGATAAAGCAAAATGTTAAAAATCTCATGTTGAGAAAAAGCAGAAAATATAATTAAAAACCAAATTTTACCAATTAAATGAAAAATCTAATTTAAAAAAGCTCATTATTTATAAAATTCACCATCTATGTTATTTACATTAGTTATTATTTTTTTCTTAATGGTCTTTAAAAATTTTATCTCATTATATGCAAATATTTACGGGCACTTCGGTAGCGGAGGGTTAATTTTATTTTAGAAAACATGCGACTGCCAAAACTTAAAATGCCTGTAACGCAAGTTCTAAGCAAGATTGAAACAAAATTCAAAAAGATTTAGAAAGCTAAATTTTCAAGTTTTAATGTTAAACCAAATATCGAAAATCTGATTTTTGACCGAAAATTGCATTTTAAAGGTAAGCAAGCCCCTTAAGGGTATTTTTATGCATTTTCCAACTGAACTATACTTAGGCTAATTTTACACGAGCATCATAGGACAAGAATAAAAAAAAATGCAAGTTCTGGGGGTGCAAAGATCTGCTAGGTTATTCACAGGATCACTTGCGCCAAGAAGAAAGCAGAGCGCCATGCCAAACCACCGTGTTTCCTCCAGAACGCTGCCCGACATCAGCATGTCTTCAGTCACCGCCCTCTGAATACTTGGCCTACGCACTGACAAAAAAATGGCGGCTGTCGTAGACGGATTTTGTTTTTAGTGTTTGGATGCCCTTGAGTTTTAATACCAGTAAAGTCTAAAACTTTTCCTCACCTTACGTTTAAAAATTAAATAAAAGCGAAAAAATCTTTAAGAAAATACCGGCGCCCAAATTCTGAGGACCATAGAAACCCTGAATAAAACCTGCCTACGACAGCCGCCATTCTTCTGTCAGAGCGTAGGCCATGTATTCAGAGGGTGCTGCTTCTGCCACTGTTTATGATATCTTGGCCATACGAGCGTTATTTTTGACACTAAGACCAATGTCAGACGGGCGTCTTTTATGCTGCTTTTTTGCTTGGGTATTATCCATTCACAATACTATAGCATTGTGAATGGAAGCAAAAAAGCCTAAGCAAAAAAGCAGCAAAGAAGACACCCGTCTGACATTGGTCTTAAGTTTGAGTTTCCATGCGATCCTTATTGCGGTTAAGTTAATCAAATAATTTAACCTCCAAATTAGAGTCATGCATCGGGTCAGATAACCAGAATTTTTCAAATCGGGTCGTGTTGACGCTAATTTTTTTCGTTGCGTGCCTGGTTAGGTTTGGGTTAACTTTAATTGTTTTTGTTTCGAGTTGAAGTTTGACTTGGGGTCAGTTTTGGATTCACCCATTTTTTATAAAAGTTCAAAAATATTTTTTCAGGGGAGAAAACTGTAGGTTTGAACACTAATGGGTACATAACCGTTTATTTTTTAACATAGAAGGTAAAACTAATATTAAATATATAATTAGAGATTATTTTTCATAATTGTATTAAAATACTAATTATGTATGGAGTGTTCTTTCTTTCATTTTTTTTTAAGTATTCGGTCGACTGTACATGATTTTCTTTTAAAAGGCTTTTAATTGTTGTACAATGTTAGTTAAGAAAAATTAACATTTTTATAGAAACTGAGTCTGGACTGTTTTGTCTGATTTGGGGTCCTAAACATGTAGGACTTCGAAAATTCTATTTAACATCAACCGGAACTCTACAATAAATAATTAAAAATCCGTCAACAAGAAACATCAACCGAACCCGTGCATGCAAGTCGAGAAGGATCCCATTTCTCGAATATCCACTGCTGCTGCTAGTATGGGTGAAATACCTGGCATCTTTCAATGCATGCAGATCGCTCCATCGACGCGACGCTGCCAAGCACGTGCTATTGATTCACGCAATTTTGAGCACTTATTGTAAACACAACCCT
This sequence comes from Maratus speciosus, assembly GCA_963932465.1. NCBI lineage: Eukaryota > Metazoa > Arthropoda > Arachnida > Araneae > Salticidae > Maratus > Maratus speciosus. The sequence goes on along the minus strand of OZ010787.1, from coordinate 139,054,793 downwards.
TGTCAATTGCACTGTCGATAAACATTTCTTTCATGTCCTGTGTTTGTGCCTCAACGTGTCACTTGCGTTCATATATTTTTATACAATAAATGATACAAAAAACCTTAATTTCTCTACGGGTATACATGCTATCTTCATAAAAATGAATACAGTATATTACAATAAGCCACTTATTAATAATCTCGAGTTTGAACGCTTTTGCTACATTAGTTTTTACAGGGTTATCCAAAAGATATTCATTCTTTTTCAATTTGTTGACGGTCCCCTATGGGGTTTCGGGAAAAAATATTCGCGGAAAAATATGACCTATACTATTCTGTTTACACACCTGCAGTTTCAGGTTAATTCCTGATGTATTTTTCTAGATATTTAACAAAACGTCTAAAATCGCAAGTGACCGGTCACCTTTGGCCATATAGTGTATATGTACCGGTAAAATGAGAAAAGTTATGGAGGTAAATGCTTATAAAGCAGCCTAAAGTGTACTAAAAACAGGAACGACAATTCGCAAATAGCTATTACTGTGGTGTTTTTTATTTTGTCTGTCATGCTCTTACATTCTTGCATGAAAAAATGTAAAGCACAACAGTTTATTTCAAGCTTTTCAGATTTATACTGTGTTATTTTAATTTAAAATTACATGAAATGAGATTAGCAAAAGAGAATCTAAAAATTCTTTCATAAAAATATTCTTTTTTATATTTATTCTAACAAACTATTTAATTAATTTTATTGTATAAAATAGCCCATGGATTCAAGCTTATTCAACTTAATACTGTGTTATTTTAATTTAAAATTATTTAAAACGAGATTAACAAAAGAGAATCTAAATATTCTTTCATAAACATGTTTCTTTTTATAATTATTCTAATAGACTATTACATTAATTTTATTCATAAAATAATCCATTGATAATGTAAATTCCAAAATATTTCTGTGTTGCTATAAATTAATAGCGTACAAGTACAATAAAAAGCAAAAATATTCAGAATAAGTTCAGCATATAACCGTCTGCAAACTTTATAAATGCAGTTCATTGATACAGAATTAAAAAAGAAAGAAGATCATGCGTCAAGAATAGATTATAAAAGATTATGAAACGTTTTACATCGAATTCAGAATACTGAAAAAAAAAAAAAAAAACCTCACCGCTGATGACATCCAAGATAAAAACACGTAACATATTTGAAAACCCAATTTCACAAATTATGATCTACTGTCGGAAAAGTATCCGAATTATTTTTTTGTGCAGCCTTGTATATGACCTATAAATTTGTATATATGCTACATAGTATGCTAAAATTTAGTTCGGCTAAGTAAACGTATGACAGCGTTGAAAATTATCCTTGAACAATTTCCGTTAATAAACAGAAATGTACTTGATTTCTTTTCTGAAGCCCTGTATATCACCTCTATAAAAACGCATACCACAACTGAAAACGCCTATCCAGTAATTATCCTCATAGGCAGTACTCTAACCTAATTATTTTGTGCATTACTGTAAACGAACGTTATGTTATCCACACTTAATTCTATAGTTAACATCTTGTCGTACACCTCAGTGATGTATATCAGTTTCCATAAGTTTGAAATAGTGTTACATCATTAAAGTACATCGCAAACCATTTTTCACCATTTTTTAACTATGTTGGAAAGTGTTAAAAATGAAAGAGAGAAATATTTTGAAATGTTTGACAGTATAAAAGTTTCATTTTTTAATGAAGCATGCACTCATTTTTAGAGTGAAACAGATATTATATGGGGCATTCTCACAATCTTTTGACTTTTATGTCCCTGAATAATATTTTTTATTTTAGAACATTTTCTTGTGTTTTTTTTTTATTTCATATACTGGGAAACATCCCATTGCATGATTGCATAACAATATTAACGAGATAAATAAGTTTTGGGCGATGTTGGGGGTCCAAATACCAGGAAAACTCCTATACCGTCCCGTGTCCCTGATGCTGATTTTTAAGTTTGGAGCTCTCTGTATAAAATTGTTTCAATAAAAGTAACTCGATGTAATTTTTTTCCGAAACTGGGACAATTGTTTATAAATATGTAGCAAAAAATTAACCCGCACACATTTGTACGGTTGGTATTATTTTTTTAACTCTGTCCCTGGGTTTTTTATCCTTACCGTCCCTCTTGTTAAACTTACACAGAAAATCACTTCAGATGCAGTCACAGAATTTTTTACAAGTTTTTTCTCATGCAGAAGTACGCTAGAGAAAGAATGTCTAAAATTCTTTGACAGGAAGTTTACTGCAGAATTTAAATCAGCATTTAAATATACCTAACCGTCCCTTCTTTAACACCCCTTTAAGACAATGTTATACCAAAATTTTGTTCTAAAAATACTACATTGTTATTATTTCTTATTTGAATGTCCTGTGGGTACTATTCGAATTCATTATAAGTAAAAATTTGGAAGAAAATAAATGGTTTTAGTGGTAAAATGGTAAGGAAAATTAAACTCGCAAGTTTAAACATAAACCTCAGTTAAATAAAAAAATTTTTGCTGTTGACCATTTTTTCTTTATTTTGAATCATTAAGGCATTCGTCTATCAGATTAAAATGTTATTTTAGCAAGTTAAATTTCACCAGAATTTTATTCCCGAAAGTCAAATGATTGTGAGAATGCCCCATATATTATTTTAATTAAATTTATAATTCTTGTGTAAAACAGAATGTAACATACAATTGCTTTCACCGTCACCTCGTTTCGTACTGAAACATAATTATCAAATTTGGGAAAAGCAAATATATACACTGCTCAAAAAAATTAGGGGAGCAAGCAAAAAAGTGAAGAGAACAGTGCGAGACAGCCCTGTATGGGCATAAAATGGATAATACACGTGTATCAATGCGCAATACAGAAAAAAAGCAAAAGAAAATTGCAAAAAAATTGCAAGGGAGCTTTTATTATTTAAAAAGATGAAAAGAACATGAAAAGAGAGTTTAGGGCAACAATTTGGTTTCATGTAAATGATTAAAAAAAATTATTGTTTAGAAATGATGCAAGATTTTTAATATGGCGTGTGGTCTCCTAGAACCGCTAAGACTGCTTCACACCTGTTTTCCATGGATGCGAGGAAGTTATCGATAAGACTTTGGGGAATACTGTTCCACTGCTCAAGAATTGCCATCTCCAAGTCCCGGACTGTAAAAAGAGGCCTCGATCTCGCAGTAGTGCGTCGTCTGAGTATGTCCCAGACATGCTCGATCGGATTTAGGTCAGGAGAGCATGCTGGTTATACCATACGCTGTATTATTTTAGCTTCAAGCATGTTTTCCACAAGACGAACTGTGTGAAGTCTAGCATTATCATGCATGGAAAGAAAGAAATCACTAATTACTACAACATAAAATACGACTTGAGGTTTCAGTATTTCGTCTGTATTACTTCGGACCGTCAAAGTGCCATTCCGAATGATATGCAGACCCGCACGCCCACCTTATGCTGATTCCAGCCAATAGCATCAACCCACCTCATCTGTACTGTGATCTTTCACGAACGAATGTGGGATTATTTTGAGTGCCTCTTTCTCTCCATGCCAAAACAGATCAGATGTCACATCCAGGCTGAATCGGGAATCGTCTGTAAACAGAATTTGACTCCAACAATGTTGCCTCCAAACTCGATGTTCAGTTCCCCAACTTCTTTTGGCCGTACAGTAGCTTGAGGTCAACGGAATATAGACCATTGGCTTACGTGCATAGAGACCACCCTGATGAAGTCTATTTTGGACTGTTTGGCTGGACACCCTTCGTCCTGTGGCCAAGAACAACTGTGTTTGCAGTTGAGTTGCATTGCCCGTTCCGTCTCGACAAGCTGTTAACACGATATATCGGTCATCAGTTTCTGTGTTAGCACATTTTCGACCTTGCACTTGTCGATGACTACCATTCCATGTGTCTTGGAATCGATTCCACAGCCTTTCATGGACACTTCTTGCGACTCCAACAGCGTCCACTACACTTCGTCGTGTTTCCCCAAATTCAACAGTCCCGATAACGCGCCAAGCCATGGATTGCGATAAATCATGTTGTTGTGACATTTTCAAGCCACCCTTTCTCAAAACACAAGCTGAGCAATTGAATTTTACAACTGAGGCAATGAAACAGACGTTTCTGCAAAATCCCGATTTCTACGCTTACCTCCTTTTCCTAGTTTTTGACGCCATAAACTTTAATTTACATGTGAAGTTTTCTTTATCTGTTTTCTACAGCACTTTAAATTATGGATGTTTTATTTTACGTTATCGGTGTAAATATTTCCGCAATTTCGTTAAAACCATGTGCTCCCCTAATTGTTTTGAGCAGTGTATATTTTTTAATTTCAAGTTGTTACTATTTCTAAAGAGATCGTTTACAAAATCTATGTTATTTCATAAAAGTTTCATGTTCATTTGAGAAAAATACAATAAAATAAATGCTGTGTGTTATTCAACAAATTTAACATCTTCGTGTTTATTAAATATTATTTTTTGAATGCTTTTTAGATCGTTTTAATAAATTAAATTAGTAAATTATTCAGATGCAAGTAAAATTTTACAGAAATTATGTACTGATTACGGTACACTTGAGAGATACAGGTAAGTTATTGCTGAAGTACATAAAATGCCTTATTAATAAAATGAAAAGTACTTCTCAAATCATTATCACCTGAATAAACGGTGCATAGATTATAGAGGATTAGAGTTGGTTAAGTTAGAGTTAGAGTTTTTGGTTAAGTTAACGAAATAACAGCATTCTGAGTTTTTAAAAATGTTAAAGGACTGCCTTTTCTTTTATATATTTGTGATACTTAGTTCAATTGCTAATATAAATTAATAATATATTGAAGAATTTAAATTTAGAAGATTTTTGCGTGTCTGTGCAATTAATAGAAGTTTAATAATTTATTTAAAATAAAAGATCTGAATTATAAGTAACTTAGAAAAGCATTTAAATTTGAATCATGTTATCAAAACACGCCATTTTTCTTACCTTGGTAAATGTTTCAGGAATGAAGAAAAAACTTATTACTAGAAGACGATTATTGTACGATCCTGGAGTACCTCATTTTCTATTGCATAAAATGTCATCAGGAACAAAAAAATGATAGGTGTATTGTTAATTATAGTTGGCTAAATCTTTCTTGTGTTAAAAGGAAAATTATTGTGCTTTTTTCAAATATAATCCATCTTAAGTAACGGCAATCTTTTCTGCAGTGATATTATACTCATATCCAAAATTAAGGTCACAAACATAAAATCTGTGAAAACTGATGACCTATCCACTGTGTTGTCATCAAATTTGGCACAGAAGTGTATTACAATAGAGAAAGAATATAGAAACTTAACAATATGGAAAATACTTTAATTGTGAATTAAGATACAGGGTATATCAAAAAGAGTTCAATCATGTGTGACCATCGTGCCCTGCTATACAAGTCTCGCAGCGAGCTCTCATACTGCTTATGAGGGTGTCAATAAATATTTATGGCAACAAAGCCCATTCATCCAAAAGCGCAACTTGTGACTCCTGGCGGGTCCTGAAAGGGAGGTTATGGCATGTAAAGCAATGGCTCTTCCTAGACCATCCGAAACATGTTCAATAGGATTGAGGCCCGGGACCTAGAGGGCCAATTCATACAGCGAATATCCTCTTCTTCAAGAATATCATCAACAATGTGAGCTCTGTGTAACTTCGTATTATCATCCATAAACGTAACATCCAGGTCTACACACCTCGTAGCAACCACACATAGGATTCAAAGACCTCACCCTTATAGCGATGTGCGTTGACAGTACCAGCATCGAAAACGTGCAGCGGTATACGACTTCCCAACACTATGCCGCTCCAGACAAATGTTCCTTTGCAACCAAATCTTTTGATTTATTTTATGTAGGAAAAATGATAACGAGCTCCATGTTCTCTTCAGATAAAGATTCGACGAGAATCACTCTGCGTGGTGAATCTCGACTCATCACTGAAAAGATCACTACAAATTCTTTTTGTGTCCAAGACTGATGTCTTCGGCTCCACGACAACCGGGCCCTCCTGTTGGATGCAGTAAAAGAAACTAATGAAAAATAAGGGAGCAGTGAGTGATTTTATCGTTGGCGTCAGCCAAAACAACTTACCCAGCCAGACCAAAATATATTTAGATGTACAATGGAAAGGTCCTACCTGTATTCTCTGTAAGTAGCTGGATCTATTCCGTGCTTTTTGTCTGAAAGAAATAAGCTTTATTGAAGTATATGAACGGAAATCCTGCAATTCCGTTTTGTGCGTGTACTCTTCAGAAAACACGGGATCTTGAAGAGTCACAATTTTATTCTGGACTACTATGAGAAAATAGGAGAAGAAACACGGTTAATTAATATATGAGTGACATAGATAAATTTAGACAGTTCAAACTGTCTATAAGACGTTGTTATGTGACATTTTTAAGTAGGAGCTGTCGCTTCCTCCGAAGAACAATAGACGACGTCGAACACCACAAGCGTGTTGTTATTGCATTGAGATTTTAAAGCAGACTGACAAAATCTGGAGTCCCGAAAACTGTTCAAAGGGTTGAGACAGAAAATAGTACATAAGTCAGCAGTTTTCATTGTTAAATGAAGCTTCAGAGTTTAATTGCGTAACGTCACTGCATGGTGTGGCCATCTGTGAGCGTCGAGATGAAATAAGTTCCGGATTGATGAAAACTTGTGGTGCTTCCATCTGCCGGGAGTTCGTGTTAACAGTTCGCTTACACACGGTATCTGTCTCTTGTTCACAGGCGTGTATTATGTAGCATACCATTTATTCACAAGCTTTTTCGGAGTATAGTGTATAGTGTAGCATATTTTAATCACAAACATTAATTATTTAGTATTGTGTATGTAGTTGTATACGTCATGTTTATAAACGTTCTCTGGAATAAATAAATACTAATTACACAGGTTCTTCACGTAAAACTAGTCCTATTAAGAAAGAATTTTAACAGAAACACACACGACTGGACACCGTGCATTAGGGATGAGGTCCTTGAAGCCTATGTGAGACTGTTCCGGGGTGCTGTAGGTCCGGACTGCACGTTTATGGAAGATAATGTGAAGCCACACAGAGTTCACATTGTTGGTGAATTTCATGAAGAAGAGGATATCCGCCGTATGAATTGGCCCTCGAGGTCTCCGGACCTCAATCCGATTGAATACGTTTGGGATGGTCTAGGAAGAACCATTGCAAAGCGTAAGCCCCCTCCCAGGACCCGTCAAGAGTCACAAGCTGCGCTTAAGGAAAAATGGGCTTTGTTGCCACAAACATTTATTGACACCCTCATAAACAGTATGAGAGCTCTTTGCGAGGCTTGTACAGCAGGGCACAGTTATCACACTCCATATTAAACAGACTTTTCCAGAGATAAATGTTTTATCTCTGATTCATGATTTCATACTTTTGGATATACCCTGTATCTTAATTCACAATTAAAATCTTTTCCATATTGTTAAATATCTATATTCTTTCTCGATTGTAATATACTTTTGTGCCAAATTTCGTGGCAACACAGTGAATAGGTCATCAGTTTTCACAGATTTTATGTTTGTGACCTTAATTTTGGACATGAGTGTATTCCAAAACAGAGTGGCTAGAAATACAGAAAAAACCTGCCCGAAAATATTTCTTAATATCAAACTTAAGTAACTAAAAATATTTAAAAAACTTCAGAACATCATTTAACTGGCCGTAAAGTTTATAATTAGTGATTAAAAGTAAATCAGTGGAATAAATTTAATAAAATAAAGTAATATAATTTTAAAGTCTTCAATTGTGGAGAATATTTGATAGCACTCCCTTTATGCTTATAATCAGCTTAATGTTGAATGTTTATCTGCACCATAATTAGAGTAAGTATACTAAATATCGATAACTTTTCTTTTACAATATACGAATTGTAATTTTATTATTAATATAAGGTTCGATGAAACTAAAATATTCAGCGAAGGAAGTGAAAAAAAAATAGCAAGGAAGCATTTTTTTTAAATAAGGTCTTCTCGTTGTTGAATATTCAAATAGGAAGGATATCAAAAACCGAAATATGTAAGAACGTGCATTCCATTCTCAAAACGTGAGTCCATCTGCGATTCTGATTAACACAGCAAGCCGATGTCTGAATAAATCCTCATCTATCTGAATCGATGCTTATCTATCCAAATACTAGTTAAAATAGGCACACTCAAAGGCAATGCAGTGAAAAAAAAAACTGCTAAATTTGTCATACCGCATTGTTGAAGAGTCGAAATGCAGATTGGGGATTGGGGAAAATTCGGAAATATTATAAATGGAAATGCATAAGTTTAATGAACATGAACAGACAGAGGAGAAACACTGAGAGTGGATTATTAACGAGAAAGCCTATAGTCATGAGGCATCTAAATGTTTTCTACAGAGAAATTCCCTTAGGAACTTATTTTAAATCACAAAAAAAAAAATATTCAGAAGTGTGAAGATACCATTTTTAATCTGTAACTTTTCTAAACTGGAATTAAGAATGCACAGAATTTTAAACAACATCATTTATATTCTGTTATTTTTTTTTATGTAAATTAGCTTAATCCATTGCGTTGAGAAGTAAGCCTTTGCGGTTTCTGATTAATGTACAAAGGGAAATGTATTAATGACGATAATAGTCAATCAGTAAATAATATTAGCACTATTTTAATTTAAATATTATTTCGAAATCTTCCAAACAATTTTATTTTGCATTTATGAAAAACGTTCCTTATCTTTTATCAAAGCTTTTCTCGAGTAATTTTTTTCATATCCTCACCATTTTCGAATGTACCACAAAATATTAGCGTGAAAGTGATAGGAAATAACGACATAGCAAGATCAGAACCATAAAGTGAAACAGATATAACGAACCATCTAAAATGTCCGAACTCCTTTTCATTATATCTCCGTCTGATGCGAACTACTTAACATGGGCGCTCACATAATCAAAGCTTTCAAACTACATCATTGAGTGCTGATGGTTGAAATAGATTTATATATTTAACTATCACAGTTTATTGGTTAGTTCAACTCACATTCTCTTGGAATTACTTTTTATTGAGAAGAGTATTTAGATGTTTCTCACGAAACTTGCTTGCCGGACGAGAGAGATAACTTTTATTTTAATTAATATTAGCTATTTTTTAATTAATGCAGTATTATACTGCTCTACCAGAAATATCCACTTCTCACTATACCACGCAAAGAGGCAAGAAAAAGAAAAATACGGACTCAGAAATCTCATTCTTGTTAATTTCTGTATACGTTATTTATGCCAGAATGTGACAAAAATCTAAAGTTACGAAGGAAGGTGACAATGATCTTGAAGAGCAAATACCAAAAACTTCGAATTCGTATGATATTTCATCGGAAGACAGTAAATATATGGGATTTGAAGTGATTTCTTACAAGACGTTACGAATTTTTACTATCAGTAAACGATAGGTAATAATATGGTCTGATATAATGCGTTTTCAAAGCTACGACTGCAATAGTGGTATTTATGCCGCGATTAAACAAGATTTATGGTGCGAACTATGACTTTTATGTAGGTTTTAATTTACAACCACTGAAAACCAAATTTTCATTTTAATTAATGACTGGATGCAATGAAACAACTCATTTGGACACTAACACCCGAAAAGCGCAATGTCTTAAAACGTTCATCATTACAAATTTATCTAGTCTTTGTATTTAAAAGACAATTCAAATGTGATGAAAACATTAAATTCCAATTTTCATTCCTGTTTTTGGTATTTTCCCACTCTTAAATTAATGGACTGAGATGAGCTCTCCTAGAAGTGAATTGTATTTTCTGTTCACCTGGAAAATCTAATAACACAGTACAATGGTGTCGAAAAATTAAGGGAAAAATATAAAATGCTAGTTTTTGAAAATTAATTGCGACTATCCAAAAGAAAGCGGTATAAACGGCAGGTGTAGAAAATAGGTACTACTCTAACAGCAAAACCAGTCGATCTGACACCACCTTAATGTCACAAATGTGAAAAGTCACTACGGTAAACATAATGTGGTAGCTTTCATTCGACACATTATTACTCTGAAGTTACCGAAATGTCGGCCCTCCACTGAGAAGTCACGTTGATTGTTGCTTTATGAAAAGCCAACAGGTTAAGTTACAATGAAGGCGCATTATTGCTGTCACGTGATCGTCATTTGGAGATCCCATTATGAAGTCTCGATGATAGTAGCTTTATAACGAGTAGCCAAATGGCATAAAATGAAGTCATCTGGGTATTTGTCACAAAGCAATGCTCAAAGTGACTTCACAGTAGTCTTAAAATGTCGGCCACCTGTAATCGCCATGTGACTTCATTGGGACGCCATTTTGTGGCTCGACACAATGGAATCTTCAAATGACAGTATCACGAGAGTCAGGCAATGACTTCATTGTAGCGTTGCCTGGAGAATTGTCACAAAGCAACAATCGCTGTGAGTTCTCAGTGGAGTCACCAAATGAGGGTCACTTGAGAGACGAATGAAAGATATCACAATTAGATGTCCGTGGTGACTGTGATACTTATGACCATTTGCTACATCAATGTAACATTAGATTGACTGTTTGTATCCACTTCTCAATACTGACTGTGTTATTAGCGCAGTACCTATTTGCTACTCCTGATATATCAGTGTCTTTTCGGTATTCAAAATTAATTTTTGTGTTCGAAAATTGGCCTTTCATGCTTGTCTCTTTATTTTGGAACATCAGTGTATCAACCGCCGCACTCTTAATTTAAGTATGATTCACGCAACATTCTGAAATTTGCAATTTTCCACGTTTAAAATCTCAATTAATCATCCATACAAAATTTATTTGCTCAGTTTATTTTGCATAGTCACGGGACATTGTAACATATATTACAAAAAATGATGCCTTAGAAATAAACGAGAATTTAATTCGATAAGGAATAAAAAATGAGCAACATTGTATGAAAAATGTCTAATACTGTACTTTTCTGTAATCGAAGGAATATATAACGGCATCCTTTTGTTTCGAAAGGTTCCTTTTGCGTGCTTTAATATTATCTTACTGCAATAAGCTAAATATTGATTTTTGCAAATAGAAACGGCTAAATAAATTATTTCGTCTCAGATGAGCTTAGAAATTTTCCGTTTAACGTTTTTTTGGTTTTTTTATTTTTTTAATCCAGAATTCTTTATTACGCAATGGAAAGATAGCAGTTATTAGCATTTTTTAAAAATAAAAGATTTTTTTTTACAGAGAAGCTGTTTTATGTTAATTAAAATGATAAATATCTCACTTTCACTTTGCAAATCATTTAAACATAAGCATTACCTTTGGAGTATAATTCCTTTAAAAAAAATATTTCATTATAAAAATATGTAAAAAATATATACACACAGATACGCACACACATAATTATATGTACAGGGTGATCCAAAAGTCAGGACGAACTTTAAAAATGAATAATTCGAAAACGAATTACGATACAAAGATACGCTTTGCACCAAACGGATGGAAAAGAAACCGGGTTTTGAGTGGCAAAAAAATAGTTCGGTTGGCGACCAACAGATGGCGTTGTCGGATTTCTGATGTAGGATTATGCAAAGCAACAAAAGATATAAAAAGGAGCAATTGCAGCAGGTAATGGTAGTCAAAGCTCGTATGCATCGAAATGCTGTCCATAATTGAGAAAGCCCTCTTAGTTAAACTGTATTATAAGAATTCGGAAAGTGCCACTGCGGCATTGCGAGCATATCGCTACATGAAGGGTATGCGAGATAGCAAAGGACCAATTACATCTTCTGCATTAAAAAAATGATGAAGAAATTTGAAGCTATAGGTTCTTTGGCATCACGTCAAAGAAGTGGACGTCCCTCAACAGCCGCTGCTGTTGCCACGACAGTGAAGCAGACGGTGCAATCCATGTCGGCGTTTGCTGCACATAGGGAGTGCAGTGCTCGAGAAATTTCGAGGCAGACAGGAGTGTCGTACGGAAGTGTCTGGAGAGCACTGCGAATAACTTTGCGACGGTATCCCTGCAAGTTGCAACATAACCAAGAACTGAAATCTCCTGACTTCAACTGTCGCCGAGATTTTGCGAATTTGGTATTCAATAAAATGAAAAAAGCAGCACGACCTGCTTCACACTGTGCTTTGGACAGATCAAGCTCATTTCACACTCTCTGGCACTGTTAACAGACACAATTGTCGAGTGTGGACCACAGAAAATCCACATGCATTTATTGAGATACCCTTGCAACAGCCTAAAGTGACAGTCTGGTGTGGCTTCACTGGTGATTTCATAATTGGTCGATTTTTTTTTTCGAGGAAGCCCCACAGACAGGTTTCAAAACAGTTTCTGTCACTGGTCAGCGATATGTAGCACTGTTACAGAACAACATTATTTCTGAACTGCAAGCGCGACAGGCACTTTTATGCAAGATGGAGCACCACCTCATATTGCTCTGGGTGTGCAACGCCTGATACATTCAACATTTGGGGAGGATCGCATTATCAGTCGCTACTTTAATCACGCATGGCCTCCAAGATCTCCCGATCTGTCACCATGTGACTTTTGGCTATGGGGATACTTGAAGTCAAAAGTGTACCGCGACCAACCGGCATCACTAGCAGCACTGAAAGATGCCATCCGCCAAAATGTGTCTGCCATAACGCAAGAAATGCTACTAAATGCTGTGAACGGTGTGGTGACTCGTCTCACCGCTGTACTTCTGAAAGATGGATACACTGAACATTTACTGTAGTACTAATTAACTGTAATTAAGTTGACTTGTAACTTGCAACATTTTTTTATTTGTAAATAATCTTTTGGTGCAATAAAACACTACAGCGCAACCTGTTGATCACCAACAGAACTTTTTTTTCGTTGCCACACAAAACTCGGTTTCTTTTCTATCCGTTTGGTGCAAACCCTATCTTTGTATCTTGATTCGTTTTCGAATTATTCATTTTTAAATTTCGTACTCTCTTTTGGATCAACCGGTATATATATATACGTATAATTTATGATATTTAAAATTTAAAGGCGCATATGCTAGCTAAAATAAAGTCCAATAAATTATAAATATTGTATAACAGATAAAATAGAGACAGACGAAGAAAATAAAACAATGTATAATAAAATGATAATTAAAAAAACTTTATAATTAAAAGTCACTTTTGTATTTTGCTACGTTTGTATAAAATTGCAATTTTCAATACACACGCAAAAAAAAAAAAAAAAAAAAAAAAAAAGGGTGTAAAAGTGCCTCTAGTCTCTGACACCCAATTTTTTTTTTATTATTTTACATTTTAAATATTTGGTGTACTATAAAATTTTATATATTGGTTTACAACAAAAAAATCTGATTTTCTTTGTCAAAAAAAAAAAAAAAAAAAAAAAAAAGGGATGGGGGGAGAAAAAGAAGAAAAAACACATTTGTCAAGAACTAGGGAAGTGAATTAGCTTTAATTTAAAAGAAAAAGCCAAAGGAAATCGCTTCATCTGTTTCCGAGATACACTATATGACCAAAGGTGACCGGTCCCTTGCAATTTTAGACGTTTTGTTAAGTATCTAGAAAAATACATGAGAAATTAATCTGAAACTGCAGGTGTTTAAATAGTATAGTATAAGTCATAACCCCATAGGGAACCGTCTACAAATTGAAAAACAAAGAATATCTTTTGGATAACCCTGTAAAAACTAATGTAGCAAAAGCGTTCAAACTCGAGATTATTAATAAGTGACTTATTGTAATATACCGCGTTCATTTTTATGAGGATAGCATGTATAGAAATTAAGGTTTTTTATAAAAACAGTCCCAAATTTCGCCAAGTTTTTTGCTTTAATTTGCAGGAGTTCTTAATATAAAGAAAAAGTTATTTTCAGAAAATATGACAAACAACATTGTACACAACACTCTGCAATCAAAATGAAAAAATAATACAAATTGTATGAAAAATGAGCAGGTTTACTGAATAATGATTCACTGCGCATGCTCGAACGGAATCAAAATATAATTTGCATAATGTGTTGGCTAAATGTATAGAGCATCTTTTATGAAAGTCTCAAAAACATAGTTTGAAAAGTCTCATAATAATCGTTTACAGAATAAGCTCAAAATCCGTTATTCCCAAATGGAAGCAAAAAGATGAGGGGCTGTATCCAAATACAGTAGTACGTGCAGTATTGTGTATGCTATATTGGCACTAATCAATGTATATATGGATACAACCCCTGATCTTTTTGCTTCATTTTGGGAATAACGGATTTTGTGCTTTTTCTATAAACGATTATTATCAGACTTTTCAAACTATGTTTTTGAGACTTTTACAAAAGTTGCTCTGTACATTTAGCTAACACATTGTGCACATTATATTTTGATTGCATTCGCGCATGCGCAATGAAACATTTTTTTGTAAACATGCTCATTTTTCAGCTAATTTTTATTATTTTGTAATTCTGATTGCAGAGTATTGTGTACAATGTTGTTCGGCATATTTTCTGAAAAGAACTTTCTTTTATATTAAGAACTCTGCAAATTATAATTAAAAATCTTGGCAAAATTTGGGACTGTTTTTATAAGAACCTTAATTTCTCTATGAGTATACATACTATCCTCATAAAAATTAACACAGTATATTACAATAAGCCACTTATTAATAATCTCGAGTTTGAACGCTTTTGCTACATTAGTTTTTACGGGGTTATCCAAAAGATATTTGTTTTTTTCAATTTGTTGACGGTCCCCTATGGGGTTTCGGTAAAAAATCTTCGCGGAAATATATGACTTGTACTGTACTGTTTGCACACCTGCAGTTTCAGGTTAATTCCAGAAGTATTTTTCTAGATATTTAACAAAACGTCTAAAATCGCAAGTGACCGGTCACCTTTGGCCATATAGTGTATTTAGTGCACCGCTTTAAAACATTGTTTCGAGAAAATTTGGATTCAAAGTATCCTTTTAAGCATTGTTTACATAGAGCATACCTGACATATTTTTAGTCTTGATTAGGGTAACAATAGGAATATTTTTATGCCGCTTGTTTCAAAATGCACAGAAAACATTGCTTTTCCATATATTTTTTAATGATTTTTTTTAGTTAAGTCCCCTTAAATCTGACACTAAATCGGCAGTTATAGATCTTCTTGGAAACTATGTAGGGGAAGGTGTTGTACCTCTGACCGTATTGTTCCTTTGACCACCTAAGCTGTAGCGCCATCTAGCAGCATTTTATGAATTTTGGTGTAATTAGTGCAAAGATCCTTCACTAGAGGGCTTGTGCAACCTACTGTGGATCATTCAAGTCAAAGAGGATTCCTGTGAATAATATTAATCCATTTCCATCATAAAAATTTGACTATTTATTTGTTAATGTTTCGCCTAACAATATTTTTTGTGCTATGTCTTTGTTGATAGAAATAATTTGACATAGTAGCTATAGACATTTATAAATATGGTGCGGCTTGTGAAACTGATTATTCTAACCCTAACACTGTAGCATGCTTTGTAATTTGCACTAGCATGGTGTTGTACCTCTTACCATTATCAGTTGTTGTTCCTTTGACCAGGTCAAAGGTACAACACTCTTAAAAGATTTTCTAAACATTTCAACTTTTATGACTTATTTACGACAACTGTCTTGAAATTAGTTAACGATATTTTTTTACGTCAGTTGTTCATAATTAATAAAAAAAAATATGTAGACTGGGATAAGCACAGTTCATGTATCTCCTGAACTCATAGTCCTCAAAGGAATAAAACAAGTTGGAGGTGATAACTTCCGCCGTAAGGGGAACAACTATCACTATGATTACTGCTGTTTGTGCATCCGGAAACATCATTCCCCATTTGTTTGTTTTTCCCGTGTCAAATTTAAACCATTTATGCTTTACAGAACGCCTCTTGGATCAATCAGGGCTGCAAACCCATCAGGCTGGTCAAATGAGACCATATTCTAACAGTTCTTTCAACATTTTATGAAAATGTTAGACCTAGCACAGAAAGACCAGTATTGTTATTATTTGATAACCATAAATCTCATATTACCATACCAATAATTGATTTAGCCGAGGCTAGTGGTGAGATACTAATGACGTTTCATCCACACTCTAGCAATGAAATGCAACCCCTTGATAAGGGTATTTATGGTTCTTTTAAAGCCTTTTATAATTAAGCTGTAAATAATTGGATGGTTGCTCCCGGAAATGTTAGAAAGCCTCTTACAATCTACAACATTGCTGAATTTGCGGGCATAGCAGATTCTAAATCCTTAGTTCCAAACAATATTATGAAAGGTTTTAAGGTCACAGGGTTTGTGCCTTTCAATGAGAACGTCCCTCTGATGACGAATTTCTTGCACCTATTGTAACACGTAGACCGACACTACATGAAACTGATTTTGATGAACCATTAGCGGGTGGCGCAGCAAGTGACAATATCATTCCTCAATGTAGCAGTTCAAATTTATTGCCACTTATTATAACATCTGAAAGTGTGAGGCCTCATCCAAAAGTGAAAGGAAGGAAAATGTCAAATAGGGGTCTGCATAAAGAGAAATCTCGTATCTGACTGACAAGGAGAGGGCCAACCTTGTTAATCACAGATTTTGATTATTTTAATACATGTTGTAGGGTATAGACCCCTTAGTCTCAGGTTCACCGGATTTTATACAACGCTCGTTAGTTCTTGAGAAACCGGGGGGGGGGTCTAATATTAGTATATGATTTAAATACTTACTTTGTAACAGTAAGGATAGGTTGCGCGTAGCTCAGTTGGTACGGCGTTTGATGTCTGATCGGCGGGCTCGGGTTCGATGCCCGAAAGCACTAGATTTGTTTTTCTTATATTTTGTTTTATAAATGTACTTGTAATTATAACTTAATAATCGCATTGTCAATTAAAATTTATACTATTGTATTTCAATTATAATTTTAACCTATTTATTTTTTTTACTTTTAACTAAATAGTTGTATAAAACATCATAAAACTGATAATTTTTTAAAAATCACTTTTAAAATGTATTTCATATTTTCAGTATGTATGCAATGATATTGAACAATTGTGTCAATTCATGATTTTAAAGAAATATCACTTATTCATTGCTTTAACAAGGGAAATCAATACGATGATACTATGACTCTGTTTTTAAAGTAACAAACATAATTATATTAAAAATTAGCATCGGAATTAAATTACAACGGATTTTTTGCATATTAAAGATTTTTAAATTTGTAATATGTATGCTTGCGCTTTCAAATATTTCGTTTTCCACTCCATCTTCTTTCTGCTTTTATTTTTATTTTTATTGAATATGTTTTATTTTATCATAAATAGATGGCCCCACAACAGGTTTCTAACGATTTTGGAATTTTTATTATTCAATAATAGATCCAATTTCTTTTTAAATGTCTTTAAAGGATGAGAAATAATACTTCAAAATAAAAAATGATAAATTTAAATTTAAATTTGTTAACATTATAATTAATGTACGATATTAAAATTTTTAATTGAAATTATTAAATTATAATTACAAGTATATTTATAAAACAAAAAATGAGAAAGACAAAAAATGGAGCGCGTTCAGGGCCCGGGTATCGAACCCGGGCCCGCGGGTCAGCCAGCAAACGCCGTACCAACTGAGCTACGCCCAACCTGCCCTCTTTATTTCAAAGTAAGTATCTAAGTTGTGTACTAATATTAGACCCCCCCCCCCCCGGTTTCTCAAGAACTAACGAGTGTTGTATAAAATCCGTTGAACCTGAGACTAAGGGGTCTATACCCTATAACATATATTAAAATAATCAAAATCTGTGATTAACAAGGTTGGCCCTCTCCTTGTGAGACTACTGAAAAACTAATTATTGAAGCTGAATAAAAATCAATAGCCTGAACTCAAGAAACAATGATATAGAATAAAATGATTTTCTTTCTTCATTGCTGTGTTATCTAATTGGCTGGTCAGAGGTCTAACAACCCATGGTCAAAGGTACAACTATGTGTTGTACCTTTAACCACAATGTTATTATTATTTTTAAATTAAATTAAACATAATAAAAGTAAAGCTAGAACCTTGAAAAAATTACATATGCTAAACCAGATGATACTGATTATAATAAAACAAAGAAATTGAATTTAACTTTAATAATCAAGCTACAAAAATTTAAATTTTCCAAAGTGGTCAAAGGAACACCTTCCCCTACCATACTTTGCCTACTAATATATTATTGTTTTCTAAAATCTCTGAAATATCTTAAAATAATTTAAAATGTATAATTTTGCTTTTCTCTGGAAATGAAAGATTTTAGATCGTCGTAAAATGCTACACACGTTTCACATTAAACTACTGATACATAAATGGTTCGTAAAATATTCATTAAAAAACATTTAGATTCTAAACTTCAACTGTGCTACTCCAGCTTTGAATATGATATAATCCAGTTTGGAAAAAATATTCTTTCCCTTCATTATGACCTAATTACATGGTATACAGGAGTTTCCGTGTTAAAGTAGTTTCATCATGTAAATGCTATTGTTATAGCTCGGATGAATGAAATAGCGCTGCAGTTCGCAGCCAAGTCCAACTAATAAGAGTGAATTATGTCAGCCAGGTATCGGTCCGGATAGCCTAACAGGTAAGGCATTGGCACGGCACGCCAAGTATCCAGGTTCGATCCCTGTTCTGGGCATTTTTCGCTCTGTTGGAGTAAACTTCAACTGTGCTACTCCAGCTTTGAATATAGATTCATAATATTGATTATGCTTTCTAAACATGGCAAAGTAAAGTATTTTTTAGAAATATGAAATCTTCTGTTATAGTTTACGCATTAAATAAATATCATATAAAATTATCTTTAATGAGACTTTGAAATTCTTATAACTCACAACTTGTTTAGGAAAAATAGAAAAGTAATTACTGTGGTAAGTTTGTGATTTCAATACTTTAAAAAAATAATTTTGGCAGCACTTAAACTATAAATTGATCGTTCGGCAAGAAATAAAATTTAACTTACAATATTCGCAAACAAATAAAAAGAGTTGACTGATATACCTTTTCGCGTGAACGTCTGAGGCGATTTAAATGTTTTTCAAATAGTTTTGGCAGTAGCTAAACTTTAAATTGATCGTTTGGCAAAAGATAAAAGTAAAAAATAGAATAGTTATATTAATTAAAAATAAATAAACAAAACTAGATTTCTTTTGTTTGCGAATATGCTGACTATTTTATTTTTATTTTCATTTCTTGCCAAACGATCAATTTATAGTTTATGTACTGCCAAAACTATTTTTAAAAATGTTGAAATCGCTTCGGTACTATCTGAGAAAAGGATACATGATAGTCAGCAATTTTAGGTGCAATTTCGCAACTATTGTCACTCCTTTAAAGGGTAAATTGATAACAAAAATCCTTTTAGCTAACAGGCTATCAAAGCCTGAGGGCTAATGTGCCCGCAGGTTCTGTATGTACGTATGTATGTACGTGATGCGATAACTCTTGATAGAAATACACGATTTGCTTCAATTTTTTTCTAGGTTCATTCTGATAAAGCGATTTCTTGATTAGTTTTAGGGGTTCATTGGTTAAGTAAAAAGTGGGGGGACGGGGGGCTAATCCCTCCCTTAATTTAGATAAATGGGTTTTTCATAGAGAATTATCAGGTTTGCTTGAAATTTGGTATACCGGTTTATTCTGATAAGGCGCTTCCTTGATTAGATTTGGAGGTTCATTGGTTAAGTATAAAGGGAGGGGCGGGGCTAATCCCCCTCCCTTCTTTTAGGTAAATGGGTTTTTCGATCAGATTTGCTTCAAATCTGGTATAACGGTTTATTCTCATAATGCGCTTCCCTGATTAAATTTGGAGGTTCATTGGTTAAGTATAAAGGGGCGAAGTGAGGGAGCTAATTCCATCCCCCTTAATTTAGCTAAATGGGTTTTTCCTGCAGAATTATCTGATTTGCTTGAAATTTGGTATACAAGTTTATTCTGATAAGGCGCTTCCCTGATTAGATCTGAAGGTTCATTAGTGAAGTATAAAGGAGGGAAATAGGGGTGCTAATCCCCCCCTCCTTATTTGATTTTTCGAGGAGCATTATTCTTAGAAATAAGAGTATAATATACAATTAGTGTAAATAGCCTGTGAGCTCAATGGCATCAGTTTAACTGGCCGGTTTTCTTTATTTAATTATTGCTGACAGTTCAATTTATAGCTACTACCAAAACTGTTTAAAAAGTACTGAAACCGGTCCAGTTGTTTCCGAGAAAAGTTACATAAATGTCAAATGTTTTTGTCAAATGTTTTACATGTGATTCCGAAACGGTTGTCGTCCCCTGGACTAATTCAAAGTTTCCAATAAAATAATGTGTGATGCGTCAAAGTTTTCGTACAAGAAAGGAAGACATATTTTCATTTTTTACCGAAGATCTTTAATTTAAATGTACTGTATGTGAGCTGCTTATTGAGAATTAAAATACAATAAAGTTTGGAGTTCGAGTAAGTGTTTACAAAAATGTAACTAGCTAAAAATATTTGTCAGATTGGGGTTTTATTTTAATTGCCCAAACAATACGAATAGCATTGTAAATAAAACACGATTTTCATAAAATATTACATCAATCATTTCATAAATGTTCATCGAATTTTTATAGCCTTTCGTAATTACGTCTTATAGAAAAGAAAAATAAATGATCCTAAGTCGTTCAGTGAATCCTACAAAAATATCTTTATACAAAAAATCATTTATATAATAAGTATTTCAATGTTCATGTGATTATATTTGATGATTCCATTATTGGAGATAATTGGATTTATTCATCAAAAACAACAAATTTGAGAAAAGCGTAATTTTCTGCGTCATTAAATTTTATTTGTGCTTAAAATACTAGAAATCATGAGAATGTGCAACAAAAAACTTTTATTATTGAAAGTATAAAATGATTTTTGTTATTCAAAATGTTAAAAAGGGAAAATATAATAAAATATTCAATTGCATAGAAATGCTGGATTCGTTTTAATACTTGATCCTGATGCATCGATGAATAATATTTATGAGAATTTGTTTCAATATTACTAAATGGAAAAAAAAAAAAAAAAAAAAAAAAAAAAAAAAAAAAAAAAACATCAATGATATATTTCGTTGAATATTCATTATTCGTTTTAAAATATAATGAAATAAACGTTTTGGAGCAAGGACCGACAACCCTTTTACCACTATGAGTGCATTTGAATCGTTAAAACTCCTCGTGGTCTGATTAGGACACGTCGGGGTCTAGACCTTACTGGGCTGTGCAGCGACAACTATAAGTAAGCCCGAAGCTCAGCCTCCCTTTTACTTCTCTCTCGTCTCCTTTTACTTCTCTCTACTATCTTCTCTCTCGTCAACTAAAGATTACACATACATACAGATAGAATTGTACCAGGGTGTACAAGGTCGAATATTTGAGCACTCCGAAGTAAAAATAATTTTTAACGGAAAGATGGCTAAAGTGCAAATTTTGCAGTACAGTCTCTCGCTGAACACTCGCTGTTGTCAAAGTCACTAAAAATAAAACAAGTGGGTAAGTGCGATCGAAGATCGCACAAATGGTTTCGTTTAATATTCCTTTTAAAACACTTTACCCTTTAATTAATAAATCCAAATATTTAATTTATACTTATTAAATACTTACATAGATAACAGCACCATTAAAATTAATTTTAAAATGATTACAAAAGAAAGCTATATTTTTTAATCAAGTAAAAAATATTCGAGCCAAATTATTTAAATAAAATTCGAAAATTCAAAAATTTAGCGGGGGTTGGGGGTTTAAATAAAATTAAAATTTCTACATACGAATAAAGTATTAAACGAAATTAAAAATGCTGAAATTTCTCAAGAAATTAGTGCACGTTCAAGTAAATTTTAAATTTCAAATTTTCTCAAAACAAAACAACTTGTTTAAACGAAATTTCAAAAATTTAGCGGAATTTTAAACCAAATTTAAAATTTCGCAATTTCTGAAAAAAAAAAGAAATTTTTTAATTAAAAAATATGCGTTAAAAATTTTTTCAAGAACTTTTAGCCTTAAAATGGCAAAAAAAAAAAAAAAAAAATTACAAAAATTCTGTAAAATTAAATCTATCAGATAATAAAAACCAATTCTTTTGAAAAAATTCCAAAATCCGAAGCTAAGTTTTGAACCAGGATTCTTTTGCATGGCAGGTAAACGCGTTATCAATGAACCATCTAGCCAACGAAAGCTATGCTGAAATCAAGGTTACCTTTTAAACTCTAAATCGCAGAAATGGCCAGATATCATTAAATAAATTCATTTTAATTAAAATAATATAAGACTTTTCAAAATTTGGAACAGATGTCATAATTTCCCCCCGGTTGAAATCTTTGAATTCTACCCCTTTTCCGCCAAGTAGTAAATGTCGCCAAGCACCGGTTTATACGCATGTTTGGCTTAACAAAAATAAAATGTAAATAATAAACAAAATTCGCTAAACTGGCAATTGGTAATCCTTGTATGAGCGCTTCGCGCACATTTACTGAAAAAAAACATCGCCGAATTCAGCATTTATCGCGATATAGCATTCTCAAAATTGAGCAGTTCTCGTTTTGTAGCAATCTCAGAATGTAAAAAACTCTTAAAGCAGCAAAATATACCTAAAAAACGAAACTCGCTAAAGTGGCAATCAGCAATAGTTGTATGAGCGCTTCGCGTACATTTACCGAAAAAAACATCGCCGAATTCAGCATTTTTCGCGGTATAGCATTCTCAAAATTCAGCAGTTCTCGTTTTGTAGCAATCTCAAAATGTAAAAAACTCTTAAATGTACATAAAATTATCAACATACCTTAACAGACATCTGCTTTCTTGAAACCTCCAGCACAAAATATCTCTCATAACACCGCCGTCATTTTCCAAAATAGGCTTAATACGCATTGACACGCTATAAACAAACCTCCCTTGTCAAAATTTCCTCATATTTCTTAATTACTTCATCAAGAGCGTTAAAACGGACTACAGAAACTATAGTTAATGAAATACATCAAATAAATTTAACATAAAAATAAAAAGACAACGATAGAACACGATATCAAAATACATTCACTAAATTCTGAGCTTCTCAGGGGTTGCCAGAAGACGACACGTCACAACACACACGTCACACGGGGTTTCCATATCGAATTTGTCATATCCGTAAACACCGCCAACACGCCAACAAAAAAAATCGCCAAACAACTCAAACAAAAATGGCTGAGGGAAGATACGGCATCTATGCCCAAAATTTTATAATTTGTTGTGTTATCGGATGTATTCAGCTGCAAGTATGCGAAATTTCAAGTTTCTAACTTATACAATTTCCGAGAACGAACTCTGTGACAGACAGACAGAGGAGAGAGACGAATAGAGTTTTTTCAGATGAACGAAACCCTAAAACGTAAAACTAGGGGGGAAATGTCCTTAAAGTGTCCACTGTGGTACAGTTATCTTACATCTCAAGATGTTGATAAAATTTTCTATTTAAATATGTGGTTGAAAAGAAATCGATTGCTGTCGTTTAACACCTTAACCGTCATCCCGACTTTCACACAGGCAAACATTATTGAACTTTTGCCTTTTGTAAGGTGTTGTTTACAGAACTTTTATTATTTTCAGCGAAAAAAAATGAAGCTCGTCACATCAGTCACTAATTTTACATACTTTAAGCGAAAATGGAAATTATTTTTTGAAAAATATATTATATTTTCTTTGATGAGCATATTGAAAAATAATAAAGGGTTAATAAGGGTGAGAGCATGTTTTAATTTCTCATACCCAATCGCGCCCGTCGGCCTAATCGTTCGGAGTTTTCGTGGTTTTCTTCGAACCATGGATTTCCATGCGTAAATACGGGTTAGGTTCCCTTAGAAAGACCCCCACGAAGGGCACCCCACCCCTGGGCCTATATCCCTCGAGCAGATAATTAGCCGTCAAAAATCAACCAACCAACCTAATTTCTCACATTGTTTCTAGTTTACAGTACTCTGGTGATTATTCGGATATTTTAAGCCACCACACAATGCGAAATTTTAAGAGTTTATTTGAATTTAATTACTGCGAACGTTGTGAATCGCAGGAAACATAAGATATCCGTTAGGTATTAACATAAGGTGACTTTTGAATTTTTAAGGAAAAATTTGGTCGCAATGAATGTATGCCAACTTTCCTTTACAACAGTTGTGGATACCTGGTGAGAAATGCATAGATTGACAAAATAAAAAAGCAGAGGCTAACGCTTAGCCATTATATAATCCAGAAAGGAACAAATGCATATCTGGAAAATTATAACAAACTCTGAAAGAGGAGTAAAGATATTTAAGTAGCCAGACTCTTTCTTTTATTTTTTATTTAAATTATTTGTAGATCTTGCTTGATGTCTAAAGATTAGAATTAGCGTGCAAGCGTTTAACGATAGAAACAACTAAACTATTTCTTTAATTTTTTTAGAATGGACAAACATAAGGTTTAAATAAAGATCATCTAAAATTAATTAATCAATTAATTAAAAAACGATATATTTAATAAAGCAAAAGTGGAAAATTTAAAGCCACATATAATGTCACATCAGAGAATGTATCCCTCACATTGCAATATGGCCAAAACTGGCGGATGTATAACAAAAATCCTTCCCTCAATTTTGACTAAATGACTAAAATCGGTCACGGTAACATCATAACGAAGTCGCCCAACCAGTGGCTGAGAGGTTCTGCTCTCGAAGCTGGTAGATGGGAGGTGCTGGGTTCGATCCCAATCGCGCCCGCCGGCCTAATCGTTCGTGGTTTTCTTCGAGCCATGGATTTCCATGCGTAAATACGGGTTAGGTTCCATTAGAAAGACTCCTATGAAGGGCACTCCCCCCCGGGCCCATATCCCTAGTGTAGATAATCGGCCGTCAAAAATCAACCGACCATAATGAAGTCACGTGAGCTGAGAGTCTTAAAAGGAAAAAAAAAGAAATTCCTTTTTGACTATTTGTGCTTTTATCGTTATCATTACACTGTAAAAAAAAATGGTAACGTTACATGTAAAATCCAGGGGCGTTTCGCCTTTTCTCAGGGCCCCACCAGTGGCCGAGAGGTTCTGCTCTCGAAGCTGGTAGGCGGGAGGTGCTGGGTTCGATCCCAATCGCGCCCGTCGCCTAATCGTTCGGAGTTTTCGTGGTTTTCTTCGAGCCGTGGATCTTCCATGCGTTAATACGGATTAGGTTCCCTTAGAAAGACCCCCACGGAGGGCACTCCCCCCGGACCCATATCCCTCGTGTAGATAATTGGCCGTCAAAAATCAACCCAACCCAACCCTTTTCTCAGGTTTTCAGAATAATTTAGCTCTTTCCTGTGAAATTCTGGTTTTCTTATCTGAAACGTTCCTGAACAAAATTTGGAAACAGCAAAACGCTGCGGCCGCCATTTATTATTTTTTTGCTATAATCCGTTGCTCGCGCGCGAGTGTCGAAAACGAATTCCTTAAATGAATGTAAAAAAATTAATATGGATTGTAAATAAATCAATAGACGACATAATCCTTTACGTCTCTATTACCAAGACCATTCAGATGAAAATACAATACCTCTGTGACATCGCTAAGTGATTATCTCTCGTACTTGTCTGTGGAATGTTTAAGGAGCAGACCGTGTAAAAAAAATACACCTATTATTTGATCTCCATTAACCAGGGGACCATCAAATATGATTCACACCGATTTTGATTAATTTAAAGTATGTTTTAGAGTTCTTATCTCTAATTATTCTTGTGAAAGAATTTCTTCAAATGGGCCTTAGATTTTCAGAAATTAGATGCCGAGGTTTAGCATACGTTTCAAATACCCATTAGTTTGCAGCTCTCAATGTGTCTTTCGTAGTGTGGACGCAGAAGGTTCGCACGCCACCCGTACGGCCCGAGTTCGATGCTACCTCTCGACTTTTTTTTTAAAATTAATTTTATATTTTAACACTTTACAATTTGATTTAAATTTGATATATATTTGACACTTTGAATTGCTGCAAATTTGAATTTTTTTTTTTTTTATTTTCGGAAAAAATATACAATTACGTTTAGGATTTTTTTTTTCATGGAAATTTATATGTATTTTATCTAACTTGTAAACTAACATAATTACTGACGAAAATCCAAAATATTTTATGTCTAGATTTTTTTTCTAATTATTATTTACATTTATATATTTTTATATTTTAAGCAAAGTTCAGAAACAATATATCATATATATATTTACTTTATTGAATTTTAACTGGAAATTTATTTTTTCGTGTAAATTATAAATAATAACTGGCGCTGCAGTTCGCAGCCAAGTCCAACTAATAAGAGTCAATTATGTCAGCTAGGTATCGGTCCGAATAGCCTAACAGGTAAGGCATTGGCACGGCACGCCAAGTATCCAGGTTCGATCCCTGGTCTGAACATTTTTCGCTCTGTTGGAATAAACTTCAACTGTGCTACTCCAGCCTTGAATATAAATAATAATTTTGATGTCAATTTCAAAATATTTTTTCATTCCAATAAATAATGATAATAAAGCGAAAATTGTCAACAGGAAATGTAAAAATCGTCTGCGGATTCCGCATGCTGTGAAATGTCAGTAACGTTTTGCTGTCAACAGAAATATTCCTGGTATTTCGCAGGAAACTTACTGGCATTTCTGTAGAATGTTTTTAACATATACAGTAAAGTTCCAGTCATTTTCAAGAAATGTTTCCTGGAAATAATGGGCAACTCAGCTGCCCATTTTTTCCCAGGAACGTTGCGGAATTTTTTTTACAGCGTATGATTATCGTACTCACTGCCGGTATCTATCCTATAAGTCAAACTGCACATACAAATGTTTCATTGATTAAATTAAAATGATAGAAATAACTTTTCTTGCCTCAGCTTTTATTACTATGCTCGGCAAGAACAATAAGTTCATTTAAAGTGATTTATTTACACTAGTGACTGAAGCAAACATTTATCTTTAAATGCAAAAGGCCATGAAATGCAATTATGCAATGTTATCGATATCACTTTTCTCTCTTAATATATTCAATTTTCATAAATGTTTTATCAAAGCATGCCTCATGCTAAGAAATCACATAGTAATTTGCGTAATTCTTAGAGAATAGGCAAAAAATGTATGTTAAGAAGCTCGAGTTTGCTTTAAAACTTTTGCTTGCTATTTCGAAAAGACTGCTCGTATAATCGCTTCCAGTTTTATTTAACAGGCGGTAATTACGTAAGCATAAAGAGACTGTGCATTTCGCATCACATTTGAAGAGCTAATTGGAAGAACATGTTAAGTAGCAAAAATTACATTTGAAGAAATTTGAAGTGAAAATTTTTGCTGTAAATTTTAATGATTTATTTTCTATTTGATACTATGTGTTTAAAATATTAACAAGTATGGTACTAAATTCTCTCAGAAAAACTTATTCATATTTAATTTTCAAATATTAAAAATTTTTAATATTATTGACATTATTAAGTATTAAAATATTAAATATTAATAAATAATGTCTTAAATCTTCAAGACTAAATGGAATCTTAGTATTTTAGCTTCACCATGTGATAAGATACCTCATAACGCTTTCATCCAGAAGATAAAAAAAATTTTTAGAAAATGTAGCATAACATGTTCATCCACTCAGCTCTTCATTTAAGCAATAGCTAGCGTCTTTTTCAATTCTTTACAATTGTGACGTTCGTTAGAATATGTAATAAAGATGCTATTTTTATTATATATATATAATTCCGAAATAGATTACAACAAATTACAACAGCAACTAGAAGTAAATAATTTATTTTATTTTCATAAACGATTCATTATTTTTTTTTTTTTTTTTTTTTTTTTTTTTTTTTTACCGCGAAATGAAAGGAGAGCATTTTTATTTATTGTAAAAGAAAATATGTATAATGCATTAAAAATTATGTGAAGAGCTCCAAAGTTTATTTCAGCTACAATTTCAATTATATACAACAGCTATTAAAGATGACTGTAATTGTATGCATTAGGGAAATTAAGGATAGGGTTGGTTCATTATCACAAACTGAGCCCCACCAGTGTCCGTGAGGTTCTGCTCTCAAAGATGGTTGACGGGAGGTGCTACGTTCAAACACAATCGCGCCCGTCTGCCTAATCGTTCGGAGCTCTCCGTGGTTTTCTTCGAACCTTGGATATCCTTGCGTAAATACGGGTTAGGTTCCCTTAAAAAGACCCTCACGGAGGGCACCACCCAACGGGCCTATATCCCTCGTGTAGATAATCGGCCGTCATAAATAACACCAACACGTTACAAACTGGTTTATTAGCACAGTTTAATAATTGATATCTGAAGAGATGTTGTGCTAATGTATTTCTCAAAATGTGGAATATTAGTTCATCTCAAAAGAATAAAAACGTTTTCAAAAATTTTTTAGATATAAATTGTACGGTCTAGAATAGGGGTCTTCAACATTTCTGCCTGAAAGTCGTTTGCCACCACAAATTCCGGAATGTAATTGTTGCTTTTTTTTTTTAAATCGAGAAGCTTATGTTATTAAATAAGGCAATTTATTCTATTCTAAAATAATGGTAGCTTGGTAGGTTGTGTGCCACAGTCTGAAGGGCCCTAATCTAGGGCTATTATAACTATCTGATCATGGGATATTTTTTTCAAATAGATAGGCTATGTGTAAGCATTAAAAAATGTAATTCTCTAATATAAGGTTTAATGGCGCAAAATCCCTTAAGAGACAGGCTGCGCCAATATCTCTAATATAAGACTGGTTTTATTTGACAATGTTGAGTTCTTAAAAAAATTCTCATATATATTTTTTTTTTCAATTCTAACAACAGAGAATCAACAGGATATTATATTACACAGTGAAAAGATTGCACTATGAATAAATACGACACTACGGGTAGCATATATATGAAGTTTTCCAAAGGAGAACCATGGTGAAATTCCATTGTAATAAAATTTAAATTTTCTTTTACATAATTCCAAGAGTATTTTTAAGGAGCAAAAATATCCATTTCAGCTAATGGATAGCATAAAAAAACTATTCCTTTCTACTTAAATACCCTATCCCTTATTTCATAAAATAAACTAATGGAAACCTCTTTTACTTCTTGTTTCTTGTTTTTCCTCAAAAATAAAAGAAATTTTAACTGAAGAAAGTTCAATGAATAATTTCTAAAAATTTTTACACACATTTAACACACACAAAAACACATTTAAATTGTAATATAAAATAAAAATCAATAATAACTAGAACTAAGAGGAAGTTGAAAGTTTAAATGTGAATATGATCTATAGAAAGTGAATTTTTTAAAACTCAATTTTAGATTATTTTTAACAATCTTTTTAAAAGATTAGAAATTTTTTAAGAACATTGCAATAGCAACGAAATCATTTTACACTGTTAAAACTGTGTTCTAATAGCTGTGGCGTAACTCGTGCACATCATTTACTCAGAGTAATTTCAAATCAAAATTACTTAAATCTGAAAAACACATCTTATTTTTGATTACAGCCTCTTCTCAAAGTAATTCAAGATGTACTCATTTTGATGCACTTAATCTCAAACTGGATTCAACATGTGTTTATTTTTTATGCTTCACCATCATGTATCAAAATTACTTAAATCTGAAAAACACATGTTCTTATTTTTGAC
This sequence comes from Maratus speciosus, assembly GCA_963932465.1. Taxonomy (NCBI): domain Eukaryota; kingdom Metazoa; phylum Arthropoda; class Arachnida; order Araneae; family Salticidae; genus Maratus; species Maratus speciosus. The sequence goes on along the minus strand of OZ010787.1, from coordinate 139,025,103 downwards.
ATGCAACCTCTTCTCAAAAGTAATTCAATATGTACTCATTTTGATACTTTTAATCTGAAAATGGATTCAACATGAGTTTTTTTTTTTTTTGTGCTCCCTGGTCACAAAATTAACTGTATTCGCACGCTGAAAGGCCTAATCAAATTCTCCGCGACACCATGTGTGATAAGTATTTACCTTAATTTTTATGCATACAACGCTGCTCTAAAAAATAAATAAATAAAATAAAATACTTTTCTCATTTCTGTAACTACGTAAGTTTATAAGTATACGTGTAAGTGTTTAGAACTGAGAACAGCTAATATTTATTTCAGAACAAAAAATAATTGAGAAAAATAAACTTCACTTAAAAACCAACATTTTTCAGAAGGAAATGTATTATTTAATTCAAGAAATGTAGCTATCCTAGGCACGTGTACGTGACGCTCCTCGCGAAATAAGTTAAGAAACAAAAATATAATGAAAGTAACCTAGGATCGATTTAAAGGGAAAATATTGTAAGCATTTAAGTAATTACTCTAGTAATCAAGCAGGACTGTCGTTCTGCCAAGCCAAGCTGAAAAAAAATGCTAACACCGCCAAACAAACAAACGCCAAGAATAACGGCAAGACACCGTAACTGCTTATTATACTGAAGACAACTTCTCCATGTTAAATCGACCAAACATGGCAGCGTAAAATTTCCCATATCAAAAGAACCAATCATCGCAGAAAAATAAAACCAAAACCAGAAGGGCCTAATCAAGAAGATCTTCAATTTGATATCAAATCATCCTCATAAATTAATTATAAACAGAGATATAGACTTTTTAAAATAACGTCGAGATACTGAAAATGACAGATTTATTTTTTTCTTCGTCACACCTTATGTTTCAGTCGAGGTAGAGACTTAAATAATGGACAGAAAAAAGTAAGGATTGAATTTTTGGACAGATGTTTACTCAATCTACGTGCTTTTATAAAATTCAGCTTTAAAAACATAAATTTTCTATTCATAATTAGCGAAAAACTGTTTATTAATTCTAAAGTTTACAAATTATGCCAAATAGCGATAAACCCGCCAAAACATTTTAGAAATCTTATAATTTTCTTTTATATTATCCTTTTGCATTGATTTCATCGAAGAAAACTATGGCTGAGATTCAGATAGATTTTTCGCTGTTAGCGAAATGAGTTTGACCAATCAGAAGCCTGCATGTTTGAGAATATTTGCTGTTTCTGGATCCCGGCCTATGTAATGAAATTTTTGAGTCATTTTTTTAGTGCCATGGATGAAGTGCAATGTTTGTAGAATTGTAGGTTAGGATCCAGGTAGATTTTTCGCTGTTAGCGAAACGAGATTCACCAATCAATATCCTGCATTTCTGCAAACAGCGAAAAGTTCACAAAAATGCAGGCTTCTGATTGATGAATCTCGTTTTTCTAACAGCCAAAAATCTAACTAGATTGCGCTCAATGGAGGATATTCAAAATATGGGTTCGAGGCTGAGTCACGTGATACCGGTAATTTACCCAAGGAATTTATAACCGATAAGAAGGGAAGATACTACTGCTTTGCCTCATGAACTTTTTCATTGGCTCGCGGGGATTTATATTACACGTCTGCGGGGCCTTCCCTTCTTTACGCTAGAAGTTTTTACCTTGACCACGTGATCAAAATGAAAATGGAATATCCTCCATTTACCCAAGGAACTTCTAACTGATAAGAAGGGAAGATACTACTACTTTGCCTCATGAACCGTTTCATTGGTTAGCGGGGATTTACATTACACGTCTACGGAGCCTTCCCTTCTTTACGATAGAAGTTTTTACCTTGACCACGCGATCAAAATGTAGATGGAATATCCTCCATTATGTTGAACACAATTTTGCATTTCCACATCCAGGAAGGGTATTGATTGTCATAACAACAATACATATTCTAAACTATTTAAGGCATTGATTCTGAACTCCTTTGCTATACATTTCGATATTAAAGAAGTTGTTGTTTCCATAGTAACAGTACTTTTCTGTATTGCTTTCTCTAAAACGCAAATATAGAAATTTAACAAACAGCGCTCAGAATCAACACCATAACAGAGAGCCCTTATACATAAGAGTGGTGATATATGCACAGGAGGCATGCTCATTTCAAGTTTTTGCCGAAAGTACGGCTACAGCGTCTAGAATACACTGTTAAAAATATCGTAAAAAATTACCTCTGTTTTTAAAGGCTCTCTATTTTCTGACCAATGAGAACTTTTCATTGGTATTAATTTAGCGTTCTCATTGGTCAGAAAATAGAGAGCCTTTAAAAACAGAGGTAATTTTTCACGATATTTTTAACAGTGTACCCTGTGTGGAAATATGCTATCCAAACAACGCTAAAAATTTGTATCCCTTAAATGTGCGACGATACTGCTAAAATCCCAAGTATCGATCACAGCGACATCTGCGGGATTTAGTATAGACGTTTTCAGTGTGACGTCAGCCGTGACATTTTGCTTGGAAACTGACTCCAAACAAACGGTTGCTATATTTCATTTCTTAATAAATGTAAATGTTACCAGTGCATATAAAGTATTAAAACACATATCTGTGCGATACAGCTGTAAAATACAGCTAAAATATATAAGAAAATTTAGAAAATACAGCATAGCAACCGTTTGTTTGGAGTCAGTATCCAAGGAAAACGTCAGGAAGCAGGACGTTTCGGTCCCGACACTTCGGTCCCGCCATTTCGGTCCCGCCGTTTCGGTCCCAAGAAATTTCGGTCCCGAGACATTTCGGTCCCAAGACATTTCGGCCCCGAGACATTTCGGTCCCAAGATATTTCGGTCCCGAGACATTTCGGTCCCAAGACATTTCGGTCCCGAGACATTTCGGTCCCAAGACATTTCGGTCCCGAGACATTTCGGTCCCAAGACATTTCGGTCCCGAGTCATTTCGATCCCTAACCATTTCGGTCCCTTCTCCAGGAAGCTGAAATTTTGTGCATTTGAAATGGTTGACATAATTTTATAGGGGACAATGTAGAGTTTTTTAAATAAAGGCCTTAAAATTTTAGTAACAGCTCAAACAAATTTCGTATGGTAATCATTTTAAAAAGTAGGGGAGGGGGATTGACATTTTCTATATTTTAATGTATTATAAGTATAAGCTCCTGGTAAATTAAAACATTTATAACTCGATCTATAATTATCGCAAAACACTCATATTTTGCATGGTAAACGTAATCTTTATAAAAGGAGGGACATTATCGGGTTTTTTAACCGAACTCCCTAAATTTTAGTATAACCCGAATATAAGGACTCGAAAACGCAAACACTTGTAACACAGATCAAAACTGTCGCAACCCACACAACTTTTTTATGATAATCGTAATCGTTTTAAAAAGCAGGCGTGGGGTGGCTCTGTTGACTTTTTCTATATTTTAGTGTGCCTTAAGTATAAGGTCCTGATAAATTAAAACATTTATAACCCGATCTATAATTATCGCAAAACACTAATATTTTGCATGGTAAACGTAATCCTTATAAAAGGAGGGACATTATCGGATATTTTAACTGGACTCCCTAAATTTTAGTATAACCCGAATATAAGGACTCGAAAACGCAAACACTTATAACACAGATCAAAATTGTCGCAGCCCACACAAATTTCCTATGATAATCGTAATCGTTTTAAAAAGCAGGGGGAGGGGAGTCTGTTGACTTTTTCTTTATTTTTAGCGTATCTTAAGTATAAGGTCCTGATACATTAAAACATTTATAACTCGATCTATAATTATCGCAAAATACTCATATTTTGTACGGGAAACGTAATATTTATAAAAGGAGGGACATTATCGGATTTTTTAACTGAACGCCCTAAATTTTAGTATAACCCGAATATAAGGACTCGAAAACGCAAACACTTATAACACAGATCAAAATTGTCGCAGCCCACACAAATTTCCTATGATAATCGTAATCATTTTAAAAAGCAGGGAGAGGGGAGTCTGTTGACTTTTTCTTTATTTTTAGCGTATCTTAAGTATAAGGTCCTGATACATTAAAACATTTATAACTCGATCTATAATTATCGCAAAATACTCATATTTTGTACGGGAAACGTAATATTTATAAAAGGAGGGACATTATCGGATTTTTTAACTGAACGCCCTAAATTTTAGTATAACCCGAATATAAGGACTCGAAAACGCAAACACTTATAACACAGATCAAACTTATCGCAGTCCACACAAATTGCGTATGATAATCGTAATTGTTTAAAAAAAACGGGGGGGGGGGGCTCTATTGATTTTCTCTATATTTTAGTGTATCATAAGTATAAGGTCCTGATAAATTAAAACATTTATAACTCTCTATAATTATCGCAAAACACTCATATTTTGTACGGTAAACGTAATCTTTATAAAAGGAGGGTTATTATCGGATTTTTTAACTGAACCCTCGAAATTTTACTATAACCCGAATATAAGGGACCGAAAATCGCAAACACTTATAACTCGGATACAAATTGTAGCACACCATGCAAATTTCATATGGTAGAAGGAATCGTTTTTAGGAGTGAGTGGAAGGTGGAGTTCTGTGGATTCTTTATAGAAGCTCCTCATATTTTAGCCTATAATAAATATAAAGTCCAGAGAATTTAAAAACATTTATAAGTTGAGCTTTAATTTTCATATGCAAATGCCCATACACTGCACATATTCAATTGCGTAAAATTTGGACACTATGTGAATAATAAAGGAAAAAAATCTGCAAATATTTTTACAAATCTTTATTTGATTATATTATTTAACGGCCCATGAATTTTAGATGCATTGCATTTTACACATTTTTTAAAAGGGGCTTCTTAACATGGAATTGTGATAAAGACACATTATTTTTTTAATTCGGCATCAGAACAGACAACTTTTTATTTCATTTCAATAATTATTTTAATTTACTATTTAAAAAAACTATTTAAAATTTTGCATCAATCTTTTTACATGTAATATCAACGCTATTTCTACCGGTGTCGAATGACACCTTTAAAAAGATTTCGATTTAAGGTTTTTCATTTGTATTTTTTAAATTGCAACAATTACAAATCCTTTTTAATACATTTAAGACTTTTTTAATGCTTATTACATTAAAAAACTACGAGCAAAATAAACATAAATCAAAATTTTAAAAAGGCGCCATTTGACACAGCTAGAAATAGTGTTAAAGAAATGCTTTTCTGTAAAGTTGGGATACAAAGGTTCAAATTTCTAATACTCATAAAATATTCTTTTCGTATTTAAAATTAATTCAGTATTTCAAATATTTCCTTATTATTTATTTGACTTATATGCTTAAAATTAAAACAGCCTACCTATTTTAATATGACAAATAAAAAAAATAGAAATAGAAATATAAAAAAATAACATAGAATCTCAAAATAGTAATGTATGGTGAATCACTTTTGCATAAAATTTAATTTAAAATGAAGAAATTTTATAATTATATCACGATGAAGAAAATTGGTAATTTAGAAAGCATATATATATTTTTTTATATCTATATATTCTTTATTCAAAAGAATATATATATATACATAAATATTTCTGTACTACGTCAAGTGTAGATGGCCTGACTTCCCCCATTTGACTATGCTAAATAAAGCTCCAAATAGAAGTATTATTCTTCTCGCGTTCTCTTTGTTCTTGTCAGCTGGCGCTTTTTTGTGGCCACGCGGCATTTTTCATCTTTAATGGCTTAAAAAAGAAACTTCTGGGCCATCATGCAAGAGGACAACCTTTCCTTCAAGTTGAAATCAAAGTTTCTTATCTCCTAGCATTGTTCTATCTCCCCCTCCTACTGTGAATAAACCATTAAAGGGTTAAAAAGGATTGGTTTCCCAGAAAAAGTGTTGAATGATGGCAGAACAAGCATTTGAATGGAGCCCACTTTTAAATTCCCTCTTGAACATTGACAAGTAAAGACAGATAACAATTTCTCCACCTTTCCACTAATAAGGATTAATTGGTTGAAAGGTAATCCCAGGAAAAATCTCAACTACATCTTGATTATCTTATCATACGATTTGGCAATTTTTTCTTTAAGGCTGTTCTTAATTGCTCTGCTCAACAAGCGCAAAACGTTTTGACACACTTACAAATTCATTTTTTAACGGAAAGATATAAAACTGGAAAGCCCGGCCATGGAATCCATTTGGAATTGGACTGTGTTTTCCATTTTTTTATCATTATATTTTATAGTAGTTATAAACTGAAATTTATCCTTTACCTGTTTATTTTTATATTTAAAGTTACCGAAATGTAAAACTATTAATATAATTATTAATAAAAGTAAAATAAAAAAATATTATTATTTTTCTGGGAAAGTGGGAGGAAAAGGGTAGTATATAAAAAAAAAATAATAAAAGACAAATAAAAAAAGCTTAGTTTTGTCAGTTAAAATTTACAAATAAAATTAATTAAAATAATAGTTACATTATTATATAAAATTAAAAATAATAATCTTATTACGAAGAAATAGGCCCAGATTCAATAAAGTTAGCTCACAAAAATCGTCTTCAAAGGGTGAGAAGACTTAAAAAAATTGCAATAATTAAAAAAAAAAAAAAAATGAAGTGGTGGCTGGCGTTTTCTGAAAACAAAATAATTTTTATAGCACGCCTAGTTACCAAATCACTATTGTTTCCCCAATGTTTATAATGGTAAAGTAACTTACGAAAACAAATTTATACGATGCAACTTTGTATTATAAAAATAATAAGAAAAATTAAATTTGTGCTTCCATAAATATATCTTATTTCTGAATTATTAAAGGAGAAGGTGTAGAGGGGTGATTTGAGGAAGTATTTGCATATAATAGCTTATAAGTGTCTAATTGAATTATTGAAGACATTTATGATTAATCTAACTGGAAAAAGAGAAAAATAAGCACAGTTTAATTATTTAATTAATGATAATTTAAACGTTCTAAAAATGTATGAAAACAACCAAAAAACATTGTATAGCAGTTTATAGTATATATAAAATGCCTAATAGTAATAATAAATAATAAAGCTTAAAAAATCCATTCTGTTAAATAATAATAGTTTAAAAAAAAAAAAAAAGAAAAGAAAAGAAAGACAATGTCCCCTGTAAAATTATATCACATTGTTCAATCATACAAATTTTCAGCTTGCTGTGATTTCATAATCACGAGTTATAAAAGTTTAAATTTATCGCACTGTTATATTCAGCTTTTTATAAAATTTGAGGGGGGGGGGGCGATATTTTTTAAAAGGGCCCAAATAATGTTCAAATTGCAGCGTTTGGCGGACCCACGACAATTAGAATCCGAGTTATAAGGTGGTGAGTACCAAAATTGCAAGGGACCGAAATGGCCAGGGACAAAAATGGCCAGTGACCGAAATGTCTCCGGACCGAAATGGCCAGGGACCGAAATGTCTCGGGACCGAAATGACCAGGGACCGAAATGTCTCGGGACCGAAATGGCCAGGGACCGAAATGTCTCGGGACCGAAATGGCCAGGGACCGAAATATCTCGGGACCGAAATGGCCAGGGACCGAAACGGCGGGACCGAAGTGTCGAGACCGAAATGTCGTGTACCCAAACGTCATATCTGACGTCACGACTGAAAGCGTCTATTACATTGAGTAGCCCCGCGCGCGAGCTCAGGAGACAGGAACATGGAGTGGGTTTTTATCGTGGATGCAATAAAAGTTTACCGCGTTCACGAACAAATCACGGTTTGATTAATTATGGTGCTAATTATAAAGATAATTTGTTGCAAATAGAAGACGAGTTAGATGGCTGAATGGATAGCGCTTTGAACTCGAAACTAGGGGTTATGGGTTCGAATCCTTCGCGTCCCAAATTGTATTCGTGATTTTTTTTTTTTTTATTGCTTTATATTTTTCATATAAAATAAGATATTTTTGATAAAGATAAATTTTTATATTAATAATACAGACGCACATGTATTTCTATTATAATAATAAAATACTTATTTAAATACGAGAAAATGAGGTATTTCTCGATGAAAGTTTTAGATTTGAACGCCTTTTAATATTTAAAGTTTCGTTTCAAAGTGATATATATGTATATATAGGGTATATATATATATATATATATATAAAGCAAATGAAAAAATAAGTATTGTGCGAAAATATCCGTTTGAGCGTAGAGTAATTTCTTGATGTTTTTCTTTCTTTTTTCTTTTTGAGTACTTTAGGAGTGAATTTTTATCGAGATTAGGATGCTAATCATATTTTATGGTATTAAAATTAATATGAAAATATTATAAAAATAAAATGTATTAGATGTATATTATTTTAACTAAAAATATCTGCACAATATTTTATCTCTTTTTTAAAGAGATAAAATATATGGGGTTTGCCATCTAGTTTTGTAGTGAGTAAAATATTATTAGAATGCTTATAATTTTTTTACTAAAAGTATAATTAAGTATTTGCTTATACTAACGTGATTTTGAGTGTCATTTGTTTCTCATGGTTTATGATGTATTTTGTCTGTTATCCACACAGTGTTAATCCGCACGGCAATCATAAAATAAGAAATATATATACTAAAACAGTCTCTGAAAAACTGTCTAACTAACATTGCAAATTTCAAAATCTTGTAATATGTTGATATCACAGTTTGGTTTATTAACAGCATTCTATCACGAAAAATATAAAGCAACTGATAAATCATTTTTAAACAAATAAAAAGAAAATTGTTAAAAAGTTAAAATGTTTAGATCTCCAATTGAATTGTTAAATTGTATCAGTCAACCTACCAAACAAAGCATAACCAATGAAACATCATAGATTAAGTACCAAGATGGGACATTTACGGCAAAATCTGTAATGGCAACAGTACTAGCGTCACTATCGGCAAGGGGGAAGAACTAACAAACCGCCGAAATTTACCTATGTTGAAGAAATATGTTTATCCTCTATGGTTTGAATATCTATTCGTTCCTAAAACGAAGAAGGTGCCAGACGAGATTCTATTCATGGTTGCTTTATTTATTTAGCTGCTTCTTTTTTTTTACCGTACTTGTATTGTTCATTTTTAACTTACAAAATGATAATTAGACTAATAATATAAAAGAAAGCCACCAGAAAATTCTGTTAAGAATGCAAATATGTAAGTTCATAAGATTAAATTGTAAAAAAAATCAAATTCAGGTATTGTATCAATTTATTCATATCGAATAAAATTTTATTGAGTGTAATGTCAGTACCTCTATTTATTTTTAACTTTTAGATTTATACAATTCAAAAAATTTGTCGAAAGGAATTTTTCCCTATTTGTAATAATATTATTATTATTTCTTTTGAATTGATTGCACGTTATTTACATTTAAAACAATATTTTTATTTTATCTGTAAGGAAGTGAAAATGCATAAATTTTAAAAGATTATTGTAAGGATTGTTTAATACGTTAAACTTCATAAATTTATAAAACACAGGCTATAAAAATTTTCCTGCCAAAGGGGAATAATTATGAAATTTTCTGGGACTTGTAGAGTTCAACATTTCGTATATTTTTATATTACACCATTGCTTTTGATGTATAGCATTCAAGACGAAATTTTTACCCAGTATTCGTTGCACTTAAAACCGTTCACTAATCATGTAAAAAAAGAAAAGAAAAAAAAAACATATATCCGTGCATGAACATAGAATAGATATTAGATATATAAAATAGAATGTCTATTCTATGTTCATGTATCGGTGTAAGATTCTATCGAAAACGTAAATAAGCAACATTAAAAAAAGAAAGATCACAATAAGGTAGATACTCAATAATAAGCATACTACAAGGATGGAGAGTTTCTTCCCCATTGTCACTAAGGGCGCTACGATCGCAATCGCATTACCATTACGCTCTATGGGAATGTCCGATCTTGGATGTTAATCTATGTGAAACATAAGCACAAAATGCACAATCACGTGATCAAATCGCCCACATAATTTTTTTGGGGTAGCTTGCGCGATGTTTGTGTGCGGTTGACTGATTGCTGATCAAGCTGAAGTGGATAAAATAGGTCACGTGACTCTTTCCCGAATATTTTGAATTTTATCTGAGTGAACATAGGCATGTATTCCTGTTACGAAAACCATGTTTTGGAAAGATAAAGAAATATAGTCTTTGGTTTTACCTGTTTTGAACCATAAAAATAATGAAATAATTGAATTATTTGAAAATTCCTTTCTTCGATATAACCTACTCCCTGGCAAAAACTTCTGAGCGCGCGCGTGGCGTGTGCTGCACTTCTGAACAGGCCCATTGTATAGACCATAGATTAAGGACAAAGATGGGACATTTACGGCAAAATCTGTAATGGCAACAGTACTAGCGTCACTATCGGCAAGGGGGAAGAACTAACAAACCTCCGAAATTTACTATGTTGAAGAAATATTTTTATCCTCTATGGTTTGAATATCTATTCGTTCCTAAAACGAAGCAGGTGTCAGACGATATTCTATTCATGTTTGCTTTATTTATTTAGCTGCTTTTTTTAAATATTTTACCGTACTTGCATTGTTCATTTTTAACTTACAAAATGATAATTAGAGTAATAATATAAAAGAAAGCCACCAGAAAATTCTGTTAAGAATGCAAATATGTAAGTTTATAAGATTAAATTGTAAAAAATCAAATTCAGGTATTGTGTCAATTTATTCATATCGAATAAAATTTTATTGAGTGTAATGTCAGTACCTCTATTTATTTTTAACTTTTAAATTTATACAATTCTAAAAATTTGTCGAAAGGAATTTTTCCCTATCTGTAATATTATTATTATTATTATTTCTTATATGTTAATATTATAAACATATTTGAATTGATTGTACGTTATTTACATTAAAAACAATATTTTTATTTTATCTGTAAGGAAGTGAAAAGGCATAAATTTTAAAAATTATTGTAACGATTGTTTAATACGTTAAACTTCATAAATTTATAAAACAAGAGCTATAAAAATTTTCCTGCCAAAGGGTAACAATTATGAAATTTTCTGAGACTTGTAGAGTTCAACATTTCGTATATTTTTATATTACACCATTGCTTTTGATATATAGCATTCAAGACGAAATTTTTACCTAGTATTCGTTGCACTTAAAACCGTTCACTAATCATGTAAAAAAAGAAAAGAAAAAAAAACATATATCCGTGCATGAACATATAATAGATATTAGATATATAAAATAGAATGTCTATTTTATGTTCATGTATCGGTGTAAGATTCTATCGAAAACGTAAACATGCAACTTTAAAAAAAAGAAAGATCACAATAAGGTAGATTCTCAATAATAAGCATACTACAAGGATGGGGAGTTTCTTCCCCATTGTCACTAAGGGCGCTACGATCGCAATCGCATTACCATTACGCTCTATGGGAATGTCCGATCTTGGATGTTAATCTATGGTATAGACTAGCAATATCTTGCAGTTTGAGAATATATCCTGCAGATGTCACTGTGATCTGTATATTTCAGTAGCATCGTTGCGCATTTGAGGGATCAATATTTTAGAACTTTTTTAAGTATTACAGGGATAGCCAATTTCCACACTATATATTCTAGGCGCTATAGTACGGCAATCCACTTTCTTGAATTGAGGATATTGTATCTACGTTATGATCACGTGGTCAAGGCAAAAACGTCTAACGTAAAGAAGGGAAGGCTCCGTCGAAGTAATGTAAATCCCCGCTAGCCAGTGAAACAGTTCACGGGAGAAAGCAGTAGTAGTTTCCTGTTTCCCTTCTCATAAGTTAGAAGCTCTTTATGTAAATGGATAATATTCCAAATATGGGTTCGAGGCTGAAAAAAGTCACATGATACCGGTAATTTACCCAAGGAACTTCTAACTGATAAGAAGGGAAGATACTACTGCTTTGCTTCATGAACTGTTTCATTGGTTCGCTGGGATTTACATTACACGTCTACGGAGCCTTCCCTTCTTTACGATAGAAGTTTTTACCTTGATCACGTGATCAAATCGGAAATGGAAAATCCAAAATTGCCGGTACCACGTAACATTTTCAGCCTTGAACCCATATTTGGAATATCCTCCATTAGACGATACGCGCATGGACGAGCTTTATTAGACTAGGGAAATAATTCAATATGCATTAGCCTGACGATAATGACACGCTCGCAAAGACCTTTAACGATTTGTTTTTATCACCAATAAACCTTTATTGGCCATATGTCGCTATTTCGTTATAGCGACACACTTGTTCCTAATTAGATCTCGGCCTTAATGTATCAAAACACGGAGTTTGCTTTCTGTACTATTCCTGAGCTCGGTTATAACGTCTAGAAATATATGCCGGGATCCAGGTACATTTTTGCAAACAGTGAAAAGTTAGCAAAAATTCTGGCTTCTGATTGGTCAATCTCGTTGCGATAACAGAGAAAAATCTACCTAGATCACGGTCATGGTGTGAAAACCGGCTATTCCAGTAATACTTTAAAAATTGCTAAAGATTGAAAAATACTAAATGGCAAATGTCGATAGCAGCAAAATTTTCTAGATCTTCTCTGAGCGAAACGTTTTCTCAATTGATGTATTTTGAAACAGTTACGTTGGAATTACCATATATCGCTGTGATCGACATTCATCGTTCAGCCTCGTTCAACATTTATGGGATACAATTTTTTAGCACCTTTTTAATAAACCGATTTTTAAACTATATCTTCTAGACACTATAGCTCCGTTATAGGCCTAGATTATATGTTGTAGAAATCGCCTATCCCAGCAATACTTAAAAAAGCGCGGAAATAGTGAATCCCTTAAATGTACAACGATGTTGAATTCCAAACAGTCATTTGCAGCGACATCTGCAGGATATTTTTTAAAGAAGAAAGAGACATGTGTAATGCACCGCTATAGCGTCTAGAATACATAATGTGGAAATTTGCTATCCAAGCAGCGCTAAAAAGTTGTATCCCTTAAATGTGCACTAACACTGAAATCCAGGTATCTGATCGCAGCGACATCTGTGATATACTTTCAAATTTCAAAATAAACATCGTATTATTACAGCGGGCTTGACGCCAAGCACACAAGTCAGATGTATGTTAATAAAATGTAAAAAAAAAAAAATGCTATAGCGTCTAGACCAAATTATAGCGCCTAGAATATATAGTGTGGAAATTGGCTATCCCTGTAATACTTAAATAAGTGCTAAAATATTGTAACCCTTAAATGTGCAACGATGCTGCTGAAATATACAGATCGCAGCGACATCTGCAGGATATTTTCTATAACTGCAAGATATTGCTAGTCTATACAATGTAATACGAAAATCCTGCAGATTTCGCTGCGATCGACACTTGGGATTTTAGCAGTATCGTCGATCATTTATGGTATACAAATTTTTAGCATTGTTTAACAACATATTTCCACACGAGGTATTCTAGACGCTGTAACCAAATCGTCATGAAGTTTTAGGAAATATCCTGCAGATATCGCTGTGATCGACTCATTGGATTCCAGCATCATTTGAAATTTAAGAGATCCAATATTTTAGCACTTTTTTAAGTATTACTGGGATAGCCGATTTCCACAATATATATTCTAGGCGCTGTAGCCTGCCTTTTTCGTTTGCCTCGGAGTAGATATAGATTAAGTCATTTGAAGCTGTTCCTAAACTGTGACCAACAACATATAAGGCCAGTTCATTACGTCACACGAAGTTGATTATCTGTACACGGCAATGGACACAAGAAAAAAAAAATCGGCGCGCAGCTTTGTACTAATCATCGTGTAAAGATGATCCAACTCTGAGGCTAACGAAAAAGACAGGCTACCGCGATGGGTCCGATTTTTCTTTTTTTACAGACCGCTGGAGTCACGTGATGCTCGAATGCACCAATGAAGGTGCGCGAAAAGAGCATCACCCGACTCCAGCGGTTTGTAAAAAAAGAAGAATCGGACCCACCGCGGTAGCCTGTCTTTTTCGTTAGCCTCGATCCAACTCCGTGTGACTTTTAAACATCATGAACTAGCCTATTATGTTATTGGTCGCGCTAGCACCCTCCCTCCTGCGTCCACCGTATATAGCGGCATCTTGTACTGGAGACTGCTAAATGGGCTGCTATCGGTCAAAATCAAGAGAGAAAAGGGCAGAAGAGAGGGAAAGAACTCGTTTTTTTTATCTAGTTTTTCACACGGGAAGATTGATATATCTGTTCCTCTCATTTCATTACTTCATGGTGGTGAAATAAGCCAAAGCCCCCTAAATATTTGAGAAAGTCTTGACACGCGACACGAAAACATCACACAAAGCAGGCAAAGCAAAGAAACAAAATCATTCATTGGCTCGTGAATATGAACGAGCCAATGACTGATTTTTCTTCTTTGTTTTGCCTGCTTTGTGTGACGTTTTCCTGACACGTGTCAAGGCTTTCTCCAATATTTAAAGGGCGTTGAATAGGCCGGGATCAAGATAGATTTTTCGCTATTAGCGGGATGAGATTGATCAATCAGACGTCTGCATTTTTCCGAACTTTGTGATGTTTGCAGTAAACACCGAAAAACCTGCAAGGATGGAGGCTACTGATTGGTTAATCTAATTTTATTAACAGAGAAAAATTTATCTGGATCCCGAACATTAACTTTGGTTGGTTAAAACAATTTTGAATAAAATCAAATCAGGAAACCAATGTTTGTTAACTTTTCTGGTTAGTTTAATTGAAATCTTCCTCGTCTATTACTGAAAACTGAGTTACCGTACTTTGGACAAAAAGTTGAACATGAGCACACGACTTGTGCATATGTCACCACTCTAACACAGTGTTGCCAGATGGGCTACTTTTTTTAATTCAGGTACTTGATTGGCACCACTTTTTTAAAATTGTAAAATGCGCCTTATTTTATGACATATTAATTAAGGCGAAAACAAAGGGAATTTTACCGTTTATAATAAGTGGTGGCAATCAAGAAATCTGAATTTAAAAAAAAGTAGCCCACAGGCAACACTGCTCTAACATATAAATGTTCTCCGTTATGACCATGATTCTAAGTGCAGTTGGTTAAATTTGAGTATCTGGGTATTAGAGAAAGCAATAGTGGCCCACCGTGGCTGAGTGGATAAGACACCATGCCTCTAATCGCTTGAGAGCGTAGGTGGAAGCAGATTCGAATCCCGCCGTGATCCGCATGTGGTACGATGTACATGTTCAATAAAACAAACAAACAAACAAGCAAGCAATAGTGAAAGGTACAGTTGGCATGGAAACAACGACTTCTTTCATTCTTATAGAAAATTAATGAATAGTAGTAAATGACTCAAGTTTAAAATGTAGGCAAAGGGTCTGGAAATATCAATGGCTCCCATCTAGTATTTCACAAAAGTAATTTAATAGATTCACATGACGTGTAACTTGATGCAACTCTTAGCTAATGAAAATACGGCAACAAGACTTATGTAGTAGGGTGGGTCGAAAAAACCGAAATATTTATAATCGAAACGTAATAGCGCGGAAAAGTTGCCTTTTGTAAAAAAGATAAAATACGTAAAATATTACACCGATTGCTTAATATATTTTACCGCCGCAAGGGGTCCAAATTTAAAAAAAATCGCAAAAAACTTACTTTTAGCAATTTTTTTTTTAAATTATCCAAACATACTTATTCAATTTCTAATAGAACGCAATAGCCACGCCAAGATATTAGTAATGTAACATTAACATTTCATTTTTGTGACATCGTTGCTTTTACCGCCACAACAGGGCTAAAATTTCTAAAAAATGTTAAAAATTAAAGTTTTTCATTTTTTCAGTTTTCATAACTTTATGTTTTTAGATTTTTTACATTTCTAATAGGCTGGAAAAGGCATTTTATGTTGTTAATATCATGCACATTGTTAACCATGATAACCACTGTAATTCTATTTTAAAAAATTGCTCGATGATAGAAACGCCTGCAGCTGCCTGCACGCAAAATTAATTTCTCGCTGCCAGAGGGCCACGTTTCACTTTGTTCTTTTTTTTTTTTTTTTTTTTTTTTTTTTTTGCAATGTACTCCTTTTACTCTATACTTTGATGGCCCTAAAGATAAAAATATCTGCCAGGTTAAAGAGGTGGCAAAGTTTCATCTTTGCGAAGTCAAGGAGGAACTTTGATACTAGAACCCTCAATTATTTTCGTCATTTGACCCCATCGTCTGGCAAGGCGACTTCTATATGCAATGACATTATAGATTTTTTGAAGAAAAATGAAATCCAGACTGTAATAATAATTGCAGTTGAATTTCGCGGAACTGTCTTCAAAACAGAATGCAAAGGTGGTGTTATAGTAGGATTAGTTGAGAACAACTTTTAAAAAACCACTTTATCGGCTTCCTTGACCTCACTTCAATGAGCTTCCACTGAGACATGTTTTCAAATATCTTGATGACAAAAAACATGTTCTCTATCATATTGTGGCCCAATTGGTTGATCTCTTGCGATTTGCGAATTATTACCAATTGCAAAATTTAAGCCAATTTAATCTGATCACCTAGCTGTTGATAAAGATGATTTGTCAACTGACCAGAAGTATATGTCTGAACTATTGCAAGCTCTTTCAACACGCGTGTATACAATTGACCTTTTTTGCTGAGTCCCTGGACAAATATTTCACGCAAGGTGGATCATTACTGCTATTCGAATTTTGAGACTCTACGTTAGAACAATGAAACCCTCTTCTTAACTTGTAATACTTTTTGAGTACATCCTGAAAATGTACTGCATCATTTGGTTCACAATTAAAATGAATCACTCAGCTTTCCAGAATCTGTGCACTACAGTTAGTAACTTACGTTACTTGACAGATAATCTACGAAAGATTATAGTTCCTGTATTTTCACGAATTTACTATTCTTAAATCATACAAATAGCCTCTTTGGAATGATAGCATATGAAGAGGAGAACATCAGGGCCCCAGCCATGAAGAAAATTGCAAAAGCACGAAGTTCTGTGGACTAGAATAGTGCCATCCGTCACTTTATCATAGCAGACTTCAACACTGAAGCTTAAAATTGTATGGCTTTAGTCTACTGACAAAACTGAAAACTAACGGAACACCTGTTATGGTTTCTTTATCGACAAACAACGCTGGTGAGTTTAAAATGTTCGATTAAAGATACCAGCTATTATAACTTTCCTTGTTCCACTCAATCACTAGAAAGATGTGTGAAATTATTCATTGAAGCGCTGATAAAGTTTGTTTACTAGCACAGAGGCAGGATCATATCTGATCAGTTTTGGCCTCTCTTGAAATAATGGCTTCATCTGAAAGCAAGTTATATTATAAAATTCATTTACATTAAATTATTCTTCATTTTAAGTTTATTTAACCCGTTTCGGTTAAACATCTCTATATTTTAATTAATAAAATACAAAAACATTTTGCCCATTTTATGTAATTTTTGTGGCATGAACTGGCTGTTATGAAGTAAAACATCAGTAGATGAAGCGATCGTCAAGAAAAATAAATGATTAACTTTATTTTCAAGTATATTACAAATAGTTATAAAAAATTATGATATATTAATAGATATAAAGTAAAATTATTTATTTCTAGACATATTATAGAAATTATAAAAATTTAGAAAAGAAAATTTAAAATTGAAATTTTTGAAATTTTTACAAAAAATATGGTCTTTTTGCGGCAAATAAAGATATGATTTCATCATAATGAACATTTACCGGGACATTTCTCATATCTTCATGTAGCTATTGCGTTCTATTAGAAATTGTATTGGTATGTTTGGATAATTTTAAAAAAATGATAAAAAAACATGTTTTTTGCGATTTTTTGAAACTTTGGCCCCCTTGCGGCGGTAAAAGATATTAACCGATCGATGTAATATTTTAGAAATTTATTCTGTATTACAAAAGGCAACTTTTCTGCGCTATTACATTTCGATTATAAAAATTTCGGTTTTTTCGACCCACCCTATTATGTAGGTAATGAATGATTCAGAATTCTGAGAACAAAACGAAGTTCTTAAGGGCTCTTCCTCACTCCCCCCCGCCATCAAAAAAGGAAATACGATAGAACGATATAAGAATTTGGATAACTTCAATGTGTCTGTGATTTTTTGTCAGAGTTCAGAAAAAGAGTCTGGGTATTAAAAAAAAAAAAACATAAAACAAATTTGACGAACGATAAGACTATAGATTTCAGGCAATTTTTAACCAAAAAATATTTAATTCTAATGTATATGCGGCTTTAAAAATAGATTATTAAAGATAATCAATTTAGGGGAAATTTTGTAGTAAATTAATATCCTCACATTTATGAAAATAGGTATGGATAAGCAGACTTGAGTAAAATTACATATTTATTCTTTCTTCTCTATAACACGATCTAAATGAAGATGAAGTTATATGTACAGTTTATATCTTTAAATTTTTAGATTTTTTTTTAATAAAAAATGCTCCTTTATTATGTCTAGAATTGCTAGATTTACAGATCTTCGATTCTTTAGATGCCTGCGTGGTTTCATTCTCGGATTAACCGTAGGTATTTGTAAAGGTAAATTTATTTTGCAAAACCGTCAGCAAAAAAAAAAGTTAGAAAAAACAATTAACTGACAGACTAACTGTAAATATATATTTTATTTCGACTCTGTTTTTTACTGAATTTTCATCTTTCGTAGAAAATTTTAAGGAGATATAAATTGAGAAAGACTGATACTTTGAAAGAAAAAATTGACTTTCCTTACTTTTAAATTATTAATCACTCTAAAAAATGAATGATAGGTAAACAAAATGTATACTATTGTGTTTGCTCCCTGCTTATAAAGGCTATACAAGGACTAATTTTAATTTGAGCTAGTAGAATTATTTCAATTATATATAATTTGTTTAAAAAAAAGAACTGATATCTACTAAAAAACAACTTTTCAAAAGTAAAAAAAAAAAAAAAAAAAAAAAAAAAAGGAAAAAAAAAAGGTGAAAGTTGTGGCTAAAAAATAGTGTGATATCAAATTTCCAAGCTTATATTATGGTACTTATTTAACATTTTCCATTAAAAATTTACCATATGTAAGTCGAGTACCTAAGTATGCGTTGATAGAAAGCCTTTTCTTCTTTACTAAATACATCATAACGTGTTTCTGAAAATTAAATTTTTTTTAATTATGCATGATGGGTTTGGCGGCCATCTTTCCATATTTTACACAAATTTCTAAGCACTCAAGCTCGTAACATATTTGCATTATTAAGAATTTCAAACTTCTAGTTTTAGCTGCAGACAGATAAATTAAGAAAGTTTTTTATTTTGAAAAAACAAATTGATTTTTACTGCTTTAACTAATTAATTAACCCCCCTCCGAAAAAAGATAATCATAAGATGAAACCTGAAGTTACTTCAGCTTTATTTTAAGACACAAATTTTTAGGCATTCTTTTCCATAAATTAAAAGAATAAAATGTTTGCTTTAGTAACAATTTCGAACTTCCAATCTTAACAATGAACTTGTGTGCTTAGAAATTTGTGTAAAATATGGAAAGATGGCCGCCAAGCCCATCATGCATAATTAGAAAAAATTTAATTTTCAGAAACACGTTATGATGTATTTAGTAAAGGAGAAAAGGCTTTCTATCAACGCATACTTAGATACTCGACTTACATATGGTAAATTTTTAATGGAAATTGTTAAATAAATACCATAATATAAGCTTGGAAATTTGATATCACACTATTTTTTAGCCACAACTTTCACCTTTTTTTTTTTTTTTTTTTTTTTTACTTATGAAAAGTTGTTTTTTAGTAGATCTGAAATTCCGCTGACAAGTAGTCTTACCGATAGTGACAAGTTTAGTAGCTCTCAAATATTTTTTATTATAATCTCAAAATACATATTCTTTAGCGGAAGTGTCTCTGTATAAATATCTTCCTAAAATGAGTCACTTAATCAGTGCACAGTTTTGGTTTTAGAAGCAAACGCAAAGATCTTAGAGTAGTGCTAAAATTAAAATGTAATGAGAACACTTCGTTTTTCATGTACATGTACAGCCTACAATACAGGAAAAAAGACATTCAAAAAACATTTTAAAGAATGAAAAATGTGAAATGATCGTCGCCGGTAATTAAAAGTTTAGAAACTATCATTCCGATATTACGTAAACAATAATATAGCAATTTGCCTTCTAACTTAGATATAATGGTAAACCAAACAAAATAATATTATGTTAAATTTAGAATGTATCGCACAGGAAGCAGCACTTTTTTTTTAGTGTTTAGTAGACGTTTTTACCAATCGATTGGTATCAGTTACATTTTTACAGGATTATTTCTTCACAGTTAGTGTTTTTTTCTAAGCGTTTTTAAACTGGGAGGTCAATATTTTACGGAATTATTCGATTGATGGCCTTTTTAAAAAACGAAATTGCTACATTTTACTGGCAATTATACCACTGATTTCTATTACTTTTTATAATTAACCATTTTATTTTACAGTATAATAAACTTAAAATTAACCCCTTCCCCCCGCAAAAAAAAACAACAAAATAAAACATTTTTTTTTTTTTTTATGACCGCCATTTTGTCAATTATGAACTCTTAAAACTAAATGTTAGTATAGGCTCCAGAGAATATTATAAGCTTTTAGAATTTCACCAGAAAAAATGGTTTCCGATTACTGACTCGTGACAAAAATAACTTCATGATTTTAGGACACTTTTACATATATCTCCTTATATGAAACACAGCTTTAAATATTTCCAATTGAAAAGATTCGTGGAGTTTGTCATAAGTTCAATAAACATAGTGCAAAACCCCACAGATATATCTTTATCCTGGTTTAACAACAACAAAAACAAAAACAAAATCATGCTTTTCCACCCCCCCCCCCCCCCAAAACAAAAAAAACAAAAAAAAAGCATGCTTTTTCTGACCGAAGTTAGCAAGTCTCTGTTTAAATAAGAAAGCTTAGAAGAAATGGAACATGCAAAAATTCAATCGTTTTTGTTAAAAGATTATTATTTTTAAAAATTTCAAAAATTTAACTCATGTCTCATTTATTTCATATAAAGAATTTATATTTCATGGAAACAGCCATGCAACATGAAAAATCCACTGCCCCCGTTACTTAGAAGGAAAGAATTAGTTTTAGAAATAAATTTAAAATTGAAGTTTGCAATTGCATTTTCTCCTTAAAAGCAAAATGATAATTATTCCTTTTTCTCCTCGTTAAAGTCTGAATGGTAAAACCAACAAATATTTACTTTTATGGAATCTTGATAGGAAGCATTAATGGGAATATTATTAATGGGAATAACATTTATGAAAATGCCGTTGTTCTGTTAGCATACTGGAATACATTTAATCGCCCAATTTAAATGCACATATAAAAATTTAGATTGACAGAATTAACCGCGAAATGTAAAAAATTAGATTCTAAATTCAACCAAAATATTTTTTATATATTCTTAAGCATAGCTTTAGCAGAGATGCACCAATTTTGGTATTTTTTTGCTGCCCCAACGTTTATACTATTGCAAGAGTAGTAAGTTAAATTTTAACGAAATTGGCAGTAGGGTTAAAATGTAAACTTCGAAACTCCCCACTAACATAATGTATACCGAAATTGAACAACCAATTAGGAATAAGTTCAGTAATTCTGATTGTTATTTTATGGTATTAAATACGCATTTCTTAAATAGGCTATTACATAATTCCGCGATTCCAAGATTTGATAATGTGCTAAGGCAGAAGACAGTGGTGAAGAAAAAAAATTTATTATTTTATACTATACTCCCAGGAAAAATTGACTTTTCAAGGACAAACGTTCTCTTTTCATTATCTCTTCATTGGTCACTCGGGCCCCTCTCTTAGGTTAGTAACTATGATAATGAAGGGAAAACGAAAAGGGGACGTTTGTCCTTCAAAAGCCGATTTTTCCTACATGGAGTATAGCAGATCTTCTCCAGCTTCGATGGTCGGTTTTTCCCAAACGAACCCCAGGTTAGGGTCCCCACTGCCTTCGACAGCATACACCCGTGCGGACTACGTTCGCTACGATCTACAATCAATTAAATCTTGAATTATTATGATTATTTATTTCGACCTATAGAATAAATTCAAATTTTCAGCATCATCTTTCACGTTACTATAGGCATTTGATTTGATATTCTTCCAACTCGAATTCAGTTATGGCAGCAAAATGTATAACGGAGATTTTTCTGTTTCAGAAAAAAAAAATGTCGAAAATTCTCCGTGAAACGCGAAGAAACGCTAAAAACCGCATAAAAAATTCAAAAATCGAAGAGAGCAAGATTTACTATTAGGCTAAAAGATTGAAACTGAATTCATTTTACAAGTGTCAAAAAATTGCCTCAAAATGCGAAAAACGCTAAAAATTGCGAAAAATATCAAAAATAGCGTAAAAAATTCGCGAAAAATTAAAAAATTACAGAATGCAAAATTTACTACATTGGGCTAAAACATTCAAACCGAATACCTTTTACGAAAGTCAAAATTCGCTACGGAATGCAAAAAAAGCTAAGAAACGCATAAAAATTAAGTGGAAAAATCAAAGTTTTCAGAGGGTAAAATTTACTAGATTAGTCTAATAGGTTAAAAGCGTTTTCCGGAAAAACTCAAAAATTCTAAAAGATAAAATTTATTATATTCGACTAAAAGACTGAAAATGGATTCCTTTTAAGAATGTCAAAAAATCGCCGCGAAAGGTAAAACAAAGCAAGTTGCATAAAAAAATTAGCAAAAAAATAAAAATCATAGAGGATACAATTTACTATATTGGACTTATCAAACAAGATTCTTTTTACGAATGTCAAAAACTCACTGGAGAACGCGAAAAAAACGTTAGAAATCAAATAAACAATTAGTGAAAAAATCAAAAAGTGAAGAGGACAAAATATACAATATTGGGCTAAAAGATTCAAACCAAAGTTTCGTTTTATAAAGGTTAAAAAAATCTCCGCGAATCGCCATTAAAAAACGAAAAAAATCGCAGATAACAAAATTTACTATAGTTTATTGAATGACTGAAATTTGATTCCTTTTACGAGTGTCAAAAATTGCCGTGAAACGTAGAAAAAACCCTGTTAAAAATGGAATAAAAAATCGCGAAAAGTTCGAAAAACTTAGAAAAAAGTCATCAAAATTTCAGAAATCGTAGAGGTAAAAATTTATCATACTCGGCTAAAAGAGTGAAACATAATTCCTTTTACGGCTATAAAAAATCACCAGAAAGCGCGAAAAAAATCTAAAAATTGAATGCAAAACTGTTTAGCGAATTCCGAATAAAGTTTATTGAAAAGACGACAAAATTTACTATAGTGGTCTAAAAAATTGAAACCGGATTCCTTTTAATAATGTGGAAAATCGTCTCAAAACGCGAAAAAAAAGCAAAAAAATCGCATAAAAAATTAAAT
Source organism: Maratus speciosus (assembly GCA_963932465.1). Classification (NCBI taxonomy): domain Eukaryota; kingdom Metazoa; phylum Arthropoda; class Arachnida; order Araneae; family Salticidae; genus Maratus; species Maratus speciosus. The sequence goes on along the minus strand of OZ010787.1, from coordinate 139,001,706 downwards.
TAAAAAATATATATAATCCAAAAATCCGAAAACTGTCTTTCTTATCATCAGACATACAGGTATTTTTTACCAACTCCCGTACCTCTGCACACAGCGGTCTCTTCAGAACGCGGCATACAAACAGATACACAAACATCTATCTTTATTATATAATTGTGTATCACTGCATAAAATTCCAGTGACTGTGCGTATTCTAAAAATGCGTGTTTAAATATAAAAGGAATAGGAGAAAAATAACTCAAATAATTAAAATTTAACATTTAAAATCACCTAGTAACTTTTGGTGTAATCAGTAAAACATATTGTTAATTCTGTTTTTAAGACTTTTTGTAATATAAATCTTAAATAATAATTTCTTAAATAAATAGAATAAATAAGAAATTCTCTCAATATAAAAATTATATCACAATAAGTACAAGTTTAAATTAAATCTGCGACGAAAAATTTCTCTCGTCAATTTACTAAATTGCAATGAATATACTTGTGCTTTTACAACATTAAAATCAAATTAGTAAACATAGTATCTGATTCTTTGAATAGGTCCTTCACGACTTCATTTCACCCTTTCCCGGTTTAAAACATCTCTAGATCTGATTTGTTCACCGTTAGTTTCAAAATTTATTTACCATTAAATTACAAGTACGATAAATAACGGATGTGCGGAAATGGTAATGTCCCGAAACTAAAAACCATCATCCGTTTATCTATGCTTTCTCGCTTGAAAGCTGAAATGAGGTGTTTGGAGAGAAACTTGTAGATCAGCCTGGTTTCAAAGCATTTAATCTTTTGGAAAACGGTAATGTATGGTTAAATATCTGTGACGAGTTAAGATGCAATAATTATGTAATGCTTTGTTTATTTAATTTTTTCTTTGCAAAATATTATTTTCATTAGAGAACATGTAAATAGCGAAGTTATTTTGAAGAAGTATGGTGCGTTACACTTACTAATATCATTCTTTTTTATTTTTCTTTCTAAGAGCTTTTGCTTAGAAAAGAAGTAATTGCAGTTTATATAAAAAAAAAAGCCTGCCAAAAGTAGTTTTACCCTCATTTTATTATTTAAAACGTTGTAACTATAAATATTTAATATTTGTAAATTACGTGTAAGTATAATATGTGTTATAATTATTTATATCATCCAGTGTTTTTTCCTATATTAAAATGTAACACTGTTTAAAACGAACTTATTTTCGTTCATTAAAACAATGATTCGGTCCAAAGAAATTTTACGGACGTTTTACTGTTCAGAAATGTAATTATAAATGTGTAACATTTAATAATACCATTAAAAAAGATAATGTCGTATGCTTTATATGTCAAAACTACTCACTGAGCTCGAAGAGCAATGTAACAGCATATTTAAGGACATGCGACCTAAAAAGTTTTTATGTTGTTTTAAAAGCTTATGTCATTCGAATGTAATATATTTTAAGCAATTTATTTCTTTAAATAATAAATATTCTTTTTTAAGTTTAAATTGGCAATTATTCTATTTTGAGGTAAAATAAAAACCTGTCTAATTAAAAGAAGTTGTATATGTATTTTTATGGTTCAGCAAAACTGTAAATATTTAAATTTGTGCGTTCTTAAAATAGAAATTGGAATAGCGTTTATTCTATATGTAATACTTTCTGGCATGGATTAACGATGAAACAGCATATAGGGATGTATGTGATTTGAAAATTACTCACTTGGCCTCAAAATCCAATTTTGTTAGAATGAAACGTAATTTAAACAGTTTAATCTATCAAATAATATTTACATTTTAAATAGGTTAATTGCTAAACATTGTAGTTCCAATAATAATTTTGAGTATTAGTCTAAAAACAACTGAAATATTATTCTTCATAGGTTTTAAAGAAAAGAAAAGATAAAAATAGAGACATTAAAAAGAATTCCCCTTATAATCATTAGCTAAAAGTTTGGCAGAACAATCGAAACTATAAAAACGTGAGAAAGTTTTTCAACAATTGTTTCACTAAGAAATATAATGCTAGCATACAAAATTAAATCAGAATTTGCTTGCATAAAAATTCTGAGCACAAAATATTTTTGGTGATATAAAATAAAATAGCGCCTAAAATCAGCTGCTTATTTCAAAATTTTATTGAAGTACTTTTTTTTTAATTTGAAGTACTTTGGAAATTTATTTTCCCTTTACTTTTATAGTGCATAACCGTAACCATAGTTCAAAACTAGCAATTTTTCTTTATAACCCATACATTCTACTAAAATCTAGCTTTTTGCATTATCAAAATAATTGTATATACAGTTAATTTTTGCAGGTACTTCCTTTATTTAAAGTGCTTAGCATAAAAAAGTTTAATAAATACTATAAAATATTTTGTTCCCTAACTCTATCAATATTTTTTACGAAAACTATCGTTAAAGGTAACGTTTTAATAAACTATTAAATTTAAAAAATCAAAAAAACCCGACTGCGTAAAAAGCGAACTAATTAATTATTCCTCATCAATGTGAAACTATTTTTTTTTTCAATTCCTACTATTAGCTCACACTCTCGCTATATATATCTTGTTCAAATTTTCAATCGTTAAGAAAATACTTATTGTTCATCCAATCAAGCTCAAATAATTTTTTTAAACTCATAGTGGGTGACAATTGATGTTAATCCATTTTTTTTTCAAATATTAATTCGTTAATTAAATTAAATTGATTAATTTTAAATAATCCAGAGAGCCCTCTTCTTGATCAAGGTATTTTAAGACCGAGAGAGCCCTCTTCTTGATCATGGCATTTTAAGCGCCACTCAAGAGGGAAGAAGAATGGGAGGAAAAAAATTATCTTATTGACCTAAGTAGGAATTGACTTAAAATATTTCTTTATGTTACTTGTTTATATTACTTATCTATTATTTTATTTACTTGTATTGATGACTTTTAAGTTGTGTTTAATTGATAGTTCCTATCTATAAACACTGTTTTGATTAGGCCAATAGATGTCTATGATGGTTAGAGTTGCAGTAAAGCTAGAGATCCTATATACACAACTTCCAGGTTGTATAATATTTTAACGGAGCTTCTGATTGTAAACTAATCAATGAAACATCGTCTTCATTTTGAAAAACCTATCCAATGATATGCCACTCAATAGGGTGCGTAATTTGTTTTCATCTCTACCGCCATTTTGAATTTATAAAAACAAAACCTAGCCTATAACCATCGGGCCGTTAAGACAAATTGATAGAGACCTCATTCATTAAAATCCATTCAGCCGTTGGGATGTTTTAAGGGTATAAAGAAATCCACATACACAAATACGCGTGAAACACATAACCCTTCTTTTCAGTCGGGTAAAAAGGTTTTATTCAGAACATAATACCTGTTATAATAGCACTTTATGTTTTGTAAAGAAATCACTACAGTATTTTTAATTTCCCTATTCTATATTCAGATAAGTAAATATTCAAAGTTGAAAAATATTAATCCACTGCTCGACAAAAATGCGTTGGTGTTAACACTACTTTGACACACTGCAGTTTAAAGTTTTTAAGAGAAATGGCTGGCCTATAAAAGCACATTAATACTAAATTATAATATGTATCTTAAAGAATGATTTTTTCTTAGTTGATATACTAAAAAATATCGATTTTACAAATAATGGGGGTGAACGCTCTTAAAATATAAGGTCAAGCGGTGCACATTAAAATTTAACGTACATTTTACGTAAAATAATGAAACAAAAAGTTTAGTTTGCTTTTTTAAAAAGATAGTGAAATAAGTATCCGTTTTAAAAAATATGCATTTTTAGTGAAATGGCATCAATTCAAAGTAATATGGAATTTCTTAATAAAAAATTTCATTATTTAAAGTTACACAAAAAAGATAGATATCACTATATCGAAAAAAAAATGTGTCTATTAATTTTCAAGTATGTCAAACCGATTGAATAAAAATCGCTGATTATCCATCGATTTCGAAAATGCTGTTCTGAAGAGAACAAGAAATAAACGGTCAAGTGCGAGTATTACTCGCGCATAGAGGGTTCCGTACAATAATATATGAATTAGTAAGTGTATTATTAAAAAAATACCGTTGCTAAATGAATACTAAGACTTTGTAAAAACTATACAACGTAGGGTTGGCTACAGCTGTATAGTGTACAGGGTGCAAAGGAAAGTCCCTTTAACCTGAAAATACTTGCGAACGGAGAGAGCTATAGCTATATAAGTGAGGTAACGGTACAGTAAAGCGACTAATCCCGACCTAATGCAAACGACAGCAGCACCTCTAGGGGCGAAATTTGGAAGATAGCCATTGCAAATCGAAAACGAAAAGAGGTAGAGCAAATTTTCCAATTAGGAAGTTTTAGAGCATCAATTAATTAGTACGAAACGACATTTGGTTCACACGGATAAGATAAATCGTCGCCTGCATAGCCAAAAATGTCTGAAATCGATGAGCGACGATTCTACTTTGCCTATTCACATTCCGGAAATGTAGCAGAGCACAATTGCAGATTGTAACGTTGTACTGTGCTGTAATATCTGTAAAGATTTAATTTCTAATGCATTTAAAATTTTAGAATAACCCTTTCAGGGCCAGAAGAATGCTGTTCGTAAACTGGTGAAATAATTGACTGACATCAGAATATTCAAACGAATTTCTCAGAAAACAAAAACCCGCTAATTTGCACTTTCATTACAAAAGCAAAATTTTATTAAAATATTCTTGGTGCCACTTGTCAATTTTGGAATTAAAATTAGTTTGCTAGACCGTCTAGCCACCGCCCTTGAAAGGGTTAAATCTATGCCGTCGTATTGAAGAGGTTTGTAATAGACGTTCCATGCTGAGAAATATGCATGCAGAACTACTCTCACGAATACAAACGTGTATCGTGAGTAATGGCGAACTTTTCGAACATACTGTATATTAACTTTTTATCACTGTGAGACAGTTTGTCTTTTTTTTTTGTGTGTGATGTTATCAAAATGTCTTGAGATAAGTACGTATTTATAGCATAAAGTGTGCGTATTTCTTCATACTTCTGACTATTCCATTCAAACGTTTACACAAAATGGAGTGCATCGATTTCGGACATTTTTGGGTAAACAGGCGAAGATTTATCTTATCCATGTAAATCAAACGTCGTATTCCATAATTAATTGATGCTCTAAAACTTTCTAATTGGAAATGTTGCTCTATCTCTTTTCGTTTTCGATTTGTAGTAGCTATCTTCCAAACTTCGCATATAGAGGGAGATGCTGTCGTTTTCATTAAATCGGGCGTAGTCGCTTTACTATAACGTTACCTCACTTGCATTGATGTAGCTCTCTCCGTTCACAAGTATTTTCAGGTTAAAGGGACTTTCCTTTGCACTCTGTATACTAAACAAGTATAAATGGATTTACCATGAAAGTTCAAAGATATATGGAACTTAAATAACAGCAAATACAGCTATTCTGTATATTTATTATTCATATAGTTTTTTAGTTAACCTTTAAAGACATAGTAGGTGTATTGAGAGAGCCACTCAATGCAAACTAGTCGCTAATCCCATAGTATTTATGTTATTAATTCTCATTAAATTAGTCTGTTTTTAACAATTTGACGTTTATTGCATTTACACTGGTACTGGGCATTGCATTACATAAATATATCCTTAAAATTTGTTAGCTAGGCTTTAAAAGCCGATGGAGCATAGAATACGCCGTCCCTGTCGTTATGTATGTCCAAACCGTTCGTGTCTTTAAGGGTTAATATCTCGGCTAATTACCGACGATTTTTTCCGAAATTCATGATAAACAATGCTTTTATACTTCTGCTTTTATACTTCTGTACATCCAGCTCTGCTCAACACTTTTGCTGAATCCCGTAAATCGAAATTTGAGTGTAACGGAAAAATGCGATTTTCTCAAAAACTATGTGACCTAGGGTAATCGCTATAATTATCCTTCAAGGTTTAAATTAATGTCTACTACCTCTAATTTTTTCATAATTTTAGTTTCAATAGATTCGGAATTAGATGGGGGGGGGGGGCATATTTTTGTACTACATTTTCCACTATAACTTTGAAAATATAATACCTAAAATTAAATGAAATATATTTTTGATTTCAGCGTTACGAAAGCTTTCACACGATACCCCACACGATATAGTACAAAGAATTTTTTTTTCAAGTAACTTAATTAGCCCCTTTGCATTTTTCCTAAATATATTTATGAATATTTATTAATCTGTAAATATGTAAGTCAATAATCTTTATTACTTCCCCCAATTTGAACTTTTCACGTTGCATAGTTTACAAGTAAAAGGGCTGTGACAGACAGGCAGACACAGGAGTGATCTTATAATGGTTCCGTTTTTACTTTTTAAGTACGGAACCCTAAAAAGGAAAAAAAAATGTGTTTAAAGTACTGGTCGAGCAAATTTGTTGATAAGTTGGGAAATTTCACGATGCTTTGTTGAAAGAAATTAACTAATAGACACAAATGATGAAGAGAAGGCATTATTTAATGTAAAACGTGATTCTGCTATAGGTGCTAGTTATGATTTTCATCTTAATCAAGGACTACTTTTTCCAAATTTGCATTAATCATCGACCAACTTGTCATGAACAGATAGTAGGTAGTGTTAGATAACAAAGGGATGAAATTAAACTTATACTTATTTTCTTTGCATTAATTGGATTATCAATTAAATAATAAAACTTTGTATTAATCGCCATAAAATAAAAGCACACGCAGGACGCGCTTCGAGATGAAAATTTTAACACCCTGTCATCAACTAATGTAAACACGTTTCCGTAAGGCGACTTACATTGGCTGATGATGGGTTGTTAAAATTTCCAGTCCGAAAGGCGTCCTGTGTGTTTGAAGGTGGTTAATACAAAGTTTTATAATTTAATTATGAATTATTGCCAGTTTCCGGTTCTATTTCATCAATCGTATTATCACTTTTTTAAACCATGCAGTTACTTACGTGAAATACACTGCTCAAAACAATTAAAGGATATTTGAAGTTTTATATAAAATAAAGATATAAACGAAATTTTTTTTGCCGAAAATAGAGGAAGAGAATCACAAATGCAAATTTTTCTGGTTTTCAAACTGTGGAGTATGCAAATTTTGAGTTCGACGTCAAAAACGTCGCTTCAGCGGCAGCGAATGAAATTTGACTTTCAACTGGATAAAAGAGAATGAAGACAAGGATGATCGGCATTCAGTGATTGCTTTGTTTCGATGAGTACGATGTCTCAGCGAAGTCATTTGACAGATTCAGAGGCTTTGAGAATTGTTGGTAGGTTAGAAGGGGGCCAAACTCAAGCCGAAGTAGCGCAAGCCATTGGAGTGTCACAAAGTGTCATTTCCAGGATCTGGAACAGTTTTTTGGAGAGTGGATGTGCAGGCCGAAGACCAGGGCAAGGTCGTATACGGGCAACAACGCCCAATGAAGATCGGTATTTAGCGTTAACAGCTCGGAGACACCGAACCATGAACGCTACTCTTCTCCAACAACACCTTCGTTCGGCTACAGGCACCACGATTTCAACTCAGACTGTCCGAAACCGGCTGCATGCTGTAGGTCTGTATGCTCGCCGACCGATGGTATGTGTTAGATTAACATCAAGGCATCGTCGCGACCGCAGGGAGTGGGCAACCGAGCATGTCAACTGGAGGAGAAATGAATGGAGCAATATTCTGTTTGCTGACGAGTCCCGTTTTTCTGTGCATCCGGATAATAGGCGTATTTTCATCTGGAGGGACCGTGGCAGTAGGAATAATCCTGCGTTCGTGCACGAAAGTGTCAGATTTGGCGGTGGAGGAGTGTTGGTGTATGGTGGCATCTCCATTGACGGGCGCACTGACCTCTACATCATTCGAGATGGAGCTCTGACTGGTCGCCGATATAGGGATGAGATCCTCAGACCTATTGTAGTCCCTTACGCTGCAGCAATCGGAGATAACTTCATTTTAATGGACGATAACTGCAGGCCACATCGTGCAAACCTGGTGGACGATTTCCTTTTCGAGGAAGGAATCGTTCGAATGGAATGGCCAGCGTGTTCTCCAGACATGAATCCAATCGAGCACGTTTGGGAAGCTCTAGGAAGACGAGTTTCTGGCCGCCAACAACCCCCAAAAACTCTCCAAGAACTGGAAAGAGCTCTTCTGGAAGAGTGGGGCAGAATACCCCAACTTGTCATTAATAGCCTCATTGAGTCCATGCCTCAAAGGTGTTCAACGTTACTGGCCGCCCGTGGAAACCATACCCCCTACTGAAAATGATTTTCTTTGAAGAAAACACCTTTTCTTATTCTTTTTTTCTCATATGCACAAATTGTGTTTTTTTCCTTTAGTACACAAATGCGCAATAAAATGCATTTTTTTCTGCCAAACATGTGTAATTTATTCTCATATAACCTACTATGTCTGTCGACCATGTATCAATCAGCTAAACAGTTTACCAGATACAAAATCCACCTAAAACTGCAATATCCTTTAATTGTTTTGAGCAGTGTATAATCCATTTTGTAGCTATGAACTACGAAACATCAGACATATCGCCACTACATCTTATTTCTAGTTAAAATGAATTTGGAAAATATATTATAACCAGAAATAATAATTTCCGAATAATTTTTTTCCTATGCCCTATTAAATGAACTGCAGAGGAAGCGGCTTTGTGGAATGATGTTAAAGTTTTTTAGATATAAAATAAAGGCTAATTAAAAACTGAAATTAAATTACAGCAGTATAAAGTTAAAAAATATATCCATTGTGCGACTTTTTTATATATTTTTTAAATCTCAGATCTTTTTTTATAAATTTGCATTTTTTTTCTCACTTAATATTTATTATCTGTTATATTTTAAGGCTATTTTTAGCTATTTATTTATTTTAAATATATTGCAATTACATCAATTTTAATAGGAGCTGTGAAATAGACTGATGTATTCCGACATTGCGTAGCTTAAACATGCAGACGATTTTACACCTTGCTTTTATTTTTTTGTTCTAAAGTACATAATTTGCTGCTTTTCATTGGATTAGAAGAGATGAAAGAATAGGTAGAAGCATTGTTAATGAACGTATAAGCTATTTATGCAAAAAAAAAAAAAAAAAAAAAAAAAAAAAAAAAAATCTTTTATACCCCGCACCCATCCAGGACCTCTGTTAGACATCTTGTCCTATGGGACGAATATCAGTTTTTTCGAAACCTTTCGTTAAGTCTTTTATGCCACAAATTATGAATTAAAAAATATCCCCACATTTTTTTATTATGGTTTAAAAGCATATTATAAGATTTGTACAATAATAACATTAATTTAAAATCAATTCGTTAATTAGAGATAATAAACTGAATCGTTACTTTTAGGAACCGTCGGGTCAATATAGTTTAAAATATTTCACAACTTTGAAAATAATGAAAAAGTGCAATATATCATTAAATATATTTAACAGCATTTGTAATAATAAACATGTATGTAAAGTTGATGAAAATTAAAAAGACAAATTTTGTTTTAATTTAAACATAACACACATTGCACATCAATATTCTTTTTTTTTTTTTTAAGTAGTCGCCAATTACATAAGCCTGAAAAATAATAATTTTTTTCTGCATTATTTCAGGTGTTTCTAATACTTTTCTATGTACTGAGTTAAACAATGATGAGCTTTCCTCATTTTCACGCAACGTTTTTTGACAAAGTGATGATGAATAAATATCCAGGGGAAAACACACTAAATATAGAAGCGTAAAAAATCTTTATCGAGAAAACGTTAAAATTAAATGAATTGTATCTTACTTTTTTTAAGCAGTTATGTTTGTCATAGTTGTCATTAAACTAAATATTATTATAATGTATTTTCTTCCTCTCGAAGAAAGATGTCTCCCCCCCCCCCCCTCTCCGCCATCTCTTTTATGTCTTGTGCGCTACTTGCGGCTGTTTCACATGCAGTAATTAATGTTAGTCTGCTATAATATTTATTAGTGTCGCCTAAATTTGTAAATTCGAAATTATTATTTTTATGATAAAATTTACAATTTAAAAATAAGGCAAAAATTCTCGATTTGTGCAAAACTGAAGGTGATATAAAAATGTTGAGTATTTTCCTCGAAATAAGTATTAAAAAAAAAAGCATAAGAAACACCCTTCATTCTAAAGGGAAAAATTCATTGCAAACCTATGTTATACCGATGCTGGGTTTATTTGTGTCTTCTGTTTCGCCGAAGGACTGTGTGCTCGTGAAGACTATTCCATCTTGTGCTGCAGTTGCAGCCTTACCAACATATGTGAGTGAGAGATGCTAAGCTGGATATCGTCCTCGTAGCTTAAATGGTAGAGCACTTGGAGCGCTATTTCCAAGGGTTCCGGGTTCAATTCTCGGCTTGAAAAATTTTCAAGCTGTTGGTTCTACGCTTTGTTAGCAATGTGATGAATAACGCATTAGATATTCAATAATTTCGAGCATAATTTCACTGCTTAAAATTGACTGAAAAATGAATTAAAATTATATATGTTATTCTTCAGTTCCTGAGCAAAAAGTTAATATATTAACAAATGCTTCCCCTTCCCGATGGTACTTATAAGTACTTCTTCGAAAAACATTTTAAAAATAAATTAAAATAACAACTATTTCCTAATTTGTCCAATAATAATTACATCTCAGATATTTTAAAATAAGAAAAATAATACACAATGAATTTATCTAATAATAATGAGATTTTTAGCAGCAGAAAGTTATTATCGTATATTACACATTAAGATGGAAGCTAAAATGAGATTATATAGACGGAAAAAAGTCCTCCCTAAACATGTTTTGTTTCAGAGAACAATTTATGTTCTATCGATGATAAACTAAAGTATTTTATGTAAATGATGAACCATGCCGCTCGTAATGGGTTGGGTTGATCTTTGACGGCCGATTATCTACTCGAGGGATATAGGCCCAGGAGGAAATGCCCTCCGTTGGGGTCTTTCTAAGGGAACCTAACCCGTATTTACGCATGGAAACCCAAGGTTCGAAGAAAAACACGAAAACTCCGAATGATTAGGCCGACAGGCGCGATTGAGTTCGAACCCAGTTCCTCCCGTCTACCAGCTTCGACAGCAGAAACTCTCGGCCACTGGCGGGGCCATCAAACATATCAAACATATCAAATGAATCAAATATATTTTATAACAACATACTTCAACTGGTAATTAAAAGTATCGTCGGAGCATAAAGAGTTAAATCTCATGTGCTTCAGTTTTGTGTCATATGGGTAGAACCAACTGCCCTATCACGAATTATGCCTTGTCGCCTCTTATAAAATGCTTGACGTGCGGGATTTTAAGAAGATATTTGATACATCTGGGTATACTTACGCACTAAATTCTTGTTCAGCTGCGTAATGGAATTTACACATTCAAGAACAATAAAATAGTACTAATTTTAGTATTAGGGTCATTCCATGTAAAATGAGCAAAAATTTTAAAAAAGTCGTGGCCACATACTAACCAATTTTAATAAAATTCGATGCATAGGTGCAATTCATATTCAAGTTATGCTCTGCAAAATATCTTGTCAAAAAATAATTTTTTTTAGCAGTTTTGGACATTTAAAAAACTTGTGATACAAAATGGCATGTGCGCGATCGTCAAAAGTTGCAAGTTTGAAGTTCTGTATCTTGAAAACTATTTAACAGCAAGGAATTTTTTCGCATAATTTTGTAACCTCTGAAAAATTATCTTCTTATTTACCGAGTAATAATAATCTAGTAACACCATGATTATTTATAAATTGGTTGTAAATATTGAAAATTTGTGAATTTTGAGAAAAATAGAAACGTTATAAAAATCAAAGGAATTAAAAAACATCTGTGAAATTGATGCCTGATGTAGTATGACATACGGAGTTCGAATTCCACAAGTTTAAAAGTCGCCATTTATTTCCTTCATCTTTAAAAAAATTACAAAATCATGATTTTTCCTCTTCTGTATGAGCAAAAAATAAATAAAGGACAGGTCCGGCATTAAAAATATTGCACAGACATAATGATTAATAAGTTCATGATACGCTCAAAAAATTCAAAATTGCCTTTTGATTCCTAACATAACAAAAATGGGTTCAAAATAGTAATGTTTGATACATTCCATTCCGTATTTCTCTTTAAATGAGCGCGCGTTTCTTCAAATATTGCAAGATTTCATGGGAAAACAAATTTAGTGCTGCCATCTAGTTTTTTATTTGGATTTAGAATTAATATATCGTTTTTTGTTAAGCTCAGTCATTTCTTTCTACTCTAATTTAAAATACTCTTGAGGCAAAAATAAACTGAAAGCAAGAATAAAAGTTTCTATATTTAAAATATACACTTTTATCTATAATATCAAGTAATTTAAAAGTTTAATAAAGCTTTCCTTCACTTAAAAATAAATGATAGAAATATTGCATTTTACCCTCAACATTTTTTACTATTTATTTCTTTTTCTCATCAAGGAATAAAAAGGCAAGAATGAAACTTTCGATATTTAAAATATATACTTTTAGCTATAAGGTCAAGCAGTTTTAAACTTTTCAGAGTTGTCCTTCATGTGTAAAGGAGCAATAGAAATATTGCATTTTTTCCCTCAAAATTTTTCAAAAATATTTTTTTTTTCTCAATACGGAATAAAAATACAATTACTAACTTACGCCAATATGTTAATTATTATTTATTCCTAATTATGAATAACTTTTAATATAGTCTTTCCATTCCTAAGGCTAGTAATCAAAATTGAAATTTTAAGCATGTAGACAAAATCTCGATTTTGCATTCACTTTTAATGTAAAGTTTAATACTTAAATAAACAATCCTGAAATCTAATATTTCATATTTACTCATAAATAGATATGATCTACTTATAGACTGATTTTCATTAAAATCTGTGACATGTCTGCCACAGCTGATTTGCTCATTTTGCATGGAATGACCCATTAATGTTAATGCTGTAAATTGATCATGTTAGTCTCTAAAACAAGTTTGTTGAATATGAAAATGTTTATTTGAGAATCGATAGCTCCGAAAAACCTATATTCCGAGTTGAGAAAACTGATTAATATACTATAAAAACTACTCGGAAACGTTTAATCAGCTGCAGCAAAAGAAACTTTTTTTTTTAATATCTTCTTTAAACCTCGAAAATATATTAGTTTCTAAGATCTCTAAAGATAAAGAACACTTTTCGTAATCGTGGGTAACACGGAAGAGGTTGTTGTATATTTTCGTTCGTAGTTATATTTTCTTAGATTGATTTAGATATAGTATTTGTCTCTTTTTTTTCTTTTTTTACAGTCTAATTTTCAAAAGTATTTGCATAAAAATTTGAACATTTAGAATAAAATCACTAAAAATGTCTTTATTATGATTTTTTAGGGATAAAATCCTGAAAACTAACAATTTGTTTCTTAGCGAGAAAAACACACTAAAATCCGTGTCACTTTTGCATATGCGCATAACGCAAAGAGTGGATCTCATGTCAATAATATACAATGCTATTTTTTCTTTCTTCATGCCGGGGCATTGAAAATGTCGCATATAACTGAGAGATGTATAATAGAGAACTGTATTATTGAGAAGTCACTGCAGTATTAAAATTTAACTAAACACAGGGAACTTCATAAAAATATCATTTTTACTTTTACTAAAATCAACATTAAGCGTACATATATAACTCACTGGGCTTAAGATTTGAATGTTGTGGTAGTATTAAATTGAGATTTTTTGTTGAACATAAATATAGCAATATATACAGTGACTGTAATACATAGTTGATTATAAACAGTAATCAAGCAAATTACTAAGTAGAAAAAAGGGCATTTTTAGCGTGTACTATATTATGAACACGTATAGTTTGATCACGAAACAAAGTTTAAAAAAATTATATAAATATTCTAAAAAAAAAAAAAAAAAAAAAGTAACAACAAAAAACATGTTATTTGTTTTTACTGAAACAAGTGCAAATATAATAAAAAAGAAAAGTGCCCAGCGAAACTGATGGCATTGAGCTCACAGGCTATTCACACTAATTGTATATTATACACTTATTTTAAAGAATAATGCCCCTCAAAAAAATAAGTGAAGGGGAATTAGCCCCGTTTCCCCCTTTATACTTAACCAATGAACCTCCAAATCTAATCAGGGAAGCCCCTTATCATAATAAACCAGTATACCAAATTTGGAGCAAATCGAATAATCCTGCAAAAAAAGTTTATCTAAATTAAGGGGGTGGACTAGCCCCCCTTTATCTTTGACCAGTGAATCGCCAAAACGAATCAGGGAAGCTCCTTAACATAATAAACCGGTATACCAAATTTGGAGCAAAGCGAATAATTCTGCATGAAAAACCCGTTTATATAAATTAAAGGGGTTGGCCTAGCCCCCCTTCCCCCTTTATCCTTAACCAATCAACCCCCAAAACTAATCAGGGAAGTTCCTTAACATAATAAACCGGTATACCAAATTCGGAGCAAATCGAATCATTCTGCATGAAAAACCCATTTATATGAATTAAGGGGGTTGACTAGCCCCCCTTTTCCCCCGTTATTCTTAACCAATGAACTCCCAAAACTAATCAGGGTAGTTCCTTAACATAATAAACCGGTATACCAAATTCGGAGCAAATCGAACCATTCTGCATGAAAAACCCATTTATCTGAATTAAAAGGGGTGAACTAATCCCCCTTTCCCCCATTATCCTTAACCAATGAACCCCCAAAACTAATCAGGGAAGTTCCTTAACGTAATAAACCGGTATACCAAATTCGGAGCAAATCGAATGATTCTGCATGAAAAACCCATTTATCTGAATTAAGGGGGGTGTACTAACCCCGTTTTTCCCCCTTTATCCTTAACCAATGAACTCCCAAAACTAATCAGGGAAGTTCCTTAACATAATAAACCGGTATACCAAATTCGGAGCAAATCGAATGATTCTGCATGAAACACACATTTATCTGAATTAAGGGGGTGGACTAACCCTCCTTTTCCCCCTTTATACTTAACCAGTGAACCTCCAAATCTAATCAGGGAAGCTCCTTATCATAATAAACCGGTATACCAAATTTGGAGCAAATCGAGTAATCTTGCAAATAAAAAACATTTATCTAAATTAAGGGGTGGACTAGCCCCCCCCCCCTTTATCCTTAACCAATGAATCGCCAAAACGAATCAGGGAAGCTCCTTAACATAATAAACCGGTATACCATCTTCGGAGCAAATCGAATCATTCTGCATGAAAAACCCATTTATCTAAATTAAGAGGGGCGGGCTAACCTCCCTTTTCCCCCTTTACCCTTAACTAATCAAGCCCCAAAACTAATCAGAGAAGTTCCTTAACATAATAAACCAGTATACCAAATTCAGAGCAAATCCATTCATTCTGCATGAAAAACACATTTATCTGAATTAAGGGGGGTGGACTAACCCCGTTTTTCCCCCCTTTATCCTTAACCAATGAACCCCCAAAAGTAATCAGGGAAGTTCTTTAACATAATAAACCGGTATACCAAATTCGGAGCAAATCGAATCATTCTGCATGAAAAACACATTTATCTGAATTAAGGGGTGTGGACTAACCCCGTTTTTCCCCCTTTATCCTTAACCAATGAACTCCCAAAACTAATCAGGGAAGTTTTTAACATAATAAACCGGTATACCAAATTCTTGAGCAAATCGAATCATTCTGCATGAAAAACCCATTTATCTGAATTAAGGGGGGGGGGGGGTGGACTAACCCCGCTTTTCCACCTTTATCCTTAACCAATGAACTCCCTAAACTAATCAGGGAAATTCCTTAACATAATAAACCGGTATACCAAATTCGGAGCAAATTGAATGATTCTGCATGAAAAACCCATTTATCTGAATTAAGGGGGTGGACTAACCCCCCTTTTCCCCCTTTATCCTTAACCAATGAACCCCTAAAACTAATCAGGGAAGTTCCTTAACTTAATAAACCGGTATACCAAATTCGGAGCAAATTGAATGATTCTGCATGAAAAACCCATTTATCTGAATTAAGGGGGTGGACTAACCCCCCTTTATCCTTAACCAATGAACCCCAAAACTAATCAGAGATGTTCCTTAACATAATAAACCGGTATACCGAATTCGGATGAAATCGAATGATTCTGCATGAAAAACCCTTTTTTCTGAATTAAGGGGGGTGGACTAACAGCGTTTCCCCCCCTTTATACTTACCCAATGAACTCCCAAAACTAATCAGGGAAGCGCCTTATCACAATGAACCTAGGAAAAAATTTTGAAGCAAATCGCATGTTTCTATCAAGAGTTATCGCGTTACGTACATACATACATACATACATACATACATATGTACGTACGTACGTACGTACATACATACAGAACGGGCGGGCACATTAGCTCTCAGGCTTTGATAGCCTGTGAGCTAAAAAGGAATATAATAAAAGAAATAATAATAAATTCTTATACGTTGTTTGGAATTGGGATCAGTGCGGCATTTAGTGAATTTATCTATGTATGTCGAATGACGCCAACTTATGTGGGCCCGTGGGGTGCGAGCCCACCCAATACATTAATCTCTTCGCCCATCCAATTTTCATTAATGTATTTCGTTATTTATTTATTTATTTAATCGCTGAAATAAAATTTGGTTTTATTGACGTTCTCAAAATAATTTTGTTTCAAAAATAGTACATCAATTAGATTTACAGGAGAACTGAAAGCTCTTCCAGCGGATGTATAATTTAATTTTTCTTAAAAACAAATTTCCCGCATATTTTGCCGTCTGTTTTAATATCTTGAATCAATAAAGCACTTGGGTGACTAAAATGTATGTTTTTCTTGACATTTAGTTTTTTGCGCTTTCAATAGTTAGCAATTTTTTGCTATTTAGAATAAATATTTATGCATTTCTAAAAAATAATTTAAGAGAATAAATTTAATAAAATTATTTATTAAATTATAATTAAATTATAAGTATTTTATATTTTATTGAACAAAAAAACGCAATTTTTCTTCGAATTATCATCTTTAGTCATTTGCTCCACCCCCGCCCCTCTCGCCACACACACGCATAAGTGGGAAAAAATTGTATGTGTTATTTTAATAAAACATTTTTGAGCAAACCAAATATTTTTCAAATTTGGCGTAACTGTAATTTGTCTTGTTTATTTTTATTATTACAAAGAATGAATAACTATTGCTATCACTATGTGCTTTATTGTAATCAATTCAATATGAACAGCCAAACAAGATATCGATGATAAATATCCTAAGGAATTACTGCGTGCTATGCACGAGTTCTTCTATAGCTGCTGAACTTTGTTCGTTTGAGAATCACTTTTCCCTAAAAGTAATGCTTATCTTACTTAATCTCAAATTTCTGTCATTAAATAAAAGGAACATTTCTATTAAGAAATAGTAGTACTCAAAAATCGGAAGGTTTGGCACATTTCTTACATAAGCAAGTATGTGTGAGATCCAAATATTGTTTCGGCATGCACCGAATGTATGGCAGTTTGTACACCGAAACCGAATGTTCGCTGAAACTCAAAGGGTATGAACATTTGGCCGGTCTCTACTCTAATTTAATAGTATAAAACTTTCACCGACAGAGTTTCGTTTTCGGTGGAAATTCGTATAAGGACCGAAATTAGGTTTCTGTTCGGTTTCGGTTTGAAAAACTTGTCTCGGTCGAACACTAGTTTAAATAGATCAAAGCAAAAAGTCATTTAATTTCATAGTTGAATTTAAATTTTACTGATATTGTAATTTTCATTTGTAGTCTGTAAAATAATAACTTTTATAAGCATTTTTTTTTTAAACATACGTTGTAAGAAAACGAAACAAACAATTTAATATTTCGTTCCAAGCTGCCTCGCGAGATGGCAGCACGTGGCCTATTGTTATATTGTTGCCTGTAAGCAGATGACGTTTCTCAGATCCGCTTCTTAAATGTTACTAAATAAACGCTCTGGGTAGTCACGACTGGCTGTTCGCCAAACTCGGTAGCGCATCCCCACAGTGAGAATAACAGTACACGCGTGCTTTCTGGTTTAAATTAAAGGTAAGTCTGGTTATGGTACTGTATAATATATGGAGTCTGCAGAATAATCTCTCAAGCATAAACACGATAATCAAACTGAGACATATTATTGGATTATTTTTCTTCGGATTATAGAACTAAGGCCGCCCGGTTTTTAAGGCAAGGTCAATCAGTTGGGAATCTTGTGTTGTGTTTACTTCAGAGACAAGTCACTTAATCAAGCAAAAATAAGTGAATGGTTCTGTAGTTTTCTCTTAATTCATCGAATTATTTAACCCTTAATTTTTTTTTTTAAAGCTGCATCTTAAAGAGCGCCTTGTGATGCGCAAATTTTCAGCGAAATAATGTTATTTCAGAATTCAATTTCCTAAGTTTTCATCTTCGGTTTTCCCGCTCGGCGGACTCCGCATGTTTCGTATGTCAGTATTAGTTACGTTAAAAAATATTTATTAACATTTGAAATCTGCATATTAAGAGTTGAAATTGATTTAACTATTTTTAAATTATTAATAAAGATTAAAAAAATATTTAAAACACTTTGTGGAGAAGAGTTGAAGTGTTTCACTGACTAAAGTGTTGTAAAAAAAAGACTGTAATACTGTTCCTAGATAAATATATCTATTTATATCTTTTAAAAAACACACAATAAATTGCTAAACTAAAAACAAGCAAATTAATTTATTAAGAAAGGCTGATAAAAAAACTGATAAAATATTCTGAAGTTTTTTTTTTTTTTTTATCATTATTGTAAACACTTTCTTTTAAATTGCCAGGAAAAATTTCTAGAATTCTTATAATAAGAATAATATTGAAGGATAATAATACTTAGAATGATATTGAATAAAAATGTTAAAGAGAATTTTAGTATTATTGAAAACACAGAAACAGTGAAATAATAAAGTTCATATTAAATAAGAATTTAATTTATGAAGAATTCTGAGATTTTTATACTCAGAATTATGTTATTATGATACTTCCTTTTAAATTGCTAAAAAATATCTAGAATATTATTAGAATTCTTCTCAAAATACCGAATAAAATTTCAAAGATAATTTTAGTGTTATTAAAATAATAATAATAATAAAAATGGTACATCTTTTAAAAAGGGTTTCTGCACTTTCAGCTGAAATAAGTATTTTTATGTAGAAAAATCGACTTATATAATCGCGCAATTGTAAAAGGTGAAGATAAGAAAGAAATCTATCTATTGTCTATCCGACCTAACGTCAGAGAAATTCCCGGACCTACCAAACATATTAAATGATAATTAATTTTGAAAAAAAAAAAAAAAAAAAAAAAAAAAAAGATTTTTATTGTAAATGCCTCTTGCTAATACTAAATAAACATTTCAAAGATTATTTTAGTATTCTTGAAAAAAAAAAAAAAAAAAAAAAGGGGGGGGGGGGTAAAATCGTAAAATTCGTATTACATGAAAATTTCATTTATAAAAAAATATGGTTTTCTTTTATTATTGTTGTGACTGCTTATAGCAAATTGCTGGAATTCTTAAAATGTTAAAGATTATTTTAGTATTATAAATTAGAAAAAAAAAAACCCCAGAAAATACAGAAAAATCCAAAAATTCATATTAAATGAGAAATTGTTTTTTTTTTCCTTTGTACAATTTAAATTGAGTTTCAGATAAATTATAGGCATATTAAGTATTTTTTTAAACTTACATTGTGTCAGAAATGCATTTTCATTTAACATCTTTTTTATGAATGCGATAAAATCAGTTTTTGAATGCATAAAATATGTAAATTATGTGTAAAATATGTTTTTTTTTTAAATCTTATCGTTTATTTCACTATTAACAGTATACGAAGTTTGGAAATCTTAAAATTGACCAAGGGTCTTAATATTAAAGTAACGTTTGAATAGCTTAATTACATCACTGATAAAGTTCGTCAGCGCTAGATCAACCTTTACTCGTGGCCTAGATAAATGGTGAATCAGTAGATTATTTGTAAACAGATTTTTCTTTTTTTTTTTATTGCAGTAATTTATCCTTTCTTACTACGCATAAAATTTGAAAGCAGTTTTTTTTCTATTTTTTTGTGTGATGCTGTGCTTTAAAATACCATTTCATTCTTATTGTTAGTGCTGTTAGTACTTTGTATCTTACTGCTAGTACTGCTACCTATTCACAAAGACTGAACATTTAACTGATTTATTTTCCGAGAAAATCCGCTTTTTCCGTTATCTCCCGTGTCCCATTAGCCTACAGTCTCCCCTAAATGCTGATAAATTTGCTGGAAATTTAAGGAGAAATTGTAAATGCATTGCATTATAATACAAATTTTCTTAAAAAAAAAAAAAAACGAAATTTATATGTAATTGAAACTCACATTCTATCAATGAAATTTTATTTTGTTATTTTATTTATTTATTTTCTGGAGCCCTACCAGTGGCCGAGAGGTTCTGCTCTCGAAGCTGGTAGGCGGGAGGTGCTGGGCTCGTACGCAATCGCGTCCGCCGGCCTAACTGTTCGGAGTTTTCGTGGTTTTCTTCGAACCATGGATTTCCACGCTTAAATACGGGGTTAGGTTTCCTAAGAAAGACCCCACGGAGGGCACTCCACCAGCGGGCCTATATCCCTAGAGTAGATAATAGGCCATCAAAAATCAACCAACCATTTTTTTTTTGGGGGGGGGGGGTGGGTGGGTGGAGGGGCACATCATACAAATTTCTTTTTTCAAAACGGAATTTTAATTTCTTTGAAACTCATATTTATTGCCTGTGAAATTTACTGTCTATGGAAAATATAAACATTGCAATGACCTATTTCACAATCTTTTATGAACGAGGTTATGTTAAAACAATTTTCTTCTAACCGTGAAATGGGGGAACTTTTCATTTCATATTAAGTACACTTTCTATATTTATCACAAGTGCCTTTTTTACTTTCATAAAATAGAAATTGCACGATATCTTTTTTATTTTCATCAAATAAAAATTGGTAGAAGGTCTGCTTAAAACTTTCAGAAAAAAAAAAACAAACAAAAAAAAAAAAAACAAGAAGTAAAATTGTTTTGAGGGCGATTAATCCACAGCTCCCTTCCTCAAATGGAATATCGGAAGAAAAAGCACAATACCTTTGAGAATTTTTATCCCGACAAATTTGCGGCCGAGTGTACGACGATTATAATCTATTTGGGCCCATATAGGACCCTAATCCTACTAAAGACGTTTTTTTCTGTTTTAGAAAAAAAGTGTTAGGGCGGAATTCTTGCACTTTACATCCCTCCCCCCAATTAAAATTAATAAGTCTTTTATTTATTTATTTATTTTTACATTTGGAAGTAACTTCAAAAATTTTCTTGCACACGGGTTCCTTAGAGAAGACCCGTTCCACTTGCAACTAGCAATGCTTCAAATATGTATGCGAGTTCTGCTGTATGCAAGAGTTGTAAAACTATTATTATTATCTTTTTTTCTGGAGTTTATTATGATGTAGGCAGGTGTCAATCAAATTCGTCAAAAAAGAAGGGCAAACATTCTATTTTCACATTTAAAACCTAATATTTAGACTTGATGCAAGTTTGGAGATTGTTATTATGCAATCAACTTGGCCGGCTCCCAATGTAAACATGTATTTTTCTGTCTGATCGAGATTCTAATTCCAGACTCCCGTAATTGGTTGAATTTCTTGTCTTTTAAATTTTATTTTGTTTTCTCTTAACTGGATGCTATAAAAGTAATTATGATAAAAATTTAAAAGGACGCAATTCTCGAAAATTAATCTAAGTATCAAAAGCAATTTAGCGGCCATTTTGTATAGATATCGTTACATGCCTGTAAATTCTCAAAGCAAAATTTACAGAATTTAAGGGCTATTATTTCTTTATTATATATGGTGTGCCCAAATACAAAACAGATTTTACGGTAGCGGCGGTAGGACCATAGTCTCCCTTCACTCGGGTAAATCGTATATTTAAATTATTCTAGGGCCATTATATAACCGTAGTCCCGATTTCATTCGGGCGCACCATACATTTAAAGGTCCCAAAATGTTTTCCAAACCTGAGCATTATTAGCAAGGAAATCCACGGGTTTATCAGATACAAATTGAATTTTTCCAACTGAGAGAAAAAATGCACAAGCCCGGATTCGAACCCAGAATCTTTGACTTAAATTGCCAATGTTCTAGCTATTGAGCTACATGGGCCGACTACTGGCAGCCATATTTTGCTCATATAAACTTATTGGCAATATTCAATTCGTATATCTTTGCCAATTAGTATGATTGAGGAAAAAGTAGTTTATTAGATAGTTTGCCAGATAGTTTTATATTATATTTGATAATTATGATGATACTTGGCGCAGAGCAATGTTTAAAATGTTGTTTTATCTACTTATATAGTACATTTGTGTAAAGCTAGTCCGTAGAAAGAAATCACAAGATTGGGAAAATGGCTTTTACGAGATTGCTCTCGTAATTTTGTTAAAATAGAGAGGAGCCTGAACTTCTCATAAAGCCAAAGCTCGATCTACAACACCAAATGCCCTCAATTTTCATTGATTAGTGCCTCCGTTTTCTTCTCCATTATTATTATCATGAGGGAAATCTTTAAGATGGATTTTGATCATATATATTTTTAGCTAACAAAAAATGAGGGTTTTTTTCTCCTTAAACAAGTCAGGTTCCATTTAAATGTGTGTACGTCTGTTATTTGATATAACATCTCTTGGAATTGCTTCTAAGAAATTTAAATTAAATCTTTTAAATATTATCTTTTAGTATTTAATATTTATCTTTAAGAATTAAACATTTTAATATTTTCTTGTATTTCAACTAAGTCACATTAAATTTTTAAGACTAAGAATGAATATTTTTTGTAATGTTTTTAAATGAACAATTGCAATTCATTCAGAGAGAAAATATTAGTATTTTTTAAAAGAAAAGTAATTAAAACGGAATTTTTAAATATTAAATTATGATAGAATATGAGTTTCGATGAAATTAAAATTTCCTTTTTAAAAAAGAAAATTGCATTGTTTTGCACATTCACAATTGCAATGCATATATTGTAATGTACATCACAATTTCCCTATACAGCTTTTAATTTGTAAGTTTGTTGAGAAAAGTACTTTAAATTCATATGAGATTTAATTTAAAAATCGGACATTACATAAAGTTAGAAAGAGCTGTACTGCATTGCATTCACATATGAATTTTAAGGGTTATAATGTAAAACATATATATATACAGGAACGTTCCTGGGAAAAGTGGGCAGCTATATCCAAACAATTTCCAAGATATTGAAAATATCAAAAACTTATAAGAATTCAGATACTATTGTTGTAAATTTTAATCAGTAATGTATAGCAGAATTTCCCAGGAAATTTTTTTGGTCAACCAACTGTCCATTCTTTCACAGGAACGTTCCTGCACTTGATTACAGAGCAATCAGAATAATTTTGTTTAAATTTTGAAAGTTTACTTTTAATTATGGTTAAATGTTTTTTCAATTGAGTTTTTTTCGTCGTAGCAATCTGAGCTTTGAAATTAACTTTTCTTAATCATTTTGGTTTCCCGTGGTTGTGTAACTGATCATGCAATAATATTTTATCTCAATAAAATTTCCATCTTATTTCACTAAATTATCTTATTTTTATGGTATAGATATTAACAATTTGATAAGATTTTCATAATCATATTTTTTTTAGTAGCTATGTAATGATTTATGTGATAACACTTCATGCCAAATGAAATTGTAGGCATTGTAATTAGACCATGTGATTTTTATTGCTGACTTCTTTTATTACAGCTTTATTAACGTGCATTAGTCTTTTGGTGAATGTAATTTTAATTTCTAATAACCGGTAAATTTTCAATGATTTTTTTTCTTCATAATATTATAATTATTCATTTTATAATAATGCTTAAGTCATATCATGATAGTTGTGCTATTACTAATTAGAAATATTACAAAAAATAATTCCGTATTAATATGAAATTAATATTTGTCATATTATTTTTAGTGCTCTGTATTTTGTGTATTGCATATTTACTTTATATTAATATTACATTTTGGAAGAGTGTCTAGTGCTGTCTATGTGTCTGTCGTTTCTGTTTGTATGGATCATTCGGGACAACAGCCGTGCTGCTTATAGGTCCCAAAGCCCCCCCCCCCCCCTACCTACCTACCTACCTACATTTTGCAACATCTTTTGCAATAGCAAAATATCATGTAGGCAAAATTGTATAAATTGTTTTAGTAGATATAAGTAGATATATTTAGTAAATATTCTTTTATTAGATATTTTATTACTTCTCATTCGGGCTTTGTGGTTCTTAGATATAATTATGCACGTATTTAAAAAAAAAGGGGGACGAATGTGGCTTTTGATTGCGTCATTAAATACACTTCACTAATTTAGTCTATACTTATTTTTACAATGTATGCATATTCTGTTCTTACTTTTTTTACATATTCTTATATTGATTTGATTGATATTAATTTACGAAATAAATATGCATCTATATATATCTTTGATAAAAGTTCAGTTGACGTTATGCAAAATTTAACTTTCTTTGCATCATATGTATACTTGAGGTCGCTGTTTTAATATATCAAAGGACTTCGAAAAATTAAAAATTTTAAATTTATGAAGTTCTTGGATGTCGTTAAGAATCGATTTTAATTCTATGGAATCAGAAATGTCGCTTTGCGAAAAAATATTTCATACATTAGAGTATTTTTCTTATTTATGTTTTATTTTTTTACGCATGATAAGCCCAACAAAAAGGATATAGGCATTTTAAGGATCGAAAAGACTACGTTTTTGCTAAATGGTACCTTTCATGGGGTCAGGCTCTCTTTTTTATGTGGTTATTCTTCAGAAGTTTGTCTAGAGATCAGAAGTCAGCGGAGGAGATCCCTGAAATGTTCTCTTTCTTTTGTTGAGACTCCTCTTTCTTTTGTTGATGACCACCGAAACTTTGGAAAAGAAAGGCCAGGGGAATGATTTACGAATTTTTATCGGGGATTGTTAAACCCTCAGTGTAAACACTAGAGATCGACCAAAAATTTGGTTTCGTTGCTCAAAATCTGAATTTCGGTGAAAATGCTGTCGAAAATATGGCCGGACCGAAACTATTTGTATTCCAAAAATCTCGTTTCTTCCTTTGGAAATTTTCAACATTACTCATTGATTTGAGCTGTATCGGCTCAAATGAGACCCATTTATTGCTAAGAACTTCACTGTTTATAATATCAGTCATGACTGACTCAAGACATGAGTGAAAATTATAAAAAAAAAAACAATGCATACAAGGCTAAACTTTGGAGACGTTTTTCACATGGTCATTAAAAGCTGCAGACTTAACAGTAATAGAAATTTTTTAGTTTGAAACCACAGAAGTGTTTTGAATACTCTTTGAGAAATATCTAGTATAACAGATGATCATTTAGAAAAATCATTATAATGCATAATTCGAGGTATGTATACATGAAACATTTTTAATTAGAGGAAAATCGTTTAATTAGAAAAATATTCTGTATCGTTTATGTATTAATTACATTTTATTTTATATAAAAACAAAAAGTTTTGGTCAGAGGAACAGAGATCCAACTTGAGCCATGCATATGATTAACTAATAATTATGTATTTTTAATAAAAACGTATAATTAATTGATAATTATGTATATTCAATAAACATGTATTACTAATTAATAATAATGCATATTTATGTATGTATTAACTACTTAAATTTTTTCTGACATTTTCGTTTTCGGCCGAAAATAAGAAGATTACCGAAATTTGGTTTCGGTCTAGTATTTTTGTCCAAAACGTATGAGAGGTTTCTTTCTCAGGGAAATTTAATTTTGCTCATCTATTTTAAAATGAATTGTCATTTAGTTATAGGTAAATTTTAATATTGTTTGTCGTTCAGTTGGTGAGTATTTTTTCGAAGTATCAGTAAGTACTTCACCTACTGATTCTAGTAAATGAACTATACTATTTTCGCTATAATTATTTAAGGATTTTATGAAGGCTTTAAAATTTCTAGGCTCAAAAAAGTACATTTCAGTTGTTGCAATTAAACAGTATTGGTGACTGCAACTTATATCTCCAGTTCTAACAATCTCGAGATATAAGTGTGATGATATTTCATAAGATACGGCCCTCTTCTTTACTTGTTCTTCGCGAAAAACTATTATATCTTTCATAATGGACTTATCCATCGTCGTCATTAGAAATGTATTGTCCAATTAATATTAGGAAATATTCGTGTAAGTGGTAACGTATGCCGGTGTCATAACGATTTTTGGAACGACCTGCGCTATCGCTTTCGCCTTTAGTGTTCATACATCTCTTCTAAATTTCGCATAATTTCATTTTTTACACCGCCGAGTAGAAAAATATTTAATATCTTCCAATGCAACTTGTTGGCAAACTGTATCTTAATTTAGTGACTTTTTAGGGTATTTTAAATAATTTTCAAGCATCGTTTTTTATGTAAAAATATTTGTGTCAACGAAAAGATGGATTTTCAGTTTATGCTGAACATAAAATTAATATCAAGTTAAGATGAATTGATTAAAAGATACACTGTGTCAGGATATGCTAGAGTTGTATTATTTAATTTATATTTTATTTAGAACTTACGAACTCTTATTATTTTTAATTTGATTTGTCATGTTTCATTTAACCTAAATCTAAGTTATACACTGCTCTATCCTCAAAAATGCGTTACATACGAGCTAAAATGTTTTTAGAGACTATGATTGTCGTCCGAAACTTATTTGGAAATTTGAATAATCATACACATGACCAAAATAAAGACATTTATTTTTAGTGAGAATAAAGGAACTTATCTAGAAATTCTAAAACAGACTGTTGCTTTGTTAATATTTTGCATACCGTAAAAGGCTGGAAATGCATTTTAATCTAATATACTGGAAATATAACATAAGAAGCCTTAAAATTGCCATTTTGACCATACTATAAGACAACCAAGATCAGAATGAGAGAAAATTTGTTGTAGACGGTTTTCGACTATTCTGATATACATGTGTATTTCTGCTTATGAATGCTTAATAATTTTATCACTAATTAATAATTAATATTCCAAAAACATATAATCCAAAATATGAATGGACTTTCTGTTTAGGCTTTCACCGTCCTTTCTATGAACAAAAAATAATCAAATTAATCTCGGCGTAAATAATCAAATTATCTCTTTAACATTAATCGGTTCATTTTTCAATAATTTACATATCTTTTTAGGGGTAGAGCAGTTTTCTTTCGAAGTAAGTAAAAGTAAGGATAAAACTGAGTAGCCAGGGGAAACCGGATATCAGTTTTGACTTAATTTGAGCAGACCTCTGCCGAGTAATGGTTTTTAATAGGGTAAATGTGCTAATAGTGAACCACTTAAGAACATTTATCTAATTTTCATTAAAAATTTAGTGATCTCCAAAAGATATATATTGTTTTAGCCTAGTCCTAACCTCCGTGTATCAGAATAAAAATTTAACATTTCAAAATATATTCCTTGGAAAAAAGTAAAAATATTACCCTTCTCTTTGCTCCATTACTGGGCATAATAAAATTCTGGTTCACCAGTGGTGGGCCCCCAAAAGTGAGTCACTCAAATCGTGAAAAATGTTATTGAAATTCTTTCAGTAATTCCCGAAGAAAGGTACACCAAAGTGAGCTGCTTTACATTCGAGTTCGCAATTTTTGTTGTCTCCTTAAACCAGGCATGTCAAACACGTGGCCCACGGGCCACACTTGGCCCGCCAGCAACTTCTCTGTGGCCCGCCAAACCTTTGGCAATTTCCCCATGTTTAATTCATTTCTTATTTGATGCAGAAAATATATTTCGCACGAACACATTTGCAAACGTTGCAATGTTGCCAAGTTGGAGAAAGTTTTTATTCAAAATATTTACCACTCTTTCAGAATATTTATCTTCACTATATTTAATGATAAAAATTCTGTGATTTTTATTTTTTTTTTTTTATTTAAGCTATGAGGTATTCGCTACGGCTTTTGCCGGCATGACCTCAAATGATCACAAAAATGGCGTTATTTCCTTGGGACAACCACAAATTCAACCTTCCTCCACGAGGAAAAAAGGCAGAACCCTTCTGTGATTAAACAAAGAGAAGATTACTAGAATAAATATTGATAGCTATGTTGGTGTAAAAAATTCCACAATCTGGCAACAACTGCCCTGGCTTTAGGAGATGCAAACATCAGAAAGTATATCATATGATTATGGTCAAATGTTACTCATTTTAAAATTTCAGCTCCAAAAGATTGGGGATGCAAAAATAGGAGAGGGCGGGGCTAGTAGGCGCAGTTTTTAGTTTTTGATTTTTATTAATTTTTTGTTTAAGTTTTTTATGAAACTGTAACTGTACTTTTATAGGATATTCTTTGGGCTATAAATACCCGGAGTTTTGAGTTTGTAGCTTTTGTAGTTTATGTTTAGCGGAAGCCTAAAGTAAAAGGAAAATTGTGCGCCAACCTACTCTGTCACGGGGCATATTGCCTATACCTATGGGGTAAGTTGGCACAAGCTTTATAAAAATTTAAATAAAACTCAAATAAAACACGCAGTTAAGAGAAATCAATTTCGTTATTATCAGTAAGTTTAAACAAAGGCGTTATCGCCGTACAATGTAAATTCTAAATTATACAGACATAAAAATAATGAATAAAACATTAACATTGAGTATATTCTATCCTACTCGATATTATCATCAGAGTTACAGTTGTCACAAATAAAAAATCGAGTGTCTCCGTTTGGGCAAGTCTCGTATGCCCAAAATCCTGCATTACAACCACTTTTCTCGGTGTTTGTTGTTTTTCAAGCTACCAGCACGCACCAGACACCGAGCCAACGTGCCCCGTGTTCAATGCGCCTACTAGCCCCGTAATAAATTCCTCACAAAAGGGACACGTAACCATCTAACCATAAATAATCCAAGTAAATCACATATGGGGTAGGTATAGTTAATCATACACTAAGAAAAACTGCGCAAGTTAAATCGCAATTATTAAGATAAGTATTAGAAATTAGAAAAAGAATGAAGCAGCAAAAAATTACTTATGAGTGCAAAAAAACAGAAAAATCGTAATAAATGTCCACTGCACGTAGGTATCGCTTCAAAACTACAATGAGGATTGTAAAAAGTAAGAAGAAAGGTACTCTGTGACTGGTTGCGCAATCTATCCACAAACGGGCGATTTATGAGGACTGCGCCTACTTACCCCTGTAGCCAACTAGCCCCGGTCTCCCCTAACCAGTAGGAAAGTTAAAAAGAGCAAATTTTGAATCTGAAAATTTAAAGATTTATTAAAGTGTTATAGTAATGTTGAAAGTAATAAATTATTTTACTGCTCTTTTTGATTTACATTTCATTACAAAATAATATGCAGTATTTGTTTAGCACTAAAAATGTACCGAAAGCTATTAACCCATATTGGACCACACCGATTAAATATTTTTGAAAATTTTTAAAACTTCGATTATATCATTAATATGGTGTAATTAAGTAGATACTAGCAAAATTTTGAAAAAAAAGTTTTAAATTTTTTAAGTAACTAGTTGTCCTATAAACAGGGCATATTAGTAGGACGCATAGTAAGGACACATAAAATTCATACATAAACTCATTTTATGAGCAAATATTTATTTTACTTTAAAAATACTGTTTATGTTGTACAAAAATACTCTATGATTTCTCCAATAAAAAGATAATAATAACGGTAAAATTCTAGATTATAAGATCACAGTTTTTAAAAGATTTTTAAAATAGATTTTTTTCAATTAAATTTTAATTGGTTACTTGTTTTTTTGTTTATATGTTATACTTTTATGTGTTTTAAAGACGTCATAACAAAATGCATGTAGAAAATCCTTACCAATTTTATTTTTAAAAATGTTTTATTAGCTGCACTATTTATAGGACGGCGGTGCAGTATGGGTTAAAATATAGTGCTAATTAATGACGAAAAGTTAAAAAAAAATAATCAAAATAAATAGCTTTGGAAGGCAGTTTTTATTCGCCGACACTATATGTACTTAAAAAGAAGTGAGGATGAGCGTCGGGAAATTATTCTTAAGGCCGTACAATCACCATAGCTGATATATTTTACTCAATTATGAAAATTTTGTTATTTCATAAGTTTATATGGCAAACAATTGTATTCTTGCAAGCGTTGGTTTTATAAAAAAGTAGCAATTACAATTTAAAAAAAAAATGCAAAGATCAGAATTATAAACTTAATAATATATTTTTGTATAACTTTGCCATTTAAATTTTTAAATGGTAACATATTTTTCTTTATGTTTGACAGCACACTCTGTACGAAATCTTTGCTACTTTTATTTTTACAGAATAAAAAGTGTTTAAAAATTAAAAATTGTTGTAATTTTACTTAATAAATATATTTTTTAATATTTTCTGATGCCTATTTGAATTTTTCCAATAAATAATAGCTTTAAAACTTTGCAAGTTTTTTTTCTTTTTTCTTTTTAACAAGTTTGTATTTTTAATGTAATTTCATTTTGTGCGATAGTAATAAAATTAATCTGCTTATTTTTTTTTTTTTTTGGTAATGTGGCCCGCGGCATCGTGTACATTGCTTAATTTGGCCCGAGGTATTAAACGAGTTTGACATGCCTGCCTTAACCCCTTAACATAAAAAAAGAATGATTAGTTTATGGACATTTTGACAACACATTTCACAATTATGAATTGGTAAAGTTTTGAACTCTGAATCTAAAAATCAAATTTGATCTCATTGCATAAATTTACGTCCAAATTATACATAGGATACGTTCCGGCGTCGAAACAACTAACATTTTTAATTCTATATTGGAAAAATCATGCTTTTTCTCATATTGAAAATTTAAATCAAAGCTACGTAACGAATAGTTTCTAAGTATAGTTCTAAACTTAGTTTCTTCTAATGTTCTAAACTCCAAACATTTAATTTTGATGTTAATTTTTTTTTCATTTATTTTATTTGTTCACTTTGAACTACAGCTCTTATGCTAATATTTTACGTTATGTTGATACTTATAATTACCTATATAAATCTTTAATGTCTCTATGCTTAAATATTCTCTCATATGAAAATGCATTTATTTATTACAATAAAATGAATATACAGGAATTCATTCATCGTACAATAAACGTGGAAATGAATTCACAGAATGGTACGTAGAGAATGCGTAATGTAAATTGTTTTCTCAGATGTAGATTTTATTTTCTTCGTGATGATTTAATAGCTTGCCGTTGAGCTACGTTGTTTTACTTATAAGAAGAATAATTAATCGATGAACTTTCTTTAATTTAAAATTGCATTTGATAATCTATATCACCTTACGGTGTTAAGCTAGGTACTTTTTACAAGTTAAAGTACTTTTGTTTGACAAAAAAAGTAAAACTACTGTAAACCATTGCAGAATTATATGTGTTAAATGAATGTATCTAGTTATTTTAATATATATGTATATATTACTCATGTGGTTATACGCAGATCACTTCATTTAATTATTTTTAGTTTAATTCAAATTTATAAACCTATTATTTATAGAGGATTTTAATTTCTGAAAATTGGTTGAAGTTCTAAAATGAACATTGACTTCTTTCATAAAAAAATCTGCCCCTGTAATTTAAGGTCACTTATTAAAACTACGAATTGTTCATATAGTCCAAAGATAGCATTTGAAAATTTGTTATTACTAACCAGTGAACCCCGATTTATCAATAATATTTGTACTTAGCCAAGTCACAAGTATAGAATTTTTAATATGCCATAGCGGATGTTGTTGCTGGAAAATTAAATATTTCTGAAACTTGCAGCTGAGTGATGGCGTCTTCGGAGAAAATCAAATCTCAAATTTTTGAATAGCTAATAAGAGATGAAAACATTTACCGATTTAGGTTTCTTTATTTATAAAATTAGAAGGATGTTCCCAAATTGTACCCGAATAATCTGATCATCTTGTATTTCCGTTTTTTTTTTTTTTTAAACTCACGGTCTTATTATTGAAAGACCTTTCAGACGCTGCTATTTCTGTGGACAAATAATGAATAACTGGATATAATTTGTATTCGCCAGGTATATTTTACATTCCTTAATACAAAGAAGACAAATAATTTCATCAGAGCTGCCGTGAATAAAAGAAATTCTGTTATTGAAATTGAGAAAATTTGAAACATGTTAAAATTGTGCGAAATTTCCTTGCTTTAATATTTGGATTATTTATCTTCTGATAAAAATCTTGTTTTCATCTTCAAAATGATGGCCATTTCTTCAAATTTTTGTTGCAATTTTCGTTTTCAAAAGAAAATAATAAATTATAAAAATATTTTAGAGTACAGCATAATTTTATCATTTTCTATGAAAATAAGTTATTTTGCACATTTTTAAAGATCTTTTTCAGTAGCTATACAACCCTCCACCTAACCCATCCCCCCCCCCCAAAAAAAAAGAGTTAAGAAATGGAGTCCTGTAATACAACATATGCTTATAATGTTCGTTTTCTATTGCTTTTACTAGTTTATTTTCTGTGTTATGAGCTTAATAAGAAAGATTCTCCAATAAACAAACGTGAAATGCTTTTATATTTCTAAAGCAAAATTAATCAATTTTTAAATTCTTAATTTTGTATTCGGGCCAGGAAAACTAATACAGTCTGTTTTGTTATGTTTAAATTTTAAATTAAAGAGAAGCTCCTCCTACAACAATAATAATAATAATAATAATAACATAATAATAATAACGATAGTAACAAGAGCTGTGATACGATTAATAAATGTTTATTCTCTGAATGAAATATGGGAATAAGGCTTTTATGAATTGAAGGGTAAAATAGAAATTTGATAAGACTTCTACAGCTTCTTTTTAAAAATCACAGATTAGCTTTTTTTTTAATATTATAAAATTAATAAATTTCTTAAAAAGTATTGTGCTCAAAAGCTTTGTTTTCAAGCATTATTTTTCGAAGATAAATATCGCTATATTATGTAACAAAAAATATAGTTGTATTTTTAATCATGACATTAAGCTTAAAATTTTGTTTAAATTTACGAATTGATTTAATAAATAAATATTAAATTAAATACAAATTTAAGCACAATGTCTTTCAACATGAACAAAAAATAGTCACAAATATTTGCCAGATCTTCTCTTAGAATATTTAATTACTAGTTTTAAAAAATTCTTTTTCGAAGTTCGACAGCAAAGGAAATTGCAATGCTCACGAAAACCATTAAAAGAAGTCATATAATTCTGAAAATGATTAAACTATTGCAGCGAGAACTTTCAAATGATTCACGGTGCATCTTCAAAATCAATTAGATTACACGGAATTTCGTCGTCGGATCGAAAAGCTTTTCATTCCTTGGAGACTTAAATTAACTTGGATATTGTTACTCAAGATTTCCATAATAATTACAATTTTCTCTTCTATTTTAATTTGTTGAAATGAAGTTACGGTACGGACGACAGGTAATAATTTTAATATTTGTAAGTCCGTCAGTTACTTTGTGGGTTACATTTCTTGAGAATTAATTATGTCGAAAAATCAGTTTAGCAAAGTAATTTACTTACTTTTTTAATTTAGATGTAAGATTGGTTTAAATGAAAATCTCATATGCGTATTAATGCTTTAAGCTATGTTTAATAGTTTTTTTTTATTCTTTTTTGCCTTTCTAGAAATTTTTAACTTTAATAAAATATTTACTCATTTTAGTTTGGCAGTATGCTTTGTTACGAGTTTTTGATACATACATTCGCAAATATATGTACAAATCACAAAAATTCTTTAATGCATTGTAAAAACGCACATGATATTGCTATCAATTATAAAAGAACCTTACACATTGATTTTATTTTGAAACGCTCCCAGTATAATTTAAGTATATTCAAATCAGTGAGTTGTATGTCATTTCAGAAAATACTGTTATTTTAGATATTACAAGAATAAACGCTACCTTGTTACATCAAACGAAATCTACATGATCTGTTTAGAATACAGTGATATTTGTGGATAACAAGACCCGAGGGAACGTTAAACATGTATCGATCAACTGACATTCGTTCCTGCAGGTGTATTTTAGGACATTTTACACCAAACCACATAATAATAAATGCTGCCAAGTCAAGGGAAAATGCAGTAAAAGTCATCAGTTATCGGAACACCTTTAAAACGTAATTTTCGATCAAAATATCGATTTTTCATTTTTGCAATAACATTAAAATTGAATCTTTGATCTAAAGAAATCTTCTTAAATTTTGTCTGTATCTTAATTAGAACCAGAGTTACAGCCGTTTAAAGTTACAGCTATTACAGTTTTTGAATTGTGTTTAAAAGTTATTTTTAGCTTTTTCTCAAAATGAAGTTTTTTAAATTCTTACTATATGCAAAACATCCTATAGCAAACAATTGTGCATGGAATGCCACGAAATTTTCTGTACTTCTTTTACAAATGCCTTTTGAGGGAATAGACTACACTCATGATAATATATTAAATAGTTATATATTTACACTGGTATAAATGACAATCTTGAGACAAATTTTGCAAATTTTTCATTACATTAGTACTTTAACTGACATATCATCTGATATAGAGATGCGGTTATAATGTTGTGTAGTCTAAGTCCTTAGAGAGTGTTATTCTGTTTATTATGCAATTTACAAAATGTCAATACATTGTTTTATTTTTGAGTTATCACGTTTTTCGGAAATGTCCACTTTTGACATAATTTTGACTATTTTTCTCTTTAAAAAATTATTTCTGGGTATTATTTTTATTCTAGGTATTAATTTATATATTTTTTTCAAAGTTTTAAAGTAAATGTCATTATAAAAAATGGATAACAAGAGAAAATTTAAAAAAAATCACAAAATCACTTCCAAAGGTATGCGGATACCTTAATAAAGATATTTCATGTTTTTTTAATTGAAAAGAGGAAAAAATCCGTAGCCTCCATTCTACCCCCCTACCCCCACTAACTCTGAACTACACTAGCAACACTAAGGAGCTGAAAATTTGATCTTTGGAGCTGATTTTTCTAAGGTTCGATGAATCTTCTTCTTTTTGTTTTCCTTTAAGATTTTATCAAATGACTTTCTCTCAAGAGCATATTATTCTACTTGAAAATTAAATTCGCTGTAATCCAACCAGCTTATGTTTCATTTATTCATGCCGAAATAAGTTTAATAAGCTAATAAGTGCCATGCTCAACAGCATATCGCCACATAGTACATATATGCATTTATTAAATGCAATAATTATTGTTTCAAGATTATTGTCTACGTACAGATTTATAATTATTTCTAGATTTATTTATTATTTTTGAAAGCCTGGTTTGTTTCTCATGAATTAAATAATAATAATTAAAAAAAAACATGCCGGAAATGTATACACATTTTAATCTTATAAAATTTAAATAATTTAAAAAGAGGATAATTGTGTGTG
The DNA here is from genome assembly GCA_963932465.1 of Maratus speciosus. Lineage (NCBI taxonomy): Eukaryota > Metazoa > Arthropoda > Arachnida > Araneae > Salticidae > Maratus > Maratus speciosus. The sequence goes on along the minus strand of OZ010787.1, from coordinate 138,966,230 downwards.
TTATGCATGGTTTCCATTCGTCTGTCTCTCTTAATTGAAGAAAATGATTGTACAATTACTTTTATTACTTTCAAATCGTTTTTTTTTTTTTTTTTTTTTTTACAATATTTTCTTACTCAGCATTTATAAATTATAGAGTCACCCCGATAATACATAGATATAAAAAAAAAAAAAAAACGAAAAAAAAAAAAAAAGAAGAGAGAATTGTCTATTTTTGTGGAACATGGTACTTTTATTTGAAAAATATAAAGTTTTTTTTTATTGTTACTGTTACTCTAAATTTTTACTTGGTTACCGAAAAAATATGTTGGGTGCTCATTTGAAAAGAAAAAAAATATGATTCATGTAAAAGAATAATGTTAAAAGTTATTCTTTAAAGTTTTATTCTATTCACGTATTTAAAATAAACAAATGAATGCGCACATTGGTATGCTTCGTTCAAATTAATAGTTTAAATTTTGTTTAGTTTAGTTTTCATTGTAAATGCCGAGTTAGAGTTAATATCTTTCAAAAAGGGGGATCGCGATTTTTTTAAATGTAAATATTAGAAAATATTGAAATGATTAAATATTTTGGAATTGGTACAAAAAAAACGGTTAATTATTGTGCAATCGATCATTATGTGCCATTATCTTAAAAACAAGAATGTTAATCTCTGTAGAAATGATTAAATCTGGGTATTCTATGATTTTTATGATTTACTCATGGAAAATATAAAATTAAATTTCGAATGCTTATCTAAGATAAAAGTATTTTAAAGTTTCTGAAACCGCAGCAAATTTTCACGGGAATTTTTTCTTGCTTAGTTTCTGATTGGGTAAATTCTACAACTAGATTAATTTTAACACAATTATTGTAATTGGCAAATAAATAAATAAACAAAAAAGTTCCACCAAATTCGACCGGGATGGCTTAGATGGTAGAGCACTGGAGGCTTCAGAAAAGAGAACTCTCGTTCGAATCCTGGTCCGGACATTTTTCGCCCTGTTGGAAATTTACATCTTATTTGATTTATTTACCAATTAGAATTAGAATTAGAATAATTGTGTTAAAATCAATCTAGTGTAATTACGTATCCAGTGATTTCTGGAGTTTCATTACCTGCGATTTATTCTGTTGAGTTGAACCAGATTTCAGACCAGATGCTGTAATCGATAAGGTTAGCTGGGTGAAAAAGTTCCACCGGATTCGTCCGGGATAGCTCAGATGGTAAAGCATTGGCGGCTTCAGCCAAGAGATCCCTAGTTCGGATCCTGGTCCGGACATTTTTCGCCCAGTTGGAAATTCTACAACGTTTTTATGGTTTTCCATGTACCAGAATAAAAATTAGGTTCATATTTTGTTTGAAAGCTTTCCCTACAGGCCCTCCTCCTATGGCCCAATTTGGCTTTACGTTGAGTTAAATTCTTCCCATGAATCATGTGTGCATCACAATTTAATATCAACTATGTGTGTTAGGCACTTGATACATTTATACTTTTCTTCTAATTTCAAATTTGACCCTTATTCTTTGTGCAGAAATTTCTTCAAATCAAGAATATCGGGAAAAATTTTTCTTAGTTTTTATTTTTCTATAAAACTATGTTCATTTTTCGAAAGTATTTAGCATGAAATATATAATTAAAATAGCTAATTAACAAACCAAAATAGATAAAACTAATCTTAGTCACCACTTACATCTGAAAGATCGTAAGAAAATTTTATGTTACCAATCTAAGGCAATTTTCTATGCGGTGATTTATGACGTTTGATCAACTTTCATATTTAAAAATCTTGAAACGCATAGCTAGAATAATACATAGTTACATATTCATCCACCGACCTAAATACCATCTTGTGTACCAGTTAGGACATCGGTTGCCAATCAAGATGTTCGGAGTTCAGTGCCGATTTGTATTTGTATGTTCGTAGAGGTTTAGAATCTATATATATATATATATTACGCTAACGTACGTGGAGCAGAAATCGCGATTATTTGTTATCGTTTAATGGCAATGACCGAGAAACGCATCTTATTGGTTATTGTGTAAAAGTCCTTTGGCAGGACTTAGGGCGATCGTGTTTAGTTACGTTTCGCTCTTTCACTGCAATTATGGAGCTTCAAAATACATGGAATAAGGAATATAAGGAATATATCCTTCCTATATCTATGTCAAAATATCATGTGAAATGCCCGTAAAAGATCTCGGCGAATGCTGGAAAGTGAAGAAGAAGCCGAATTCGAATCGAAATAGATTGCATCAAGAACGCCGTTAAATACAGAGCAAAAGCAATCGCCAAAATAGGCTTAACCCGGGAGAACTCGCTAGTGAGAATGATCAGTTGCTTTTCTTTTACTTTACTTTCATATAATATCAACTTTTTTTGGTTGGCTTAGTACTTTTATTCACAAAATAGGTAAAATAATTGAAAAACATTTTGAAATTTTAATTAAAATGAAAAATGAATTAAATAAGAGTCTTAAAAAAGTACGACTGTGAGAGAAAATCTCATGCAGCGAGTTCTCCCGGGTTAATAACTGTAGCATGCATGCGTTGCTTCTGAAATCCAAATTACTGATTTAAAAGTTTCGGGGCATAACTGTGGGACTTTGAGTGAAACGTGCAATTTCTGCAAAACACTCTATTGGAAATGCGAATTAAACAGCAGCAGGAAGTTTACAAAATGTTGTCTTGGCGTTAAAGTAATTATGTACGTATCGGTTTGTACGGACGGGTAATTTTGACTATACCAACCTGCGATCCGAATTTCAGGTTCATTTAAGAACATTATTATGGGCCCACCAGAAGTAAGATACAATAAAACCTTCTTAGACGGAAATGAAAACGACCAGTGATAAATTCCGTTTTACGCAGGTTATTTAAATTGAACAAAGCATAATAGCATTTTGGGGGGAGGGGGGAGCTGGAACTTTTTTCTTCGTTTATTTCAGGCAGGAGTCCGTTATAAACAGGCTTTACACTATTGGAAAATAAATTTGCTGCCTGGTATTATAAAAAAAATCTACATAGTAATATTTGGTTGCAATTTTATTATTTCTTTTTCAGTATGACATTTTATGTTGTATTTGTAATTGAATTAAGAAATCTAAAGATTTTAAATAAAAAATTAAATTATTGAAAATATAATTAAATTTTAATTTAATTCATCAATTATTTCGGAACGAAAAATTTAAAGCATGAGACATATAAGAATTAAAAAACTTAACCTTTGACTTTACACACCTTTGGAACTGAACAAGAGTCAGGCCCTGGGAATTTCCACTGTCTCCACCGCCCCCCTCTCTCTGTACGGACCTGCGATAAAAATATTTAGACTCATTTGAGAATATTATTACGGGCCCGGGCAACGCCGGGCGGGTCAGCTAGTCCGCTTAAATTTGACGCCTCAGCCAACTTAAATCTCTTGATGGAGAAATGATTGTCGTGCTCAAAACTTAAACTGTTATCAATAGTTGTTTAAGTGTAGCAATTTCTCCCATATGCATTTCTCAGTTATAAGCGTATTTTTCAGTATCCAAGCATATGAAATAAGAAGATATAATGATTAAAATCTTTCACTTATACGTATTATTTTGAATTACACGGAAAAGTTTAGTTACTTAAAAAAAAAAAAAAAAAAAAAAATCTAAGAATTATTCTCATTAAGAAACATGGGGAAACTACTGTTGAGGGATGTTAAGAACTGATGACTACTGATGTTAAGACTACTGATGTTAAGAAATTATTGCGTAATTAAATAGTAATTACACTGGTGATGATGGATTTGATATTCTAATCATTTGATGTTTTCTGAAAAGGCACTCGACGCGTCGACACCTTAGGAACATTGAGATATTACCGACAAAATGCTGATAAGTATAAAAATAATAATGCTTTTCAATGAATTATATAAAAACCCTGTCCATTTATGACCTAAAAAACCAAACAGGAATTTTTCTAAAAGACTAATTGGCATATTATTTTGATCGTGCTAATAATGATTAGCATTGTACAATATTACATTTTCCTAATATTTGCGATTAAATTAAATTGCTCATTTAAACGTTAGTATTTTTCTCGAGAATAAAAATACCACACTAATTATCATTTTTGTTAAGTAATATATTATTAAACTGTACACTCTCAAAAATAATTTACTTAAAAATGAGAACTTCCATGTACTCGTAATTTTTTAAGTACAATTGTTTCAAAAAGAAGTACATTGTTAAAAATAATCTACTTAAAAATGAGCATTTCTATGTACTCATATTTCTTAAGTACAATTGCTTCAAAAAGGAGCATTAATCTATTTAAAAATGAAAATTTCTTTGTACTCGATTTTTTTAAGTACAATTAATTCAGAAACGAGTACATGATATTTTGAAGTTGTGTATACTTATACTTGATTTATAAATGTATGCAGAAATGAATACATATATTTTGTGTTTTAAAGTCTTAATATTCATGTTTAAATCCTATATGCTCAAAAATATGAGTTTTCTGATAAACCTTTTTTTTTTTTTTTTATCGAATTGACAGTAGGGATTTCCAAGCGTTTATTTACAGATATGTCTATCTTTGTTATAATTTTTAATTTATAATACACACATTTCAAATTTATTTACAATTTCATTAGAAATGTTAAAGAAGAAAATTTAGTTAAAAATTGTTTTATTAGAAATTACAATATTTAAGAAAGAGAAAATTCATCTCTGCTGTTTGTGATCTTCCGTCGCTGATTCATAAAAAGTGTCATTTGGAAACAGCTGGTAACTGCTGTTATAGCACAGTCAGTACAGTACTGATCTCTCACTTAAAGGACTCGGGTTCAAATCACGAGGCGGCTCCTACACAAAATTTCAAGAATTAAGATAGTGAATTCGTTGTTCTTTACACCAAAAATTGTAGTTCTTCGCAATACAAAATTACCGTAATTAAAAATGGTGATTTGTCGTTTCTCTGTAATTTCGCTTTTTTTTTCCTTATAGTGTATGTGTGTTTCTATACATACTTATTTTCGAGTCCCTTTATGTACTCAAAAAAATGAGTATATGTGTTTTTCAAATTTAAGAGTTAAGTACTCGGAGCTATTTTAAGATCGGGAAGTGCTCAATAATTAGTATACAATTTACATATTTTTAAGAATAGTGTTTTAACAGTGTAACGATGGTGATTTTTTTTTTTTTTTATTTAGTAACTTTTACTTAAAGTAGATTAAATCATAATATCTCTCATTTATGCTTTTCTGTCAATTATAAACAGTTTTAAGTTGATTTCATCAATGGTATGAGTGTGAGTCATATGAATATGCGTTCACTGTATGTGTATATATTATCCGCATGTCTGTGTACCTAAGCGATTCTCAATTCTCCTTCAGTGTTTGGTAGCAAAGAAACGAAATGTAAAAATCTTTTTTCTGATTATTATGTCTCTAAAATAGGCCAAATGGCCCTCTTTTATGCCTAGTATTTACTTTCCCTTCGCCTTTTTTCACTTATATTTAAATCTTAATTATTATTTAAAATTTTGCGACTATTATTCTTTTTTTATACAGGTTATCTATTTATAAAATAATGATTCACGTATTCTTTATTAAACATTTCTTTAAAAATTGCATTATGCAAGCAGAGCGATTTGAATATATTTTAAATAAAGACCTTTCTCTACTTATAAAAAACTTTTGTAACAGAATTATTTACGGTACTGTGTGACCCCGGGCGTTGCTCTTTAAATCAATATGTTGTTGTTCTGAATAAAAGAGGCGGCTTGATGTCAGGATAAAAGAACCTTTGTTATAAATCAGTAAACAAGACTGTCTTAAAATTGCCATGCTACTAACTTCTTTAGAAAAATATTGTATGAGATTTTTTTTTATACATCACTATAAGAGTTGTTTAATTGAAGAGATGGATAACATTTACATTTTTCTTTAAATCTTCATAAGTCTTTGACGTTATAGGTTAATGTAATGAGCATATACTTTAAAAAAATGAATAATTGGATTTATGTTTTTATTAAATCATATTTGTAATTAATGCAAAATGTCCCTCATTTAAAAAAAACAAAAAAACAAGAGAAGATTTTAGATAGGAATACGTTAATCTGTCCTAAAAAGATAATCCGTTTTTCTTACTTAATAATAACTTAATTTAATAGACTAACACCATTAATCTTTAGAGATGTTTTGAATGAAAATTGACTGCAATACATAATCACTATTGCTTCTAACTTGAATTAATAATGTGCTCTTGTCAATTTCATTACATCAATTGTTCGATTTATCAAACCATTCTATAATTAAAAATCTATTTTATTATACTACATCTAAATATATAATAACTCAGTGTTTTTTATAAGGTACTAAACTTAAATTTTAAAATTACCTAGCCTAAATCTCTGATAGGTCACAGCCCGTCGATAAAGTAGTATGAGATGACTTTGGCTAATCAGTGTGCTTTGTAAATAAAGGTTCCAAAAAACCTCCCAAAACTTAGACCACGTTTTGAGGAATCTTGAAATCGTAATCTTTCCTCTTGCAATTACGGAATGGGAGAACATTCTGTTCCACGGATTTAGCATGCACGTCTACTTTCCACACGGGAGTATTCTTCATCTGTACCTAATAACTCTTGTGTTGCTATCCTGTACGATGCGTGTGTTTTAAGTAAATGCCCTTTTGATATATATATATATATATATATATATATATAAAACACAAGACCATTTTTTAAGCAATTTAATTTTTACGTAAAAGTCTGGACATTAATCTACTTTTCAAGTTCGTTTCTGTCGATATTAAGGACCTTATCGTATCGTATGACCAGCTTTTGTATCCGATCCTCTTAGAAATCTACAGCCTACTGTGCTAAACGAGCCTGCTGTGCTACGACGCCATTTTGACGTCGTCATAATCGTTGTAGAGAAGACCGCCAAGGTGCTTCTTTAAGTTCAGGAACAAGTGATAGTCACTTGGCGCTAGGTCAGGGCTATACGGAGGGTAATGAAGTTGTTCCCAACGGTATGACGCGATGAGATTCTGGGTTATGTGAGCGGTGTGTGGACAAGCATTGTATGAAGCAAAACAATCCCTCTACTGAGCATGCCACGCCGTTTTTTTAATGCAGGATGCAGTTTACGACTATGACGCCGTCAAAACGGCGGTGATGCAGTGGTTAGCACAGCAGGTGGTAAATTTCTATTAGGATAGGATGCAAAAGCTTGTCGTACGATACAATAAGTGCCTTAATAGGCGGAAATTATGTTGAAAAGTAGATTAAGTTCCACGATTTCATGTAAAATTTAAATTTTCAAAAAGAATGGCTTTGTGTTTTTTTAATATCAAAACGGTATTAAAAAATCACACCTCGTGTATAGCAATTTGACAGCTATTTACTATTTTTTTCACGCACTACGCCATCAAAAGATAAAATTAATCCCCAATTTCGCTGTTTTGATTTTACATTCTTCATTCTCCTAGTAACAGGCAAAAAGAGAACAGTTGAATCATCCATTTAAAAAAAATCACCTGTAAAACTGCCTCTGAAAAAAAAAAAAAAAAGAAAAAAGAAAAAAAATGTATGATGAAAAAAAAAGAATCGTTTCAGAACTCTCTTATATGATCTTAATATTGAAGAACATCTTTTTAGGGCATCAAAGCCGTTTCGGCATGTTTCAGAGTTACAAAAATCCATGTCAACCTTTACTTTTAAGGCTATCATTATTTAAGTAGGATTTTATAAGAAATTCTTCTCCAATTACAAATGCCACGTGTGTGTCAGGTGTTAAAGATTCCGAAATCAGATTTAAAGCGGTCATCTGTCTGGGATTTTTTCCTTTGTCATTGTCTTCGTGGAATAGACAACGGTGATAATGTTTGCAGTTTGTATTGCATAGTAAATAATGATCCTGTAATTTCCTGCTGTACAAAAGGTTAAATGCCTGATGTCATCTACCTTATCTTGATTTTACTCTCTGTAAAGTAACATTGCACTTTAAGTAGTAGGATTTTTATTAGTTCTGACAGAATTTGAAAAATAAGTTTTTCCTTTTCAAATATTTGATGCAAAATGAAACTCACGAAAGTTCTTGAGTATGTCAATCTAAACATTTTTTGCTCAATATTAAATATTTTCGATTGGGTATTATATATCTCGGCTTTATATATGAGCTGTATTATATAACCATGCTTCAATACTGGAAATAACACGAATAGAGTACAGTACTTAAACACTCAACAGTCTCCGTCGTCAGGCATGCGACTGAGAATTTGTTTTTGCAAAATCGACTTCATCTATGGATTTTTTATACATGTACAAGTTTTCGGCAAACCTTCAAAACTATACCAAATATTGTTTTGCTAGACAGGCACTTTCAAGTTCATAAAAAAATCATAAAATAAACTATACCTAGGGACATTTTTAGTCTCTGTAATAGCTTGATTAGTCATAAAAATTAGACTGTTAAGTGAGTGATCCAAATTAAGTGACGTATAAGATTGTTTATCAAATCTCTGTTTACTTATTCTGAATACTTCTTAAAATCTCAAACTATAGTCTCCTATGCAAAATATCAATCTCGTTTTGTGTATTATATATGGTTTATCTTCGTTAAGAAAGGGTATCATGGCCCTCTGACCACCTCTTTAGATCCACCATTGTTTTTATGTAATTAACACGATGACTATGTGAACATAAATAAATAAATAAATATGACATATATATATATATATATGAATAAATAGAATAATTTTCCCAGTATAATATATAGGTAAATAGATAAATAATATAAAAAAATAAATAACCTCGGATGGTATGAAGCTTTCAAAGTACACTATTAAAAATATACGCAATACACGTTATTTCAAAAAAAAAAAAAAATTCACGCTGTTGCAAAATACACGTTACTTTTTTGGAATTTCACGAATTCGCCGAGGCCATAAAAAAAAGCCTTATGATGTAAAGTTTACATTGTAACACGGACCAAGGACTATTTTCCTTTTAATGTTTAAAGGTTTAAACTATGATTGGTGGTCACTTTAGAAAGTCAGTCACATTAAAACGTCTGAGCAGAGAATATCTTGTTACCATAAAAGTTTCAAATTAACTTGGAGTATCACTCTAGATTCTTACTCCACTGTATGGTAGCGATTACAAAGTATTAGGAATTGAAATTCGGTTAAGGTTTGGAATGGGCTCTATCTTTAAGTGAGCAATCTATCACAAAAATACATTAAACTACTTTGAAGAGATTAAGTCCAATCTCGTGAATGACTTTTTGTTGTGCGATCACAGATGATGAATGAAAAAGAATGATGTTTCTTACAATCTCTGAACACGACTTTCCTTGCGTTTTGTTATTCTTTGAGATGGTTTAGATAAACTCTACCAGCGTATTTAAATATAAATCTTCTTTTTCTAATGCAAAGTTTATTACTATACGCTGTTATAGTTTATATTTTATTTGGCTATTCAAATTAAATTTTATCTATTAATTTTTTTTTCATTGATATTTAATTTAGTTATTAATTTTTGCTTATCCTAACTTTACCTTTCGACGTTATCGTGTAATAATACTGAATTTTGTTTGTGATAAGAAAATGTGCTGTAATGTTTTTGGGTGTTTAACTGCAACACTGAGAAAAAAATATGGTTCCGGCATCTAGAATCTAAATTCTGGCTCTAGAAAAAATAGTTCCATGTCATCCTTGTAAATTCTAGTTCTCTTTGCTAGAGAGTTCTAGAGTCTCCTACTAGAATTCAAGAGCGTTTTCCTATATTCTCGTTGTCAAACCTATTTAAAAATCTCTGCAAATAGATGCGAACACAAGAGGTTAGTTTTAGTAACTATAATTCTAGTTTATAGAACCATTCCAGAAATCAAATGATAATTTCTCGCTACTGAAAAGATGCATTATCGCTCCGTCCCCTAGAAAACAAGAAACTAGAAATTCTAGATCATTTCTTCTATTCAGCTTAGTTGTTTACTCTATTCACATAGCTCGGAAATCTATATTTCTAGTTAAGGGATTCAGAAAATGACTGCCTATTCATTTTAGGTGAGGGCGGCATATTTTTTTTCTCAGTGAATTCTGAGTGATCTGTGATATCTGCGATTTTGAGTTTTTCTTAACAGGTTCTTAATATTAGTACGAAAATTATTTTTAGTTAATGAACATTCAAAGCATTTTATTTATGTATTATTACTGATAAGTAGCAGTTTTTTAATCAAGACATAAAATATTATTTATGATTCTCAGTAAGTTGAAATTTTGATTAAAATAACTTTTTAAAAGGTGATAAGTAAACAGTTGGTAACAATAAATAAACAGTTTTAAAGAAATAACTGGGATTTAAAAGATGTTTTGTAAAAAAAAAAAAAAAAAAAAAAAAATAATAATAATAATAATAAATAAATAAATAAAATAATCATAAGACAGTTGCCTACTTCCTTTGATAATTAGTAAGTCGCGTTTTCAATTTGGAATGAGATGTAAAATGTAAACTTTTAACATGTGCATAATAAGTGATTATTTATTTAAAATGAAATTAAGGTCTTAAAATCGCTATTAAATTAAAATTTTAAAGTACCAATTACCGGGTGTGTCAATGAGTTCGAACATTTCGTGAATTTGAGTATCTCTTTTCCGACTAGTAATACTGCTTTTATTTAACGACAGCAGAGAATCTGCGATTAAATAAAGATTAACATTCCTAAATTCTTATTTTAAAATTCAAAGGGCGAACGAAGCCTGTGTAATTACCCAGTGAAACATCCTATACATAATCTCATAATGATTTGCACAGATGGTGTATTCTGAAAGTATAATTGCCGTTTTGAAATAGTATTTATGTACTACAAAAAGGAACGGAAATTTTTGTTTGAAAGTTATACATTTGTTGTTGTTGTTGTTTTATTGTATATTCGTTGTCACAAATTCAACAAAAGAACTTGTATAAAGTTTCTTGTTTCTTATATATATATATATATATATATATATATATATATATATATATATATATATATATATATATATATATATATATATATATATATATGGGGCATTCTCACAATCTTTTGACTTTCATGTCCCTGAATAGCAATTTTTATTTTAATACACTGTTTTGTGTTCTTTTTATTTCATATACTGGGGAACATCCCATTGCAAGACTGCATAACAATATCAACGAGATAAATAAGTTTTGGACGATGTTGGGGGTCCAAATACCAGGAAAACTCATCTACCGTCCCGTGTCCCTCACTGTAAAAAAAATTCCGCAACGTTCCTGGGAAAAAATGGGCAGCTGAGTTGCCCATTATTTCCAAGAAACATTTCTTGAAAATGACTGGAACTTTACTGTATATGTTAAAAACTTTCTACAGAAATGCCAGTAAGTTTTCTGCGAAATACCAGGAATATTTCTGTTGACAGCAAAACATTACTGACATTTCACAGCATGCGGGATCCACAGACGATTTTTACATTTCCAGTTGACAATTTTCGCTTTATTATCATTATTTGTTAGAATGAAAAAATATTTTGAAATTGACATCAAAATTATTATTTATAATTTACACGAAAAAATAAATTTTCAGTTAAAATTCAATAAAGTAAATATATATATGATATATTGTTTCTGAACTTTGCTTAAAATATAAAATTATATACATGTAAATAATAATTAGAAAAAAAAATCTAGACATAAAATATTTTGGATTTTCGTCAGTAATTATCTTAGTTTACAAGTTAGATAAAATACATATAAATTTTCATGAAAAAAAAAAAAAAAAAAAAAACCTAAATGTAATTTTTCCGAAAATAAAAAAAAAAAATTCAAATTTGCAGCAATTCAAAGTGTCAAATATATATCATATTCAAATCAAATTGTAATAAAGTGTTAAAATATAAAATTAATTAAAAAAGAAAAAAAAAAGTCAAGAGGTAGCATCGAACTCGGGCCGTACGTGTGGCGTGCGAGCCTTCTGCGTCCACACCACGAAAGACACGTTGAGAGCTGCAAACTAATGGGTATTTGAAACGTATGCTAAACCTCGGAATCTAATTACTGAAAATCTAAGGCCCATTTGAAGAAATCCTTTCACAAGAATAATTAGAGATAAGAACTCTAAAACATACTTTAAATTAATCAAAATCGGTGAGAATCATGTTTGATGGTCCCCTGGTTAATGGAGATCCAAATAATAGGTGTATTTTTTTTACACGGTCTGCTCGTTAAACATTCCACAGACAAGTACGAGAGATAATCTCTTAGAGATGTCACAGAGGTATTGTATTTTCATCTGAATTGTCTTGACAATAGAGACGTAAAGGATTATGTCGTCTATTGATTTATTTGCTTTCCATATTTATTTTTTTAAATTCATTTAAGGAATTCGTTTTCGACACTCGCGCGCGAGCAACGGATTATAGCAAAAAAATAATAAATGGCGGCCGCAGCGTTTTGCTGTTTCCAACTTTTGTTCAGGAACGTTTCAGATAAGAAAACCAGAATTTCACAGGAAAGAGCTAAATTATTCTGAAAACCTGAGAATAGGCGAAACGTTCCTGGATTTTACATGGAACGTTACCATTTTTTTTACAGTGCTGATGCTGATAAATAAGTCTTAGACGATGTTGGGGATCCAAACACCTGGAAAACTCCTATACCGTCCCGTATCCCTGATGCTGATTTTTAAGTTTGGAGCTGTCTGTATAAAATTGTTTCAATAAAAGTAATTCGATGTAATTTTTTTTCCGAAACTGGGACAATTGTTTTATATAAACATGTAGCAAAAAATTAACATGCACACATTTTTACGGTTGATATTATTTTTTGAAGTCTGTCCCTGGGTTTTTCATCCTTACCGTCCTCTTGTTAAACTCATACAGAAAATCACTTCAGATGCAGCCACAGAATTTTTTTCAAGTTTTTTCTCATGCAGAAGTATGCTAGAAAAAGAATGTCTAAAATTCTTTGACAGGAAATTTACTGCAGAATTTAAATCGGCATTTAAATATCAATTTCAAGATCGTGTCTTTATTGGTAGTCTTACCGTCCTCAAGGTTTATTCCTACACTTTTCGAGGTAAATTAAAAAAATAATAATAATAATGTAATGGTAACAAATGTTTCTAAAAACCAATGAACATTGTGGCTATCACTTAGTCTTAACATGATTTTCCTAAAAATAGGTGGCAATTTTCCTTACCGTTCCATCATTACAGTCCCTTTTTTCTAATACCATCCCGTTTTTTTACCTTACCGTCCCTTCTTTAACACCGTTTTAAGACAATGTTATACAAAAATTCTGTATTAAAAGTACTACATAGTTATTATTTCTTATTTGAATGTCCTGTGGGTACTATGCAAATTCATTATAAGTAAAAATTTAGAAGAAAATAAAAAGTTATAGGGGTAAAATGGTAAGGAAAATTAAACTCGCAAGTTTAACTTAAACCTCAGTTAAATACAAAATTTTTCGCTGCTGACCATTTTTTCCTTATTTCGAATCATTAAGGCATTCGCCTATCAGATTAAAATGTTATTTTAGCAAATTTTAATTTTGTCAGATTTTTTCCCCCAAAAGTCAAAAGATTGTGAGAATGTATATATATATATATATATATATAAAATAATCTACATTTATATAGTTATATTGATGACATAATTTTAATTGCCACTGATCAATCTAAAATTTCTCAATTTCCAGTTGATTATCGCACTAATTTGGAATTAACGGAAAACCTCTTATCTAACAATACAATTAACTTCTTATATCTTAAAATTACAATAAAAGACAACAAAACAATAACAGATTTATATGGTAAACGCAAAGAATTTAAATACAAAGTAAAACATTTACAAATTTTAAATCTTGTCTTCATCATTCTGTACATCGAAATATAATACTTAATCATTTATATAGAATAAAATGTTTATGTTCTTCTCATCTAATTAACAATAATATTATAAAACTAGTTTATGATGCATTAAATCATGTTTTTCCAAAAAAATTCATATATTCATTAATATACAATTAGTACTTACATGATCTTAAAAAAAAAAATTAACACATGCGTAAACAAAATTACAAAAAAAAATTATAAAATAAAAAAATATTTATATAAAAAATTAAAAACTGTAAAATAATAATAAACAATTACTACAGGATGGTTGGGTGGGTAGATGTTAGAGTACGGAGGAGGGTTGTGTTGTCTGGATAATACGCAATGATTAATTTTTAAAAAAAATTAAGGGGCTTTTGTATTATAACTACATTTCTAATACGTATTTTATATGGATGTTGATTTGATGTTTTATATGTAATTGGTGACATTTATTTTATTTTTTTTTTTATTTCAATTCATATTAAATTTAGCTTATTTAACATTTAATCAAATTCAAAATTAACTTGTTTTTAAATTTTAGTCTACTCAGGACAATCTCGATATAATAAAAGGCAGTGTAACGCAGGGCGGGGCGAATCCACCAATCTTACCAGTCTCCGAGGAAGGGACTCAAGGGTGAAAGGTTCCATTCTCCCATTGGTTGACAAGAAACAAGAATCCCGCGATTACTTCTCAAGGTTACAAATCCTGATAATTGAGCAGTGGTAGACAATTCTTTCTAACAAATCAGAAGGCACATCGCATTTAAATCGCCAAGTATCACTTGAGATTATTTCAAGTATTAAGTAGCAATCATATTAAATTTTCTTTGCGACATATAAGGAATTTTAATCACGGAAAACAATGATATGGTATTTTTAAAAATATCCTTTTTTTCCCCTGCAAAAAATTGATAAAACTGAGTTTCTTTTAAAAAAGTAATCAATTTAAATATTTTAGACTTATTATTTTGTAACTTATTTTTAAATTATACATTACTTATATTGACCTTTTCTATATACAGGTGTATGTAAATTTAAACTTAAAAAAATGAAACATATTCCATATTGTAAAAGTAAAAAATTAATATTTATACGAAAAGCAAAATTAATAATTTTTGATTTATAGCTTTGCATCAGGAGGACAGAAGCTTAGGGGATTAGTCGCCCGCCCCCCTCCCCGAAATAATATCCTGGCATTTTGTAACTTATTTTTAAATTACACATTGCTTATATTTTCCTTTTCTATATACAGGTGTATGTAAATTTAAACTAAAAAACAAAAACAACAACAACAAAAAATCCCATATTTTAAAAGTAAAAAATTAATATTTATACGAAAAGTAAAATTAATAATTTTTGATTTATAGCTTTGCATCAGGAGGACAGAAGCTTAGGGGGTTAGACGGATGGGATTCAAACCGCGATACTTATTTATTAACCAATATGCATATAAAAAAATTGGAGGGGGGGGGGGGAGGGTAAACGATAAAAATACAATTTCAAAGTGTTATTAGCTTTGCATCAGGAGGACAGAAGCTTAGGGGATTAGTCGCCCCTCCCCTTCCCGAAATAATATCCTGGCATTTTGTAACTTATTTTTAAATTACACATTGCTTATATTTTCCTTTTCTATATACAGGTGTATGTAAATTTAACCAAAAAAAAAAAAAAAAAAATATATCCCATATTTTAAAAGTAAAAAATTAATATTTATACGAAAAGTAAAATTAATAATTTTTGATTTATAGCTTTCCATCAGGAGGACAGAAGCTTAGGGGATTAGACGGATCGGATTCAACCCGCGATACGTATTTATTAATCAATATACGTAATTAAAAAAATGGAGGGGGGGGAGGAAGGGGGGGGGGGGTAAATGATAAAAATACAATTTCAAAGTGTTATTAAAAAATAGTATTATTTCAATAGTTGCAGAAGACTGTTTTAATTACGCACTTTTATTGCATATTTATTAAATTTTTCTTTTATTAAGAAATCTTAATTTTGTTACCGTATACTAGCCGGAAAACTTGGTTTACCCAGAAATATTGTAAAAGCTAATTGTGTGTTTATTAGAATATAAACTAGCCGAACTTTGCTCATCTAAACGCTTCCATATTGTCAATTATTTTTTTTATCAGTTTTTTAAATGGTATCATATTAATTAATAATAGTACACCATCTTTATAGTGATTAATATGCATATAAGTTTATTTGATATAACTAATGTTATACTGTGTGTATTAAAATTGGGTAATTAGTTTTTATTATTATTCCTCTATACTTTTTAATATTGTTTTATTTTCAAATTTGTACTCCATGATTAATTATCTGTTTAATGTGCTTGATTGTCACAATCATATTTTTTAGCTTTTTTATGGCTAATATGAAGATAATCCACACACTATATTTGTGATCTTTAGGTAATTGGGAATTTTAGAATCTGACAATCTTCTATAAACATCCATTATTTTTCTGTTCATTTTATTAATTTATTTTTTATATTAAAGTTTTTTATATTTTTATTATATATAATTTATTTTATGTTATAGCATATAGCTATATTCTATATATTATCAATGTTATAAAATTATTTAATTTCTCAGTGTAGATTAAATGGGTAAGGTAATAGAATATATTGAAAGCATTTTATTAACATTTAATTTATTTAATTTTTTTTAATAATGATATATAGTGTGGTATTATTTATATATTAGGATTTGTGTGGTAATGCAGTTGATATATTTTAAATTCATTAGCTGGTTCATCTTGTGACATTTGAATAATAATAACAGTATTAAAATAACATACTAGATGGCAGCACCAAAATTTTGTCTTTTAACGCTTCTATTAGAATAATAATTTTAATTTTTTACACAAGGTGGTATTGAACGCTGAATATTGGCAATATTGTAAAATAGAAATTAAACAATTTAAAAGTGTTTTTAGGTATTTTAAATAATGTACTTATTTTCTATTTATATTATGTTAACTGAATTTATCACGGTATTTCAAAATGAATTAACTGAATCCATAGGTTTTAATTTCTGTGTTAACTTAACAGTTTAATTCACCTTAATCTTATCCTGCTTTTGGATACCATGTGCAGGAGGATATTTTGAAAACAACTGGGATTTTATTCGGTATGTTGTGTAATATTTCTATTTTTTATGCTATAAGTTAAATATTTAAAAGGTTGCATTGTTTTTTCCATTTCATGCCATTTGATATCATTCTGTTTTCATCTTGAAACTATTCTCTTGGTCATATTGGTTGTTTGAGTACAGGAGAAAAAAATTATTTTCAGCTTTTAGCTTTTTTTCTCACAGAAAACAACCAATTTGCTTATATCATTGAATTCTGTACTCTTGAAAACGTAATTCAATATATAAGGTTTTCAATTTTTTTTTCGGTATCCATATTCTTCTTTTTTTCTTCCATATTAATTTTTGTAATTAAGTATACGGCACTTTATTTTATACATACAGTTGTATATTATAGGTTTGTGGTATCCATTTTTATTGTCATTTCATTCACAATATTGCGGTTTTTGATGATGGTCGGTAATGTTTAATTAATGGTTATATGTATATATGACCATTAAAAAAACATTACAAATTACTATCAAACATAAAAAAGATAAATAAATAAAATGAGCAGAAAAGGAAAAAATAGATATTTCTAGAACTTAGACAGAATCTTCAGGTCCCAAATGCCTAAAGTTCCACAAATAAGTTGTGTGGTTTCATTTTCATATTAGTCATAAAAAGCTAAATAATATGAATTTAGGACTACCAACACACAAAAATAGAGAAATAAATTGTGTAAAACAAATAAGTTAAAAATAAAACATGATTAAAAAGAATTAAAAAATAAAATACGCATTACCATATGGAAAGCACTGCTGACTTAGAAAGGGGCATGATTAAATACAAGTAAAGGAAATTATATGCACATGTTGCCGAAAAACTTTTTTAAAATGTTGATGGACCAAGGAGTAATAATGTACAATATGGTCAAGCATATTCCTCAATATATGTGACCAGCGCCCTCTATAGATAATTGAAAAGGAATTTCACCATGTATTTTCAATGAATTAGTGAAGTTCATTTTAAAATCCAGAGTTTTATATGTTTTTATAGGGGGAAATTATCAGTATAATAATATTAATAATAATAAAAAGCCTTAAAAAAAACGGAAAATATACTTGCAACGAAGTTGCCGTCCATTTTAGTTTTTTCACAAAAGTTCCGTTTTCGGTATTCCCCAGTTTTCAAGATATAAATTTTCTGCTATTCAAGACGGGAAATTTCTGTTTTTTGAAATGATTGTAAGGAATATCGAATATTAAAAAGAAATAAAAAATCTAAGTTAATAATTGTTTATACTGATGCATATATTTCCACGCTACAGGTATTTATATTTAATAATGCCACACTTGTTTTTATCATCTCACCTTTCTCCGGATTCAAACCTCGGTACTTGCCATTAGGGGATGAATGCTCTATCCTCTACACAAACTGGCCGCATCCAACTTCTTGATTACATTACAAAATATCAATTATTAAAATTTCACTGAATTTTTTCAGTTTTCTTTCACTCGAAAAGGAACATTTATGTACTGAAAATAAAAAAGTTTCCTTTAAAAGACAGAAATTTCACATAAAATCAGACGTATATATATACGAAATAATTTTTGCAGTAAAGTACGCTGTTCTTTGCCGTTGATAGTTCTAAAGATTTTCCTTCAACTCTACTCGTCATTGTAACTCGTCATCGCTGCAAGTACTTTCAGTCACCATTTATTTTTCACAACTTTTTAATGCTTTATAACACTTATACATTCGAAGTTCAGTTACAAAGTTATTTAATTTTTAAGCTTTATTTTTTCTATTTCAACCATCGTCTTTCACAATTTCTTTCTGAACTAATGTTTTATTCAATGTTTCAAAAGTTGTTTCATTTATAATGCATGGATTTTTGCTCCGATAATCTTCATATACGGGTGAGAAATGATTTTAAAACTTTAATGCTTTGATCCTTTGCATCAATACGAAATGTATTTCTTATCATTTAATGATGTGCGGATCACAAAAAGTACATTAATATTTAATGTAGCGTAAAATAATTATTATTCCTGAGCCTTCACTTGTGTCACGTGATTGAAAATACTGGAATATATTATTTATGTATGTTTAGTTTTGTTTCGTTTTTTGCTTATATAATTTAATTATGAGTGCTTTTAATGTTTTGGTAAGAGGAAATTACTTATTATGGACAAAAACAAAAAATGAAAAAGGATTGACGATTAAATAATCTTACTGCCGAAAGGAAAATTTGTGATATTTAAGTGTGAAACTTGAAGGATATATTTATTTACATTCAAAATTACTATTTAAAAAAGACGTACAGTATCCACTATATTTTTTCATTATATTTAATCATAATGATATTAAGAGAAATAGCGTTTTTAAAAAATCCGTTTAAACTAAATAAATATTTTAAAGAGAGCGCATATTTCGTACAAAGTTTTTGGAAGTAAAAAAAAAAAAAAAAAATCTGAAGGGAAAAACTGTCAATTATTGAAAGACGAATGATGTATTTCCAAAATAAAATTTTCGTTTAAATACTTATTAATACAGAATTTGTCTATAATCTGTCTCCCTTTCACTATGCCAGAAATTGACAAAAACTCTTGTACTTCTAAGGTTTTTAATCCTAATTTTATATTGAAATGTACAATAACCCCCCCAAAAATGCAAACGATGTCTATAATTCCAGTTATAATTAATATAAAAATTAACGAAAAATACCGTTTTAATTCCTATGATGTTCTTTCTAATTGCATGTAATTTATTTTATCGTAAGTGTCGTCTACATATTAGAAATTGCACAAACTTTAATTTTTCAAATGGTAACATCCATTTTTGACAACATATTTCAGTTTCTTGGATCAAGTGAGCACGGGAAAAAGTGTGGTTTATATACATTTACTTAAATCTTCACAGATTTAGGAGGGGTCAATGGTTGAGATGCTAATGTTAAATCCACGTGATAAATTTTATTTTATAATTCTCCCAAAAATATCATTTAATTAAATTTACTTTTTTTAATGAGATACAATGAATAGACAAAGGCCTTTTTTTTCGATTAAAAAACATATTTTTAATTATGAAAGCTATTTCAAAATTCATATTTAAAGAAATATGAATTATGACCTTCATTAATTTTTACAGCTTATAATAAAAACTTGATATAAAAGTTTACAGCTTATTTCAATCGTTCAATTTTTAAATATAGAATTTTTTTATTTTTTTACACTCTGAGGGGATATTCTTTTATTATCAGAGCATTCGCGGAAAAGAAATTCTTCGATAGTCACAAAAAAAAAAAAAAAAAAAATATATCCTAGTTTTAAAGGAAATTTAAGACATATTCAAGCCTCTCTATAATTTTTCTATTTGATTAGTTGAAAATCCCCGATACTTCTACTTATAAAACTTTAATTTTATTTTTTGAAATTTATGGATAGGCCCCTAACATGTTTTCTTTGATAACTCTATGGCAGTGTTTCCCAACCTTTTATTGGCCATGCCCCACCGAAGCATCTGTAAAATCACGATGTCTCCCCCCCCCCTCTCCTCCGCACTCTGTAATATTTATTAACTAAAAAGTGAATTATATGATTTTAAAATTTAAAATGTATATCTGGTGTTGTATATTTATTTACTATATAAGAGGCCTACACTAGAACCATAGATATTTACTATTTACTTTTCTAATGCTAAGATCGATCAATTTTATAGCACCTGGTTTAGATAGTGTCCCATGTAGCGAGACATGCCGCGCCACCTATAATTAAAATCTCAGTGACTAACATCGGAAGTGAAGTGAAGTAAGCTTAAGTGTTGTGTTGAGATGTGAGTGTCGGAGAAAGCGGCGGCGGCGGCCTGCTTCTGTGTTAAATAAAGTGTTACATAAAGAAACCAGCGCCTTTAAATAATTTGTGTTAAAGTGTGAGTTATTCTTCATGGTCCGTCGACCCAACGGAGGAGTATAATTAAAATAATTCGTGTGCTTTCGATAACAAGAACAAATTCGAACAGTATGTGATTTAGTTTCTGTTTGTGCTTTAAGATGTTTAGTTCACCTTTGTTGTGAGAGTGTCGTGATAATTTGTGCCTAATAAGAGAAGTTTGCGACTAAGAAGATTTCAGTATGGAGATATTATTTTTATAAATGTGACCGCAGCGAAATCTACTTCGTGATTGCCGCAGCGACTAAGGTAAGAGCGATTTTCCTAGTTTTGATTTAGTTAAATTATGTCTATTATTGATAATTTAAATAAAGACGAGCTTAAGCTTGTTGTTGAGGAATTAGGTTTAACTGCTACTGAAAGCAGTAAAATTATAGAGTTGAGAGATATTATAGAGAATAGTGAGCACTACTCAAATGAGCAATTAATGAAAGACGTAGTCAATTCGGTTGTTGAGGAGTATAAGTCGCGAAAAGAAACTGAGAAATCTAAACTAGAATTAGAGAAAATTAAATTAGGGTAATTAGAAAAAGAGTTAGAAATAGCAAATATTCGCAAAGAACCTTCCCAAAATTCAGAATTTGAAAAAATTAAATTAGCTCAGTTAGAAAAAGAATTAGAATTGGCCAAAGTGCGTAGAGGTTCCCGCGAAAATTTGTCGTCCTTAACAGAAAAATCGGAAACGGAAATAGTGATCAACAACCTAGAAAGTTTTATTAAAAGTGTTAAAACATTAACGATTCGTGTACCGACGAGAGCTGAGTCATTTAATCTTTTCTTTCAATCACTTGAAAAAGCGTTCAAAACTAAAAATGTACCCGAAGAGTTTAAGGCAGAAATTCTTCTAAACATTCTCTGGGAAAAAGCGAGTAATTTAATGATTTACTTGTCAGGGGAGGAGTTGATTAGTTATGATAAATTGAAAACTATAGTCTTAAAGGAATTTCAATCTACAGCGCAAGAGTGTTTAAATAATTTCCGGAAAACGCAAAAATTACCGTCAGAAAATTACGTTCAATTTGCATCTAGGTTGAAATCAATTTTTTTATATTACTGTAGTCTGCGTGAAGTAAATGATTTTAAATCATTATGCGATCTGATTGTTTCAGACAGAATTTTCAATTCGTTAGATCGCAAATTAATGAGTCATATTGCAATTAAACAAGCAGAACAAGATTAAACAAGCAACTTGGCAGAGAATGCGATATTTTCTTATCGGTTAAAAATAAAAACAGAAATGAATCAAATGCGTATTCCAGAAATTTCGCAAGTGAATATAAACAAATAGCGGGAAATAAATTGCGAAATGCACGCCCTGAAAGAGGGGTTTCAAATGTTTTCCTTTTGGAAACAAAAAAGTAATAAATGTATCTTGTGTAAACCTACTGCGTATCATGCATTACATTCTTGTCCGCAATTCAAAAAACTTTCGATAAAAGAAAGAGTTGAAGTTGTGAAATTAAATAAAGCATGTTTCAAATGTTTAAATTATAATTGTTGCGTACAGAAATGTAATTATAAGAACTGTGATTGTGGACTGCCCCATAACAAACTGATTCATTTTCCGAGGGAAGAAAATTATTTGAGTAATAATCAAAATAAATTTCGAGGTCATGTGTTTCAGGCAGGTGCAGAAATAAAAAGTTCAAGCGAAGAAAAATTTTCCTTCCCTCCGAACCAGACTGTCGCCACTAGTTTCGAAAAAAATAAAACAAAAACTGTGTTTTTGAGTACGGCTCGCATTTTCATGAAAGATAAATTTTCGGAATGGCAGGAAGTTAGATGTTTATTGGATGTCGGCTCGCAATCGTGTTTGATAACTTCTCAGTGTGCTAATCGACTGCAACTTAAAATTAATAAAACACACACTTTAATTTCGTGTTTAGATGATTCTTCTATCACAGTAAAGGGTTGCGTAAAGATAAAAATTGGGAATAGAGATAAAAAATTTGAAAGGGAATTGAATATGCTAGTAGTAAAGAAAATTGCCGATTTAATTCCGCAAAGAGTGATTAATGTAAATGTTGAGGTCCCAGATTTAAATATAGCAGACTACCGATTTAACTGTCCTGATAAAATTAATTTGTTGATAGGTGCGGAAATATTCTATGAATTATTAAGACCAGGACAAATATATTCTCAGAGTTCGAAATTACTTTTTCAAAATACTGTATTTGGATACGTGGCTAGTGGAAGCATAGAACAGGGAGATGAGGTTAAAGTTCGTTGTGGACTAATTCGGGAGGAGGATTTAAACAAAACATTAAAAAAATTTTGGGAAGTCGAAGACATTGAGGTAGAGTTGCCAAAAAGTAAGGAATTTGAGATATGCGAAAAACATTTTGCGCGTACGCATTCAAGAAATGCTGAAGGTAGATACGTAGTGAAAATGCCTTTAAAGGAAAATCCTTCGTGTTTAGGCCGATCTAGGGATCTTGCTCTCAAAAAACTCAGGTCGCTGTGGACTCGCTTATCAAGGGATGAGCAATATTTTAAGCTGTATAAAGAATTATTAAAGGAATACGAAGATTTAGGGCATATGTAACAGGTGAAAGAAACAAAAGAACCTGATATTGTGTACTATGCTCCACATCATGGTATATTTCGTCCAGAAAGATCGACATCTAAACTCAGAGTTGTTTTTAATTGTTCTGCCGCGACAGCAAATGGGACATCCCTAAATTCATTACAATGTAATGGTGGAGTCATCCAAAACGACTTATTTACAATTATGATTAGCTTCCGAGAACATGTTTATGCTTTAACTGCGGATGTCAAGATGATGTATAGAATGATTAACATTGACCCTAGTCAGCATTCGTTGCAGAGAATTTTATGGAACGATAATTTTGAAGAAGAACCAAAAATTTTCGAATTACAAACAGTGACTTATGGAACGGTCAGCGCGCCCTATTTAACAATGAAAACGCTCAATCAACTATCAATTGATGAAGGAAATAATTTTCCAATTGCAGCAACAGTTCTTCGTGAAAACATGTATATGGATGACATTTTGTGTGGTGCACCTACGCTTGAGGAAGCCAAAGAGTTGCAGCGGCAACTCATAGTGATTATGCATAAGGCAGGAATGCAACTTCATAAATGGTACACAAGTGATAAAAATCTTTCGCTGACACCTGGAGAAGGGTATAATTTTGAGAACAATAGTGATACTAAAACATTAGGAGTTTCGTGGAACCCAAGGGATGACTGTTTCCTATTTAGAGTTAAAGTAGAATTGAGCGATTCCTGTACCAAGCGACAAGTATTGTCGACAATTGCCAGAATTTTTGATCCGCTAGGACTTCTTGGCCCAGTTATAGCGAAAGCCAAAATATTTATGCAAAGATTGTGGAGAATTAATATTAACTGGAATGACGAGCTCCCTGAGTCAGAATATCACGAGTGGCACCAATTTCTTATATCGCTTAAAAGTGTTAATAATATACAAATAAGTCGACGCATTATAATTGAAAACCCGGAAATTGTTGAAATACATGGCTTCGCAGATGCCTCAGAACGTTGTTATGGAGCAGCGGTTTATTGTAAATCTTATGATTCTGTAGGAAATGTGATGGTGAATTTAATAGCTAGCAAATCACGTGTTACACCAGTAAAGAGTCTAACTATTCCCAGACTTGAACTATGCGCCGCAGTTTTGCTAACCAAGCTGGTAAAAAGAGCCTTATCATCCATGAAAGTAATAGTTACTAATGTTTTCCTGTGGTCCTATTCAACGATTGTGTTACCGTGGGTTCAAAAGAAACCTATTGATCTCAAACAATTTGTGCAGAACAGGGTGGCTAAAATTAAAAAAAACTCTAGTCCTGAGCAGTGGTGTCATATCTGCTCTGAACATAATCCGGCTGATAAACTTTCACGAGGTATGGATCCAGATAAACACATTGATTGTGACTTGTGGTGGCGTGGACCCATTTTTCTTAATAACACTGACTATCACCAAAATTCAGTAATAATACCAGAAGCTAATGAAGAGTTGAAAAAAGAGCTCAAAACAAATTCAAATCCTTTTAATGAAGTTAGTGTAATGAACAGTAATGTTACAGATAACTGTTTTGTTAATGACTTAATTAACCTTAGTAATAATTATATAACTATTTTACGTATTCTTAGTTATACTTTCAGGTTTGTCATGAATGCAAGAAACCCACTTTATAAGTGTGGTGGGTCTTTGTCAACTTCAGAATTGGAGCATGCAGAGATTTATTTAATTAAATCTGTCCAAAGGGCAGAATTCAATGCAGACATACGTAGTCTGCAGATCAAAGGTTTGGTAAGTCGAAGTAGTAAGCTAAAATGCCTCAACCCATACTTAGATGAATTCGGAATTTTAAGGGTTGGAGGCCGGTTAGATAACAGTGAATTAAATTCTGCGAGAAAGCACCCAGCGATTTTGCCTAAGTCTAATAATTTTACTGTAATTGTTATAAATTATTATCATAAAAAATACCTTCATGTCGGTTCTTCAACATTACTTTCTTTGGTAAGAGAAACATTTTGGCCAATAAATGGTCGTGCAACATGTCGAAAGGTAGTTCATCAGTGCATCCCATGTTTTAAAGCTAAACCAGTTATTGCAAATCAATTGATGGGCGATTTGCCCAGGGATAGTGTTCAATTAGACTACTGCTTTAATATTTCGGGAGTAGATCTGTGTGGCCCATTTATGGTCAAAGTGGGATATGCACGTAGAACTATCTTGCAAAAAATTTATATCTGTATTTTTGTTTGTTTTGTATTTAAAGCTGTACATATAGAAATTGTTTCAGACTTAACCTCCGAATCATTTATTGCTGCATTGAAAAGATTCATTGCACGCACAGGTAAATGTGCCAAATTGTATTCGGATAATGCGAAAAATTTTATTGGTGCAAATAAGATTCTTAAGGCTTTTTATGAGTTAGTAAAAAAACCTGATGAGAAATTAGCAGCATATTTATCCACGGAAGGCATTGAGTGGAAATTTATCCCTCCCAGGGCACCCAATTTCGGGGGTCTTTGGGAGGCCGCTATAAAATCATTTAAGTATCACTTTAAGAGAGTTGCGGACTTATGAGGAACTTCTTACTGTAGTCATACAAATTGAGGGAATTCTAAATTCCAGGCATTTGAGTCCATTATCAGATGATGACAATGATTTTGGAGTCTTAACTCCGGCCCATTTTCTGATAAACAGGCCATTAAATTCCATTATTGAGCCTGATTTAACCAATAAAAGAGAAAATCGCCTCAAAAAATGGCAACGAATAACTACAATTCTACAACTTTTTTGGCGTAAATGGCATCATAATTATTTAAGTGAATTAAAACAAAGGGGTAAATGGAGATTTGAAAAAGATAATGTAAAAATCGGAGATTTAGTGGTGTTAGTAGAGGAAAATTTACCGACAAATAAGTGGCCATTAGGCAAAATTGTTGAGGTGCATCACGGTAATGATAACAAAATTCGAGTAGTTAAAGTTAACACTCAAAATGGAACTTTTAAGAGGTCTACAAGTAAATTATGTATTTTACCCATACCTGATACCCTTGACAATTCAAACTAAAAAAAAAAAAAAAAAGTAATTGTGTATATATGTGTGTTGTATTGATATTTTTTCAAAGGATTGTATTTAATTAACGTATAAGTGAATTTTTGTATTAATTTGTGTAAATTAGAGTACTGGGTAATAATTGTTATTGAATGTTATAAACATGTCAATGGGGTCCGGTATGTTCCATGTAGCGAGACATGCCGCGCCACCTATAATTAAAATCTCAGTGACTAACATCTGAAGTGAAGTGAAGTAAGCTTAAGTGTTGTGTTGTGATGTGAGTGTCGGAGAAAGCGGCGGTGCGCTGCTTCTGTGTTAAATAAAGTGTTACATAAAGAAACCAGCGCCTTTAAATAATTTGTGTTAAAGTGTGAGTTATTTTTCAGATAGTTCAAATATTTTTTAGGTTAAATATGTTCAATGCAGTCAGATTAGATTCAGAAATACCCTTAACTAGTTTCGCGTGTAAAAGTTCCGTCATGTGACACATAGCAGAGCGAACAAGAATAAGACTAATAAATACAGTCGGACCTCGTTATCCCGAAACCCGGTTTTCACGTCATTCCGCTTATCACGTCAGTTTTTCAAAGTCCCGATTTTCTGTATATGATTTTAATGTAAATAAACTCCGGATTTTACGTCGTTGAATAATTTTCAACTCCGGATATCCCGACGGTTTAGGAAAATTGTTCATTTTTCACAACTCATCTTATAAGCACGGAAATTAAGCGGTAAGAGATGTCTTATCCAAACTTTTCACAAAAGTATCTAAAATATCCATTGAGTTATATGAGAAATTTTATTTTAATCCTTTATCTGAATAAATAAACCCAAACAGTATGAATGACCCACTTAAGCTTCAGATAGACGCATCAGTTACTTGCGGTCTTTTCGTTCTGGTCACGCGGCGCTTTCTTGTGGTTATACGGCGTTTTTCATCCAACTAAAACTGAAGCATTGCACTTTGCATTGAAACGATCAGATATTATCTAACATCCAATTCTGAAACAACGAATATTGATTACAATTAATTGTATAATATTCAAAAAATAATTATAGGAAGCACATCTAGGGATAAGCAAATCTTAATTCATCAATATTTCATGTAACAATAACAAACGATTCATCATAAATCTGATTTCTATTCTATTCAAGTTTGTTTTTGTGTTTATTTTGTTTAATAATAATGTTTTATTGCTTAAAACTACAAGAACAGTTATGAATTTAAAATTGTCTTAAATTAATTAAAAATACACCATTTTTATAAACACATTTTTCTCCAACTCCGGTTACCGCGACACTCCGCTTATGACGACACTTTTTTTTGTTTATTAGAGTGTCGCGATAACGAGGTTCGACTGTAGTTGAAAATATTGCTAAAAATTTAAAAACAATGTGTACAACCGGAAAAACTATAGAAATTTTTAATAATTTTAAAAAAAATTGTCAAAATTCCATCAATGGTTTTTCATAAAATTATTTTGGTTTTGTTTTATTTTGAAAATTTTATTAATTTAAAAGAAAAATTATACTTGATTTTTATTTTTTTAAATTTGCATGTATTTTTTTTATTTTTAGTCTACAACATAACTTTTCCAAAACAACCAGATAGCGAACGGGTGAGTGACAAATTTGGAATTGCCCCCTGAAAAGTCAAATTGTCCCCCCGGTGGGGCGTACGCCCCACGTTGGGAACCACTGCTCTATGAAGATTTAAGAAGAAATACATAAACTATACCTTTTCCTGGGCTGCTTCTTTATGCAACGCGTACCTCCTTCTTTGTAAAGAAACCTTCATCAAATAAAAAGAAAAAAAAATAAATAAACAAATAAATAAAAATAAATATAAAAAAATAAATAAAAATAAAAATAAATAAATAAAAATAAAGATTATTGTAAAGTATAATAACCATTACTTTTCATGTACTGCGAAACAAAATTTATGTTTTTGCAAATAATTAGCATATTCAATAAATTAAATATCTTTCTTATAATCAACGTCCACCCCCCCCCCCCTCTCATTTTTAATCTTTCATTTTTAAAATCGGCATTTAACGCGCACCTGCAAATTTCGATCAATTTTCTTGTATAAAACGTACGCGTTATACGCCGGAATATACTGCATGCATAAATTGGTTCGAAAAATTGAGTACGCTCGTACACTACTTACTCTCTTCCTTAAGGGCTTAAAAGAATAACATTAAATTCTTATTTTTTTTCTTAACATTTACAGGAGCAATAGTATACATTAAGATGTATATTTGACTAAAAAATAGGAACGAAGAATCCATAATATTTGGATTAGCATAATTTTTAAGTTATAAGATTTGAAATCACTAAATGGAGTTTATATGTAATATAATTCGTTAAAAAAAGAAATGAAACATAAATTAACATTTTGCTCAATGATATTTTACATTCAGAATGACTTTTATTGACAATAGTCTGCGTTATTTTACCGGGTTATTTTAACCCATTTTCATTGTAAAAATGTTTCTGCTCTTAATATCATATTTTTAAATATTGTTTTACAATCGAGACGCTGAGTTTTTACCACACTGATATCTGGAGATTAAGGTAGTGCGAACAATTACATTTTACAACAGCACAATAACTATATATATATATATATATATATATATTTTTTTTTTTTGTCGTATTTGAAAAATTTGAGTGTATGCTTAGCGTCGTTATCTTGTTGAAACATAAGCGCTCAAATGAAATGCCAAAATCTAAATTTTGACTTTTCGTTTAAGATTATTTTTACATATATACAACTTCTTCATTTTATACATGACTTCATCAATCCGTGAATTCATCATAAATACAAATAAAATTTCCACTCCGTTCGGGAAAGACAGCCCCCTCGCATGAATCGTATCACTTTCATGTTTGACAGTGACAAAATATGTGTTTTGAGAAAGAAGTTTACATTTAAGTTTCTACCAAGCATAACGTTGAGCATCACTCCTGAAACATACAATTTGTCTTTTTAATGAATAATATTTGATATTGAGTGTTTTGATACTTCAAAATTCGATTTTTAGCAAAAACTTTTTTTTTTTTTTTTTTTTTTGCTCTCGTGTTTTTTTTTCTTGCCACACGACCATTGTAATTGGTTTTTCTTCATATCTTTTTTGCTTAAACATTTTATTTTATTCTTGGAAAAGTTTATCTAAGAACTGTTGTCATTTTGTTATATTTTTTGTTACTTCTCAAGTGCTTTTTCTCTTGCTTCTGGCACTGATAATTCTTTTTCTTCTTCTACCAATTTTATTTGCCATTCCTCTAGTCATTTGATTCTTTTGAATATTTTTGAACACATCCATTATTTCACTGAATTTCTTTTGCAGTTACTTTAAAAGGTGAGTAGAACTTTACCTTCTTTGAACATCTGATTCATAAATTTTGGAATATCGTAAACTGTTTCAATTCTGAAATTCAGTTTGATAATAAATTTATTTATTTTTACTTGAAAATGAAAGATTTGTATCTTAAGTTAACAAACTATTGTATTGATTCATTTAAAATATATTGTCTCAGAAAATCGCAATTTTTTTTTAAGTGTACACTAAATTTTGTGACTCTAAAACTCCACCTAAAAATTATGCTAATTGAAATGTTACTGGATCCTCACTTTTATTTTTCACCCAGTACATTTCCTGATATATACTTTAGTCGTTTCTGAAAATATACTTAAATTTTCTTAAGTATACTTATCAGTTTTGACAGTCGAGTGAGGAGTGTATACTCAATTTTGCCAGCGATTGTATATATGCGTAATATAATCATATTTTGTTCCCATTTATTACCAATTGATTCAAGCCTATAAAATAAGTCTCACATGTATTTTATTTTAATTATTATTCCGACATGTTATTTAGTGTTAAAATGCTCCTTAATTATTACCTCCAAAATAGCTACTCGATGCAAAAGTATATGTTGCCGTTTAAAGATTTCGATCATGCTGATACATTTAAAAAGCACAAAAGAAAACAAATGAATTGTAAAATTGCAACCTTTATACATTTAACCCGTTCAGGATAATGGGTGCATATCTGAACCTTAAAAAAGAACATACAGAATTTGTTTTTGGCACCAGTAAAAGAGAAAAGTAATATTTGCCTTATTTAATTAGAGAATTTTCGTGATTATATAAGTAAAGGTTACATTTAAAAAAAAAAGTGGTGCCAACCGAATAAAATTTGTGCAAAAGGCGCCGGTCTCTAAGGGGTTAAAGGACAATAGATGTAGTAAAATATCTTTTTCACATATTTATAATAATCGGATCGTTATGTAACTTCGCCAGAATATACTAGGTGTATATAAATACATTTTAAGAAAAATAGTGAAAAATTTGTATTTTTGTCATTTTTCGCAAAGTGAAAGTTAGCGAGTCCCCTCATCCCCTACGCAACGAGCTTCACGAAAATGTGACGTGAGAATCCTTGCTTATTCCCAGCAGTAATTTGTATTTGAAAATTTTGTCCTATTTAATCAAAGCATTTCTGGGATTAAATTAAGCAAGTGATGATGTGAAAAACCGGGGATAAAAGGTTAAAAATTCTGTAAAGGACGTTTGTCGCGAAGGGTGTAACAGATAGAAATAGTGGGGATATTTTGCAATAGTCTTTTTTTATCAGAATATTAATGCACACTTAAAATAGAATTAAACTTGTGCTCCATTTTCTTACTATAAAGTATTTTTTTTTTTTTTTTTTTTTTTTTATGACCAATCTTAAATACGCTCGCATAATGACGTGTTAAAAGATATTTTTAACCCGACTGCCAAGAAGGGTTATGTGTTTCACGCGTATCCAGGTATGTGGATTTCTTTATACACTCGAAACATCCCAACGGCTGGATGGATTTTAATGAATGAGGTCTCTATCGATTCGTTTTAACCGTCCGATGGTTATAAGCTAGGTTTTGTTTTTATAAATTCAAAATGGTGGCCGTAAAATGCAAAATGGCGGTAGACGAACATTTTTTTTTTACGTACCATATTGAGTGGCATATCTTTGGATAGGTCTTTCAAAATGAAGACGATGTTTCATTGACTATTTTATAGTCAGAAGCTCCGTTTAAGTGTTACGCAACCTGGAAGTTGTGTAGGTAGGATCTCTAGCTTTACTGCAACTCTAACCTTCATAGATATCTATAGACCTCATCAAAACAGTGTTTACAGATAGGAACTAACAATTAAACACAACTTAAAAGTCGTCAATACAAGTAAATAAAAAAATAGATAAGTAATATAAAAAAATAGTCTCACATTGATGAGAAATAATTAATTAGTTCGCTTTACGGAGTTGGTTTTTTTGATTTTTTAAATTTATTTATTTCTATTATTTATTACAAATTGCTTCGCAAATATTAATTTTTAATTTTCATGTTTATCACACTATGGCATCAGTAAAAAAGAAAATTATTTACTGCATCATTACTACACATAAGGAGTACTATTTACGTATATGATAAAGCAAATTGTTAAGCTTTATGTCTATACTTTTCCACAGTGATCGGGTTACAGTATTCCTTATTTTTTTCCCTCAAAGGCTATCGCTCCATCTTTGTTTCAATCTATCCGGGACAATTTTTAAAATTTCGAACAATCAATATTATATTCTCCTGCAAGAATGAAATTTTACATGCGAGTGTTGCACCCCACCACATTTTAAATGTGACCTTTACTTATATAATCAAGAAAATGATACGTCATTTTAACACATGTTGACACAAAACAAATAATGAAACAAATGTTTTATTACCCCTGTTTCCTATTATTATAAATTTAAATCACACTAAAATCTTCTATAAAAATATGCATAGAATAAGATCATTTTAATAACACATTGTAAATTTTAATTTAAGTGAAACTTTTGTGCTGTACATTTCTATTCATATTTATGATTGTAAGTTTTGAAGCTAAAATTAAATGTAAAAATATTCCAGTAAATAAAACTTGAATGATTTATTGAGACAATTCATCATTTGATTTTCGAATGTGGTGGGCTGTAACACTTGAATGTAAAATTTCATTCTTGCAGGAGATTATAATATCGATTGTTCGAAAGTTTAAAAATTGTTTCGGATAGATTGAAACAAAGATGGAGCGATAGCCTTTGAGGGAAAAAATAAAGAATACTGCAACCCGATCACTGTGGAAATGTATAAACATAAAGCTTAACAATTTGTTTTATCATAGACGGAAACTGCAAAGCACATTATATATGTATCGAATGTATGTTCTGAAATAAATAACATTCATCTCACTTTGAAGCAAAAAAAAAAAGTACTA
The DNA here is from genome assembly GCA_963932465.1 of Maratus speciosus. Lineage (NCBI taxonomy): Eukaryota > Metazoa > Arthropoda > Arachnida > Araneae > Salticidae > Maratus > Maratus speciosus. The sequence continues at coordinate 138,933,474 of OZ010787.1, read as the reverse complement.
AATTGTATCAAGGACTTGGTTAAAATTATAAAAATAAATTTCACCCTGTTTTTTGTTAAAATAATATAGCTTTTAAAGTTAAAACTTCTCTCCTTGAAAAATAAAATGTATTAAATTAAGTTTTTAATAGTCGATATTGTGGGTGAAACCAAGAATGGTTGAAAGAAAAAAAAAAAAAGAAAAAAAGAAAATTTTGAAAAAAAAAAAAAGATATATTAATTTACCATGCACAAATTAATAAATACTCAGAAAAGCTAATGTTTAAATACAAATTATTATAATTAAAATTGTAATGTGCTAACTGCACAATTATTGCTTTTTATTTTTACTAAGTTTATTAGTTATTAGTTTAGTTCGTTTATTGATTATGATCGCTGTTATTTTATTTTTTAACTACCATTTACGTAACTTAAGTAAAAATAAAAATAACTTTCAGATGTCTATAGAAGTCTTTTAGTTATCACGAGAGTCATCAATAAAAGTGTATATACCAAGAAATTGGCATAAAACGTGCCACTCAAAGTTTGAGTTTTGATATTCAGTATTATGCGTAGAAAATTTCAGCTTACTAATGAATTCAAAAACTTTTATCAAACTTGTCTTTACATTTATAAAGAGATTAATACTTCGTTGAGTCAAGCAGTTTGTTAGCACGATTTTCAGAAAAATGTATGGATTTGTATGAATTTAAGAAATCCGAAACAGTTGACACAATATATTCCTGTTAAAATATAATTTTTAGTTTGCTTTCTGTTGTTCTGTTTCCTTTTACAATTTTCAAATGTCAACCATCATTTAATTTTTTTTTCATGTGTTCTGAGTGTTAATTTTAATGATTTTATTTTTCTCATAAGAAACATTAAGGAATAAATTTTCTTGTACGAGCTGCTGACTTATACAGTTATAGGAAAATGCAGATTTTTTTTTTTTTTTTTTTTTTTTTTTCTGTTCGGCCTTTCACAGATATTAATAAAGAAATCAAAAGTATTTTTCGTTCTTAATGTGAGTTTTACTGCATCAAAAATTCAGTTTTTGCTTTTAGCTTTTTTAAAATGTCTGACATTTTATAAATATTATCCCGAAACCATTTTTATTTTTTTATTTTAAACACAAATAGAAGCTATAGAAATCATTGTTGTCACAGTGCATGAGCGAGCGGCAACTGTAGCAAAACTTTAAGCGTGGTTTTAGCGAAACAATGCTTTTAAATGGTTACCTAAAGTATCTAGGCAACATGAAGAGACTTACTTTTGTTTTATTTTAAATGAAAGCTTAGATTTAGTTTTTGATGCTCTTTTGATGCTTCTCTTTCCCGATGCTCGTATCAAAGAAAAATCAGATTTTTTTGTTGTTGTTGAAAAGTGATACAGTAAGATTGCTAGTCCGCCATTTTGTTAAAAGTTTAACGCAAAAATTAAATGAAAAAAAAATGGCCAAGGACTACAAAATTATATAGCCTGCTTTTTCTTTCATTGGCTTTAGATGAAACCACTCAGACAAAACTTGGGTACCGCGAAAATTTTTATTCGCCACGAGTGAAGAAAAGTAAGCCGAAAAGGCCCATTTTTTTACTAAAAATTAATAAAAATATTTTTTTAAGATCACAATATGTGTATTTTATTTTATGTAGGATGAAACCTCCGGTAACGGGCACAGTAATTCTTTCTTGTTCAAATCATTATTACAAAATTTTAAATACATTTTATACTTATTTTTATTTTTTAAAGGATAGTAGACATACATTAGGAAATTACTGTTGAAACATTTCTCAAATTTATAAATTGTATTATTAAAAATATTTTTTTTTCGTAAATATTGTCAATAACCCTAGTAACTGACTTCAACCCAATTTTGAAAAACCAAACTGACATTTATGAACCAGTAACTGACAAATGGTGTCAGGCTCTGGTAGAATACCTTAAATTTGAATGATGTTAATTGCAAGATAAATATAATTTATTATTATGTTTTTTAAACAGTTCAAATAATAAATTTCAACTTTCTTTAGTATTAGCAATAATTAACTCCTCTCTGTCAGAGACTGGTGAAATAAAATTACTGGAATCAATAACTGGCATCCCCTATTAAGCTAAAGCCCCACCAGTGTCTGGGAGATGCTGCTCTCGAAGCTCGTAGACGGGAGGTGCTGGGTTCGATCAAACATCGCGCCCGTCGGCCTAATCGTTCGGAGTTTTTGTGGTTTTCTTCGGACCTTGGTTTTCCAAGCATAAATACGGGTTAGGATCCCCTAGAAAGATCCCTTAGGGCCTATATCCCTCGTGCTGATAATTGACCGTCATAAACACACTACCTAACCTATTAAGCTAACCTATTAAGCTAAATTAAATAACTATAAACTGGAAATCGTGGTCCTAATGTATCGTAGGCATCTTTTAACTAATTTCTACAAGTATAACTTTAAGAAAAAGTACAGGCTGGTTGCTTTACAAATAGATTTAAAAAAAGCTTTACCCTAATCTTAGAAATAAGATGGACGCCTAAGAAGGGTACTTTTTGTGTTTTCAAAAGTTTCTTTCTCATTGAATATATTCTATACTATAGACATCTTTTAACTGATTTCTACAACCATAACTTTAGGAAAAAATTTTGGATGACTGCATTACAAATAGATTAAAATAAGCACTTCCTTAACTTTAGAAATAAGATGGATGCCTCAAAATGGTACTCTTTGTGTCTAAAAAGTTTCTTCCTCATTAAATGTGCCCTTGACCTACTAGTGGTGAATAAATTGACTCCAAAATGAAAATAAGTGTCCAAGTTATCGCTAGATGACAAAACTTTGCAGAATTTAACAAGGAAATGCTTATTTGAGTTAGTTTTTACTGAAATGTCAGTTACTGGTTAGGTGTCAATAAGTAGGAAGTTCCCCCTACGATGAAAAAAAATAAAAAAATAAAAAAATTCGCCGATACGAAAAAATGCTTAGCGTTTGTTCGATCCTTTTTCTCTATAATTTTCATTTCGAGAAATAGTTTTTAAATGGAACAAAGATTTTAATGCGCTATTTAAGAACTCTTATTCCATTTTTCTTAAACAGTTAATATTTCTTTGAAAATTCTACTGCTTTACAAATACGAGTATCTTAGACGTAAATCTAGTAAAAATTAGACCAAGGTATTCAGACCCCCTTAGTCTTTAGTCTAAAGTTGTGAGAGCCCAAAATTTTTTCTGATTGGGTTTCAGAACCAACCTGAATTCCAAGTTTTTTGTGTTAGACACACTTTAAAAATATATCTACTTTTATTTATAGCGTATTTATGCAGTTTACAAAAAAAAAAAAAAAAAAAAAAAAAGAAGAAGTTTTCTGCCTTTTCCAGATTCTTATGCATTATATTCTTTTTCATTATGTTCAATTTGCATGACTTATTAACCAAATGAAAATACTTGAAAATGTTAATTTCAATCCCATTCTATCCCAGCTCAAAAAACCAAAATTATCGATGGGCTCTAATATTTAGTATCCGAGTTAATCAAAGCTCGCTTTTTTGTCATAAAAAATGGAAATCTAAAATAAGTAAGTAAATAAATATAACAAGCTAAATATCTATCTATATCTATCTATATATATATTATTTCTATATTAGAATGTAGATTGGCGGATATGCTGCAAATTTAATGCTGTGTAAGACAAACTTGCCATAGAAATATTTTATTGAAAATAAAACAAACATTCACATTTCAAAATAACCGCGTAATCATGAAATGGATCAATCCTAAAGCTCTTAAATGAAATTAAACCACATGTTTCGAAACAAAGGGAAATGGCGATTTACATCGACTTTACACTCTTAACTGATAAAGAAAAACAAACTTCAAAGAAAAAAAGTGCTTTAAATTTTTATTTAATAAAAGCTGAGTTCTCAATCAAAAAGAAGGAAAGGAAATTTCCCTAAAAATTATATCCCTAGTGATCAAACAAAAGAATTTATGCGGATTTCTGAAGATGAAATTTTATGAGGGATCTTGTTGGGGCATAAAATCTTTCTATCATTAGATTTAAGTTCGAATCCAAAATATCGGATTTGCAGTTCTGAAAATCTTTTTATTTCGAAGTTGTTTCCTAGAGTTCTGTTCGATAAAATCTCTGGGAATTTAAGGAGTACATTTCCTATCTTTTGAAGATACATCTTTAAAGAATAACTCGAGTGTAAACAGCTCTGGAGGAGACGAAGTACATTTTTATGTAATACATCTAAACAATTATATCCAACTTTATGTTCTTCAACGATTTTCTTTTCTGCAGTTATTTTTTTAAACGTAACTTGTCTTTGATTTGTGCGTATAATTTGAGTGCATTTTTAATATCTGTCTTTTATATGCGTAAGTCTTTGAATTAAATTATTTGTAAAACTTTGGAATTTAAATATGAACTTGTCTGCAATTAGTCTTTAAAATAATAATTAATACTCTTTTTAATATTTCTCAATAAATTGTTTTCAGCATTGTCAAAAGTTATGTTAAATGACTCGTTTTTTCCCCCCGTTACTTACTTCCATTTCTCACCATTTTCTGTAATTCTAAAAGTCTTTATGTAAGTGATATTGAGTACAACATTTTTTGATATGATGATCAGCGATATACGCAGCGGTAGTGAAAAGGGCCATGTGAAATTATATTGTTGAATATTTGAAAATGCTACAGATGATAATATTACTGTATTTGACTAATATATGACTATTTGTCATTGCTGTATTTGACTAATTTGTGAGTATTTCCCACTGCTGTATTATTTGCCAATTTGATATATTCTCTATTAGTAAACAGGTTATATGGTAATAACATTCAAACCAGTTAAAATCACTACTGTTTAACTGAAGTTCGGATAAACTTTGTGTGTGCATGGTAATGAGAATAATTCATCGCTAGTATATTATAATGTTATCGGTTTATCATTTTTATGTGATGAATGCTTTTATGCTATCAGGATTTTGCTGAATCTTTCATTTTGAGCTATATGTACTGAATTTACAAATCAGAAAAGATATTTTGTTATTATATATGTATTATATGTATTTATATTTTTATGTTTTTTTGGGTATAAAATATGCTTAGTTTTTTGAGCAGGTAATAAGGCCCTAATGCACACCAGACCCTGGGCCCCGCTTTGCCTTGATTGGACATCTTATGTCTGTCATTGTTACCAACCTCTAAAAATAGTGGCTGTGTTAAGATGTTGTTAAAAAAACCCAATTTTAAAATTGATTTTAAAAGCATTAGATTTAATTCGGTCCTGTTTCTTAAAGCTTTCTAAAAATGAATGAAATTATAGATCTATAGGGTTGAAAATATTGTTGAAAATCTGAATTGTTTTAAGGTTGCCTAGTATCCAAAAATATTAATCAATTGCATTATTGACTTTAGAATCAGAATATTCTTAATTTAAGGGAATTTTAGGTATCAATTTAAAATTATGTATGTCTTTAGGAGAAATTAAAAAATGAAGCTCAAAATGTTTATATAAATTATCTTTATTTTAATTATATGCAATGGTTTTGAGAATCTCTGTTAGTGTTACGCTTGAAATGTAACTTTGAAAGAGTTTTATAGGCTAAAATGAATACATAGGAACGCAGTGTGGGAAACACCGTAATTAGTTACATCTAAATATCAATAAAGCGTATTTAAGAAATTTATGTTTCACTACCTTCGGTTAACACTATTTTAAACAACAAAATTATAGTGCACATTATTTCTCAAAATATAAATGTCATTCCTAAGAAAACACATACTCCATTGTGCCATGAATAGGACTTAATAAACAACAAACATATTGTTTCGCTTTTACAATGACACACTATGACTCACAGACGTAGTAATTCATTTCTTGTGTGTTTATTTGATGGCCAGTGAGTTCAATATTATTTCCTCGCTGTGAAAAATGCATGTTCGCAGAATAACTATAATTTGTTCTATGAAAATGATAATATTTTCTGTGAAAGGATGATTTGCACATAAGCTGGCTATAATTTTACATCTTTACGAATATTCTCTTATTTCAAAAATATTTTTGTAGTAATTATTTTTTATATTCTATGCATCTTTTGCCTCTATATCTATTTTAATGTATTTTTCAGTTTTTATAGATAGAATCTGTGCAATTTTTTTTATTCATATGAAAATAATCAGTAAATATATATATATATACAAAAATGCATCGACATTTAAAATAAATTATGATTTCTAGTATACGGGGTTTCAATCTATGAGAAAAAGTGCATGATGTGTCTGATATTGTCTTTTTTATACTAACTACTTCACTGCAACAGATTATGACTTGCATAAACTTTGGTAGGTAAAAGACTTAAGAATTTTCTGTAGGAACTATGTGTAACTTGAAACAAATTCCAAAGTCTATATTAAAATGGTAGCAAATATTTTTTCTTGCAGATGAATCCAACTAAAATATCAATATTATGAGTGCGGATTTAATGGGTTGGTTTTTGTTATTTTTTTCTCTTTTCAATTTTTTAAATATTCCAGGTATTATTTTCCGTATGTAGATTCCGAAATGCTGTATTTTTACAATCAAAATTCTGACAATTTTAGAAGGTACTTATAATTTAACAATATATAAGCATATTTTATTCTTCACCAACTTTTAAAAGTTTTAATTTTGTTGTGTTCACCTTTATTATTACTGTTCTTATTTGAAATTTAAATTTACCGTTATTTAATATTTTGTTTGTTGTTACTGATCTTATTTTTTTTAAAATTAAAATAAAACTATCCTATTACTATAGTTAACCACAAACACATATATTTTTAAAGAAGTCAGCAAAAAAATAACTGAAAATAAACTATACTAAGCCTTATAAGTAAAATTTAATAAATCTGCTTTTTAAATTTAGAAGGTTAGAGATATTTTAATATATTCATGGAGCAGACGCCTACACATACAGATTAAATTCCAGTTTAGCAATCAATGCACCAGAAAGCTGGTGCACTGTCAAGTTCAGGAAGATATCTGAAAATAGATACTTTGATGATCAATAATGATTAGATTAAATTATCCCGCTATGGAGATCTCAAGTATAAATTATGTATTTTAATATATGGATATATTTCTAATTAACTCTTTCGGGTTAGAATGCTTTTCAATTTTTTGAAAAATTACTTTTACATTAAGGATATTAAAAGAAAATTATCAGACTAACAAAAGTTAACTTTTACTGAAATCTAACGAATATAGTTATATTGCGCACCATTCATATGACAAAAGGCTAAGGGAGTGTTTGGTAATCCTTTTTACACAACAGCGTACTTAAACCAATGGTTAAACTTCCACGGCGCTCTAAAATGTAGCATAATAATTTTTTTTTTAAAAAAAAGGAAAGAAAATAATCCACCAGAGCAAAAAATAAAAATAAAATAAAATAAAATAAATAAATAAAAAAGCAAAATAATCTATGTAATCATTCAAAACGGATCTGCTATGACCGATTTTGGATAAATGAGCACATAAAGGTGCTTTTCTGTCGATAAACGGAGTGAGAAACCAGTTTTGAACTGGTTTCAATTCCGAGGGGCATTGAGTAGATGTTCGAGTGATCTGACGCCAAAAAAGAGGAATTATGGTTCTCTAAAGGGAGCATGGGTTTGAACACCTCTCCTGCAATAAGATTCTATTAATGTTCTGATAATTCAGTTCAATAATGTGAATTATATTTTATGACAGGAGAGAAAGTTATAGAATTTGATTTATATTTTCATTATTATTAAGGAAAATTTATCGGCGTCAATATTTTTTATGTTAATGATTTTGTGTTTAAAACTTCCAGTTAAAATCTTTGGCATGTATTTATTGATTAGGTAAATTGAAATGGCCAACAATTTTGGTATATTTTTCATTACAATGGAAAAATAAGGCATATATGCTAAGGAAAGTTATTATTTTTCCGAAAGATAAAAAAAGAAAGAAAATTATTTATATGAATAAAGATGGTGGTATCTATTGGTATTCTAATGTTGTTAGCTATTTGAGATAACTAACTTATGTTTGAGATAACTAATACAATTTAAACTTTAAAAAATTCTTTATTTCTAATCTTTTAAGAGGAAAGTCTCTTTTTAGGATCTGAAAACTGAATTCTTTAAGAAATGTTCTGCTGTCTCTATCTGCGTACAAAACAGCGGTTCAAACCGGTTATAAAAGGAGAGGTTTTCCATTCTTTTAACTATTGCAAACAAATTTTCTCTAAAGTGACAATTTACGACATTTTAATGATGTTATGAAACCTTTTTCTGTGCAACCTTTAATTGGTTTACTGCTAAACTTTGGCGGGTATCATCTAAACCAGCCATATTCATCCTGCGGCTCAAACCCCGCGATCCTTTATATGCCGCCTTTGACACACAATGATTAAACCACATTTATAAAATTTTAGATCCGAATAAAAGGTATTTAACACATTCGCTGTTGTTTTAGATATTTTCGCGGGAAACAAAAATCTATTCTGTTATTTATACAATTAATTTAAAAACTGTAAAAAAATGTTGTGGCTTTTCCTGCACTTTCTGTTGTAATTTTTGAGGCACCGATGCTGTGAAATTGAATTCAAGCAATAAGTGAAGTAAAAATCGGATTCTTTCTGCCACGTGCACCACGCAGCCAAACGCAACGCGATGTTACCTAGACTTGAGAAATTTTACTACACTCATAAAGACAGCAGCTTGTAGATTTTACAGCAACTGTGTTGGTAGCTCCAACATACGGGCCAGCACCTTTTGTTGTAAAATATGGAATATGTTTTTAGAGTGAAATCATGTTAAAATAACCTATTTATATCACTTTCTTAGTCAGAAGTTCTGTTAACATTAGCCCCATTTGCGTTACGGTGGTACACTCTAAATAAAAAGGAGTGACTATTCACTCCGGAGGAGTGAATAGTCACTCTATCGCAGAGTCAAAATATGCCCAACCTCTTTAGAGTGACTATTCACTCTGAGCAAAAGTGAAATTTTTGACTCTCTGAAAGAGTGAATAGTCACTCCTGGAAAGTGAATATTCACTCTAAACAGGGGTGGATAATCACTTTTTCGGAGGAGTGACTATTCACTCTTGCTAAAGGAGTGCGGTTTTTCACCCCTGGTAGGAGTGAATAGTCACTTTTTCATAAAAATGATTGTTCATTTTTTAATGTAGTCGTTTTTTTTTTTTTTTTTTTTTTTCGCTTCTATGGTCATTTTAAAAGAATCACATCTTTTACAGCATGCAATGAAAATAGATACAAGCGTAGTAAAGATTGGAATAAAATACTTTATTAGCAATATTTATTTAATGCATGGTTTGTAACACTAATTGAACTTTTAGGGAAAAATTCAGTTAAAGTTACATACGAATTTAAATTAGATTACTAATAGTAATAAACTAAAATATTTTATTCCAATCTTATCCTTTGTGTTTGCTTTTACTGCATGCCCTATAAAGATATTACTTTTAAAGTTTTATTAATAACTTTTTAATCAGCGGATGTTATATATTTAACAATATTTGATTTGATTTTAATTTTTGTTTTAAATATAAAACCGTACTTTTTCTTTAAATTATTGCTATTTTTGCAGAGTCCTATTGTTCTAAAATATTTTTAATTTTTCCATTTAAAAAACAAAACTTATAAACTCACATCTTTTTTAAATAAGTTCTAAGCATGATTTAAATATTAAGAATGTATATATATATATTATCCACTGTCATTTGCTTTTGTTTTATTTAATATGAACTTGGAGTCTAAAGTTAAACTTTTAAGTTCTCTGGAATATGTATATATTTTTCTTTTAAACATATTCCTTAACTTAATCATGATTTCTAATGTTCGTCCGTCATTGCTGAAAAATGAAATTAATACAATACTTATTAATGAAATGACGCGATAAGCCATGTTTAATTTAATTTTTTTATTCGCGTAGATGTTGTATTTTGTGAATATGAGCAAAATAGATTTTATATGTTTTATAGGAAAAGATTGACCTCGGAAATAGAAACAAGTTGGAAATTGCTCATCAAACGTGGCAAATGAGGTGCGTTCGTACTATAACTAATTTTATAAATATTTTTTGCACCGCATATTGTGCTGAATGTATATTTTGGTGAACTTTATAAGTGCATATCAATTTCATTCTGTTCAAAAGACTGTAACATCATTAAAATGCACTTGAAATAATTTTTTCCCATTGACCTTAAAGTTAACGGAAAGCTTTTGACTCCCTGTAATTAAACTATACATCCGATTTTCATAAAATTTGAAACGACCCGACAAAATTTTGCAACAATTAAATAGGGTAGATGTGCCAGTAATGGACACTCTTAAGGAATTTCTTTTAAAATTATTTTTTTTATTAATAGTTATAATTATTACATTCCAGTTTTTTCAATATTATATTAATCTATCAACAATATTTAACCATTCTTATAGTCTCATTTCCCAATGTGAATCGAAATTTAATTTTAAATAACAGAAATATACCAAAACACACAAAAGCCCAGTAATGGACACCCTCTGCCCAGTAACGGACACCCCATTAAAAAGTAATAAATATAATTGTTTTTATGACTGTATTTAGAACCAGAATTTAATGAAAATATACTAATGAAACAAAATGGTTATTTTCAAATAAATTTAACAGTAAGGATACCAGTAATTAATAAAAAAAATTGTGATGATCATTTACTGTTTGCATCAATTATTGTAATTATCAGACGATCAATGTTTTAATTATTTTAGATGGATAGTTTAAAGTACTAAATATCAAGCAATTACAGCTATTAAATTATTGAAACAGTGAGGGATTTAAAAGGTAATAATAATAAAAAAAAGTTTTGGAATGTTAGTGATGTTTAGTTTTGTATCGCTATTTTTAAAAATTAATCTTCCAGAGACTACTTGATATATCATTTATAATAATTAATATTGCAAATATGAAAGAAGTGATGTATTATGTAAAGAAGTGTGTATGAAGCATGATATTGTGAGTTGAATATTTTAAATGCTAAGTAAAATAATTTCAAAATAAAACTGTAGAACTGATGTTTGGGGCCACTGATCTGCAGATTTACCAGTTTCATGAATATTGCCTATAAATTAAGGAATATTACTTTTTTTTCCTTCTTTTTTTTTCAGATAAGAATAACCAAACATTTAACACAGAAAATAGATTTTTAATAGCTTCTGTAACTTAATTGCTTTTATTTAAAAGGAGAGGTATTAAGCCCTATGAGCCCGTCTTTGGCTGTGCTCTTAAACAGTATTTTTTACTACCTAGCTGGTTTGATTGCCAGATTTTAAAATAGCAAAGTATATATACATAAAAAAAAGAATAAAATACTGAAATTTTATTAATCACATAAACTAACTTAAAAGCAGCTATTTAAAAAGTTTTGGTGGAAAATGACTAATTAACCATTCTAGTAATAGACACCCTCTCTTAAAACCTTAAAAATAAATGAAATTTCGTAAATGACCGTTAGTATATAAAAGTCTAAGTTTTCTATTGCTACTCAAACAAAAGCATTCAAATTTTGCAAGAAAATAAATAATATATAAATTAATTAAACGAAGCCAGCTCTTAGCCTCTTCATTAAGATTTTCACAGAAAAACAGCAAAACTTTGAAACATTATTTTCTACTTCCTAATTGGTTTGATTAAAAGTGTCAACAATAACCCAGTTTTATAAAACATGCAAGGGGAAATTATAAAAAAATTAATTAAAGTTAAATATTTATTACTTATTTTTTTATGAACAAAAAACATGAAAGGGTGACCATTACTGGCACATCTGCCCTATTTAAAATTTCAGACTATTCGGAAGGCTGTAACAACATTAAAATACACTTGCAATAATTTTTCCCATTGGCCGTAATGTAACAGAAACATTTGACTGTCCCTGTAATTAAACTATACATCCGATTTTCATAAAATTTGAAATGACGCGACAGAATTATACAACAGTTATATATTTTAAATTTCAAACGATTCGGTTGGGTAGTTTTTGCGCTGTTATATGCGGGCAGACGGACAGACAGACGGACTGAACGACGACTATAGGTGCTATTTATTTATCTAACTACGAACGCACCTAAAAAGCGATTTTTATTTTTTTATGTCATTAAATAGTTTAAACTTTTGTCTTTCCAACGATGTGTCACACATGTTTATATATATAAAAAATAAGTGTTGAAATTATTCATTCTTTCTAAGAGTACTTCACAGCTTAATGGCAATAAATCTTTAATCGACTTTTTCTCAAAACTTGGATTTTTCATGTTTATGTTCCTTTTTTAGGTGCGTTCGTAATTATATAAATACGTAGCCCCTATATTCGTCGTTTAGTCTGTCTGTCAGTGTTGATTTCAGGGGGTGGCCCGGAGGGGGGGGGGGCATTTCCCCTCCGGAAGATTTGAGATTTTGTGTTTTCAATGGTCAAAAAGTGCAATTCCCCCACCCGGAACTCTATAATGTCCCCCCCCCCTCCGGAACCACAGAAATCCCTCCCGGAGATAAGGGTCTGAATTCAACACCCGCATATAACAGAGCAAAAACTACTCAACCGAATGGTCTGAAATTTTAAATATATAATTGTTGCAAACTTTTGTCGAGTCATTTCAAATTTCATAAAAATCGGATGTATAGTTTAATTACAGGGACAGTCAATTTTTCCGTTACATTACGGCTAATGGGAATAAATTATTTCAAGTACATTTTAATGATGTTACAGCCTTCCGAATGATCTAAAATTTTAAATATATATTTGTTGCAAAATTTTGTAGACTCATTTCAAATTTCAGGAAAATCGGATGCATAGTTTAATTACAAGGACAGTCAAAAGTTTTCCGTTACATGACGGCCAATGGGAAAAAAAATATTTAAAGTGCATTTTAATGATGTTACAGCCTTTCAGAACAGAATGAAATGGATATGCACTTATGTATTGCACTAAAATATACATTCAGTACAATATGCGGTGCAAAAAATATTTCTAAAACTAGTTATAGTACGAACGCACCTCATTTGCCACGTTTGGTGAGGAATTTCCAACTTGTTTCAATATCTATTAAACATAAGAACTCAGATTTTTTTTAATACTTACACTATGTTATATTGTATACACAGGGATTTAATGATTTGTTGAGAATTATTTATTTTAGGCAGTGAAATCTTACCAAAAAGTGCTAATTTAAAAATGACTTTCAATAAATAATTAATAATTAATTTTGAATTTTACTTAGAACGAAAATGGTCTGTTAAAATACGTAAAACATTTTATTCAAACTACTCTAAAAAATCTAGACCTCTATCTTTCACCATTTCTGAGAAAAATGTACATAAAGTTGGTGAATTTAACATGGCGGAGATACGGCTTTCCCGGTCCCCTTAAAACAATTACATTTCAGTCCGCTACATGAAGAAATCTCACAATCACTTTAGAACGAAAATGGTCAATTATAAAACGTAAAGCATGTTATTCAAACTACTCTAAAAAATCTAGACCTCTATCTTTCACCATTTCTGAGGAAAAGGTACATAAAGTTGGTGAATTTAACATGGCGGAGATACGGCTTTTTCGATCCCCTTAAAACAATTACATTTCAGATCGCTACATGAAGAAATCTCACAATCACTTATGAATACTCCACGATCAATCTTTTGCTATACAAATATACAACTATTTAGCTCATAATCTGGACATTCCACATATCTACACGGATAAATGCTTAAAATTAAACAAGACTTACCTTCATTTTATGTATTCCAAAGAATAAAGTTAATGATATCCTAATCTTAAAATGGCGGACGAAAAAGTGATCATTTTTCTTATCTTTAAAGGGTGTCGTCGCCTTGCTTCTCTGATTGGTTAATAAGCAATGCACACGTAAGTCACTCTTCTTTCAGGAGTGAGACATCTCACTCCTTTCTAGAGAGTGGAAAACTCCACTCTTTAAGGAGTGTATTTTTATAAAACTCACTCCAAAAAGAGTAAAAATGCCTGTCACTCTTTCAAAAAGTGAACTTCTCACTCCTCCCAATTTTAGAGTGTATGTATAATTTTTAATCTTCAACACCAATAAAAAATATTTGAAATTAATCCTCCTGAATTTCTTTTTAATGTATATTCATATTTAAAGAGATGCCTGAACTTGAGATTTTTTTAATTAAAATATTTTGCTTGTAATATTTCCTTGCAATTTTCTGATAAGACATAGAGTAATTACAGGAGAGATGGACCAGTCAAATATTTCGTTAATGCGGCGTCCCACAGATGACGCAACTATCTCAGTCAGATACTTAAAGATATTCTGTATGGCATGCAACCTTTTGTTATCAAAGAACACAATATTTTTTCCGTTAAAAATCATTATTGCTTTTGGTAAGTCAAATATTTTTTCATATAATTATAATTAGGCACTTAAAGATTTTGGTTTATATGTGATATATCTAGTTTTAATGATGTAATCTCAGGGAACATTTAGGCTCCTAAATAACCTAAAATGGCGAAGTAATATCTACAGTGTAGAGGGGCTGAATTATACTTCTCACCTAGGCGATCGGGAGAGATGGACCAGGTTTTCTGTCGGAAGGGAGGGACCATATAATCTTGAATTTTAAATTTAGCTTTTTAAAGAGCCAAATTTAAAATACTAAAGGGATTTTTTTTCTGTTTTTAGAAAATGCCGACTGCTTATATTAGAAAAAAGTTCATCTGCACGCGGGGAATTGTTTGAAAATAATTTGTAAAATGCTATTAAAGGCGTGGAAAAAAAGAAAATGGGTGTCAATTAAGCAGCTAAGACTTTTAGCATTCTTAAAACTACTTTAAAGAGAAAAATGTGAAATCAAAAACAAAATTGTTGCTCATATAAATAAACTACAGAACTGGAGTTTTACACCGTGTAGAGACTCTGTAAGGTCTATGGCATATGAACTAGCAGAAAAACTTAAGATGACTTATACTTTTATTACAGAAGCCAAAAAGGCTGGCTATAATTGGTAACAATCATTCCTTGCTTGAAATCCAACACTCTCAGTAAGGATAGAAAAAGGCGTATCAGTCGCTCGAGTAAAGGGAATGCACAGAAATTAATTATAAATTAATTATATATAGAAATTAATTGTAAGTAAGTTTATTTACTTTTCAAGTAATGAAAGTGAACTTTTATAAATTTAATAGTGTAATGTTAAATTATTTCAATTTTATTGTGGTCCATCTCACCCGGAGTTGTTCGGGTCAGATGGATCACAAAGTAAAATTAAAATAAAATAATAAAATAAATTCCTTTAAAGATATGAACTTCTGCATTAGGACTTTTTTAAGAAACATCATACACTATACATATATACTGTGCATGCAGAGCGCGAAGAAAAAACGTGGTCCATCTCTCCCGGAATTACCCTACTCTTAAATAATTTCCTAAAGATCATTTACACTGCATTTTATATTGTAGCTCTTTTCCTTCATGAGGCATAATTCTTCTCTGAAAAAAATTAAATTTATATCAGGGTGTGAAACCATTTTCGGGACTTCCTGGTATACTCTTATAGAGTAAATAGAGAAATAATGCAACTTTATGATATCAAACATCATTTAAATGTAAGTCGTATAATATGAAAGTTTAGATGTTAATGTGCAGATACTTCAGTTAAATATTACAAACTTGATAGAGCTTCACTTGAAAATTTTAGTATTTTCTCACTGCTCATCACTGTAACCCGGCACACCAGTTGAGAATAACTGCGGGCTAAGGAAGAATTTTTGAAGACGTTCAGAAAATGTTGTATTACAAAAGGTTTACACAGACATAACAACTTTCTAGTATTTTATGTTTTATCACAAATTATTCATTCGGAAAAGTAACCCTATTTTAAATTTAAAGAGTGAAACGTGTGTTCGTTTAACAAATAAAAGAACCACCAACGGTGTAAAGTAGGGATGCACAACCGGTGGCCTGCGATGGGTTAACTTGTAACCTGCGAATTTCGTCAATTTATAAAAGGAAAAAAAACGCAATTTTTGCCCATATATCGCATGAAAAAATCGTGAATTTCGTCAATTTTTCGTGTGAAAAAATTGCATATTTCGTTAGTCAGTTAAAAATCGCTAATTTCATTTATCGGCCGGCCGATACCGTAGATATCAACATAGGAAATTCCCAAGTTCCGAATTTCGTCAGTCGCTAATCGAAAAATAATTCCAATTTCATCTATCGGGCACAGAAAAATCGCGAATTTTGTCGATCGGGCTCGGAAAAATCGCGAATTTTGTTGATCGAGAACGGAATAATCGCGAATGTTTTCGATCAGGCCCGGAAAAATCGCATATTTCGTTGATCCGGCAGGAAAATCGCGAATTTTGTCGATGAAGCACGGAAAAGTCATACGTTTCGTCGATCAGGCAGGGAAAGATCACGAGTTTCGTCGATAGAATACAGAAGAACCGCAAATTTCGTTCATCGGGCGCAGAAAAATCGCGAATTTCGTTCATAAAGAGCGAAAAAAAATCACGAAAATTTGTCGACTAAGCTCGAAAGAGTCGAAAATTTCGTTGATCAGGCACGGAAAAATCGCGAATTTCGTCGATCGGGCGCAGAAAGAATCGCAACTTTTGTTGCTCAGGCGTGGAAAAAGCTCAAATTTCGTCTATCGAGCACGCAAAATTGCAGGTTTTGTCGATCAGGCTCGGAAAATTCGTAAATTTCGTTGATCGGACACAGAAAAATCGTGAATTTTGTCGATGATGCGCGGAAAAATTTTTCAAATTTTGTTCATCGGCTGCGGAAAAATTGTTAATTTCGTCAGTTTATCTCGATGAAAAATTGCGAATTTCGCCAATTGGCCACGGGAAGAAATTTCTAAATTTCGTTAGTCAGTTAACAATCGCGAATTTCGTTGATCGGGTGCAGGAAAAACCTTGAATTTTGCGATCAGGCGCGGACAAATCTCGTTGATCGGCTGGAGAAAAAATTGTCAATTTCGTCAGAGTCAGTTAAGAATAGTGAATATCGTCGATAGGGCGTAGAAAGATTGCGAATTTCGTTTATCGGGTACGAAAAATTTGCGAATTTTGTCGATCAGGCGCGGAAAATTTGTTAATTTCGTCTTTCGACTCGGAAAAATTGTTTTTTTCGAGCGAGCTCGGAAAAATCGCGTTGACGATCAGGCGCGGAAAAATAGCAAAATTTGTTGATGAGGCGCGGGAAATCGAGATTTCGTCGATAGGGCCCGGAAAAATTGCGAATTTTGTCGATCAGGCGCGAATAAATTGTAAATTTCCTGTACCGACACGGAAAAATTGCGTGGTTTTTTGATCGGGCTCAGAAAAATCGCTTTGATGATCAGGCGCGAAAAAATCGCAAATTTCGTTGATTGGACGTGGAAAATCGCAAATTTCGTTGATCGGGCACAGGAAAAATCGTGAATTTTGTCGATGATGCACAGAAGAATTGTGTATTTTGTATATCGGTTGCGTAAAAATCGTGAGTTTCGCCTGAAACCCCACTGAAACCATGTCTTTTATCTGATTATAGGCCACAGATCACTTCCTCGAAATAAAATTCTCTCTGTGTTTCTGAAGTGGCCGGAGATAACCCTGACATTTTTGTAAGTGGCCCTTCTCTTAAAAAGGTTGCGCACCCCTTGTGTAAAGAGATTTAAGCAAACATTTATTGTTATAATTACTGTTACTAAATGGTGTAACTCAAATGATGCAATAATAAATATATAGACATATACTATCATTGTTAAATGATACGTGCAGATAATAACAAAAACAATTTTAAAGATAAAATAATACTCAATAAAAATACACGTTCTATTAGGACTTCTGAACCAAACGGGTTAAATAATTTGAAAATCTGGAAATTCAAAGATTACCAAGCACATAATACTAATTTTTGATTGGAAAGCATGCGTGATTAAAAAGTAGAGGAAATACAAAGCTGCGTAGAAATTATGGCTATTATTTACTTTTTATTTTTTATCAGTGTGAAACATCCCCAAAATAAACAAAATTATATGTTTACTAGGTTGAGCAAAAAGTTCTGGGAAATTTATGAAAGTTGCATTGTTTTACACAAATTAACAACAAAATCAACAAGGACTGTTCTTCAAAGTAGAGACCATCATAATCCACGACTTTCTGCCATCGTTTTGCCAGATTCCGGATTTTCTGGAAGTACCATGGCGGTTCCTTGAAATCGAAAAATTCTTGACCTGCTTCTTCAACTTCATTAAAGGTTTCAAATCGACGACATTTGAAAAAGCGTTGCATTGATCGAAAGAGGCCATAATTGGATGGAAAAACTTCTGGACTGTAGGCAGGGAGTGGCAGAATTTCGACGCCGTCCAACTGTGCAAACTTGTCCTTGATCCTCTGGGCCACGTGCGGTCTGGCATTGTCCTGCTGAAACACAATTTGTACTTGACGGTATCCAACTGCTGGCAATAGAACTCGGCATTGATGGCACGACCATCATATACGATACAAATTCTGGTAACTATTAGACTAAAAATTTCCCAGAACTTTTTGCTCAACCTAATATTTAAGAGATGCTGAGAGAAATCTACGTTGTAAAACATTTCATGTAAGAAAACGTTTTTTTTACTTGTGTTTATCTGCAGCAAAATGCTTAGTTATTGAACTGTACTTATAGATAACGGTTACTTAACCATATTATGAAGCGTTATCATTGGTCATGATAGTGAAAAAAAAATCCCTGTTACTTTACAGATTCATGAAAAATGGCTGAACGACAGTTTTTGCTTTTTAAAGAGATGATCGAAGGAAACGTCTGTAAATTAGTTGTGTTTCTACTATTAATATAGAACAGGGTTTCCCAAAATGTGGTACGTGTACCAGTTGTGGTTGCGAGGTTTCCTTACTTGTACGAAAACTTTTCGCTACTGACGCAAAATAAGAGCTTTGCACGCACATGACACAAAACCTTTTTTCCCATAAATATTTTTTTTTCATTGCGGTTTTCTTAAGCAAGGAAAAAAAATATTTAATTTTTTCCTAGTATAAATTTATTGGTGAGAATGCCCTATAGGAAATATCAATGATTACTTTCCGGAAAATCTATAACACACACACATATGTATATGGGGCATTCTCACAATCTTTTGACTTTTGGAGAAAAAAAATCTGACAAAATTAAACTTGCTAAAATAACATTTTAGTCTGATAGACGAATGCCTTAATGATTCAAAATAAGGAAAAAATGGTCAGCAGCGAAAATTTTTTTATTTAACTGAGGTTTAAGTTAAACTTGCGAGTTTAATTTTCCTTACCATTTTACACCTATAACTTTTTATTTTCTTCTAAATTTTTACTTATAATGAATTTGCATAGTACCCACAGGACATTCAAATAAGAAATAATAACAATGTAGTACTTTTAATACAGAATTTTTGTATAACATTGTCTTAAAACGGTGTTAAAGAAAGGACGGTAAAGTAAAAAAAGGGGATGGTATTAGAAAAAAGGGACGGTAATGATGGAACGGTAAGGAAAATTACCACCTATTTCTAGGAAAATCATGCTAAGACTAAGTGATAGCCACAATGTTCATTGATTTTTAGAAACATTTGTTACCATTACATTATTATTATTATTATTTTTAATTTACCTCGAAAAGTGTAGGAATAAACCTTGGGGACGGTAAGACTACCAATAAAGACCACGATCTTGAAATTGATATTTAAATGCTGATTTAAATTCTGCAGTAAATTTCCTGCCAAAGAATTTTAGACATTATTTCTCTAGAATACTTCTGCATGAGAAAAAACTTGAAAAAATGTCTGTGGCTGCATCTGGATTGATTTTCTGTGTAATTTTAGAAGAAGGATTGTAAGGAATCTAAAACCCAGGAACTGAGTTTTAAAAATAATAACAACCCTAAAGATGTGTGCAGGTTAATTTTTAGTTACATATTTATGTAAAACAATAGTTCCAGTTTCAGAAAAAGATTACATCGAATTATTTTTATTGAAACAATTTTATCCAGACAGCTCCAAACTTAAAAATCAGCATCAGGGATACGGCACGGTATAGGAGTTTTCCAGGTGTTTGGATCCCCAACATCGTCCAAGACTTATTTATCTCGTTAATATTGTTTTGCAATCATGCAATGGGATGTTTTCCAGTATATGAAATTAAAAAAAGAATACAAAAAAGTGTATTAAAATAAAAATTATTATTCAGGGACATGGAAGTCAAAAGATTGTGAGAATGCCCCATATACAATCTACTAGGAATTTCTCTTTCATTAAAAATATTCGGCCATCCTCGCTTATTGGGAAGAGGAAAAAGGCTTATTCTACTATCCTATGATGCATTTCTTCAGAATATTTTCAACAGGAAAAATTAACACAGTTTTCTTTGCTGATGAGAACGAAATAGCCACGGATTTCTGCGAAAACTGCAAAACACACTGTTTAGCACAACTATCTGCGTTATAATGCATTTTCTCCTCTTCTTTAAATGGAAACAAAATTTAGGAATTAAATTAAGTCATAAATTAAGTTATATAAATCATTTTATTCAATCAGATATGAATAAAATGAACAAATATTGAATCTTTCATAAGGAAAGTACTCATATTTAAACAGGCCTAACCTTCGCATCAGTGATACAAGTTAATTAATGTATGCAAAATAGCATCTATAAGTTGTCCAAGATTACATTTAAGCTCAAACCAATAAACCTAAGGTTGTTGTTATTAGCCCGCTATCCCATCTCCATTTTTTCATTTGTATTTTAGATGTTATTAATTTATATTCCTGATGTCACCCCATATTTGAATGTCAATAACAGAAAATAATTTAAGTACCATGTTAGTAATATAATCTTATAGATTTACATAGTAGCATTAGGAGATGGATTTATTCATGGGGTTCCTGGCAGTACATGCTTTTGGGTTCTTCTCAAAGTATTTTATATAGATATTAATCTTTTTATTTATGCCTATTTTAGAGTTTTGGGGATTCTTTGATACTGGGGGTCCAGGGAATCTTAATGGCTTGCTATAAGTCAAATATGTTAATACTGCCTTAGTTAACTAGTAGTACGGCAAATTACAGATTTCGATTTAGTGGTATGCCACTCTTAAAGTTTCCGAACACCTGATCTAGAGCATGGTAGAAGTACTATTGATTTAAAAAGATTTCGTTTGACCAGTTTTGAAAAAATTGTCGTTCAGCAATTTTTCAGGAATCTTGTAAAACAAACTCAAATTTATCTGTATCCTGATCAATGACAATGCTTCACAATATTGGTAAATATCCGCTATCTATAAATACGGTGAAATGACGGGACAGTGTGCTGCAGATATTCAATTTAAAAGTATGATTTTCTTTCACGAAATGCCTTACAATGTAGGTAACAGAATAAATATGTTTTCAATTTCTATAGCCCACTGTGACTCCAAATACCTACTGTATTTTAGTAGCAACGTAAATGCCCTTTAAACTTTCCATTCAAGACTTCATGTAAAATATTTAAATTTCTGAAACTGATCTAGTAAATAGAAGATTAAAATTTAATACGGACGCCGCGCGGTTGAAACATCGTGCATGATAGTTTACACTGTATAATTTTGTAATTCGAATATTTTCATTTTATTTTCTCTATCTATATATCATTTTATCTAAATTTATTTTAATGCTACAAGTTTTAACATAGCTGTTAAATTTTTCAAAATAGAAATTTTTTATTCATAGACGTTAATTTTTTTTTTCTACAGAGCATATAGTAAATTCAATACAATTATTTTAAGTAGTTATTTGCAATTCATCAGTGATATTGATAATGTTTTTAAAATGGTTTGGCATATGTGTGAGAATGATAACAAAATATTTTGTTACTATATTGATTTCGAGACGAAAAACATTTTTTTTTTCTGAAATTAAAATTTTCTTTGTCAATATTATTAAATTTCAAAAAAAAAAAAAATAATAATAATAATTTATTAACATTTTACCTGAAAAGTTTAAAATGTTGGGTTTTTGGGGTTGTTTAGAATGCGCTAAATAAAAGTTAAAACAAATTAAGTGGTATAGACGGTGAGATGGAGAAATCATAGCTGCATTTCTTTTAACCTTTACAAATAAAATTTCAAATGAAAAATAAAAACATCTAGCTTTATTAATCATGTTTTTTTTTTCATATTTTTCATGTAATCCGATAGCCTCCAACATACGAAGTAGCTAGCACTATGGCATCTTAGAAAACAAAATAAAGTATATTTTAAGTAAATTTTTACTACAATTAATATATTTGCTTAATTTCAAAATTTTCTGTTCGAAAGTGAAATTAAATCTGGAAGTTCAACAATGTAATGCAGCGCATGCACTTCATATGGTTAGTCTTAAATCTTTATTCGGCATTATTTTTAGTGTTGCATCGCTGAATAGTCACTAGAAAGTTTTAAAAGTGCAAAACTGGACGGCTCTTTCTTTAGTTTGATTGGGATAGCTCCCCCTTCTTTAGGAGAATGCAGCAAAATCAAAAGTGTATAAACCCCCATTGCTTGTTACCCCAAAAAGCAGGGATTGTCAACATTTGTGCTTTCACAGGTGCATTTGAATTTTTGAAGCACCTCGCGTTTTCATCACCCGGCCACTTTTCCCACATATGTGTACGTATGTGTGTTGGATCTACGTTACAAAAAGATACACAGTTCTTCAGGGTCACTTAGGAAAAATTCTTATTAAAGTAATAAATATCTTTAAAACTATCGGGCTACAAAGAATAAATCAATAACAAATTTATTTATTTAGTACGAGTGAATGTTTCAATGTTTCATTCCCGGTAAAAGAATGATAGAAATAAAGGTAGAGGTAGAGAATATTTTTCTTTCAATCAAAAACAATACTTACAGTACATGAGTGTAAGATGTGTATTTATAGATATAGATTTATAAAGACTTCGTGGGCGCAAGTAAAGATGTCGGTGATCACGAGTGCGCCCACGGCCGCGTGGTTTATAATGTCTGAAATATTTCTTCAATTACAAACTTTTAGGCTAGATAGCGGTTATTCTCATCAGTATTTAATATTGCTATTACCCGGTGCGTGCACTGAATCTTCTCTCCCTTCATAGTTTTTTTTATGTGATTTTCACTCCATGAGTTGTACATTTTTTGCTTTAAACTTTATATATTTTAAATATTCAAAACCTGCCAAGAATTTTAAGACGTTGTTCTGTGAAAGGTTTTAAGTTCTTTGTAATGTATATTCCAAACGCGAACTGACTACTTTACGTCAAAAGAGCTTTTCTTTCATTCGATGATAATTTCTGTCTCTTTTTTTTTTTTTTTTTATTAGCGAAAGTTGTTTGAAAGAGGCGATCAAAATATCGGATGTTACTTTATCTGTCTATTCTTCGGTTGTTTCTTTTGTCAATGAATTAGAAATTGTGTAGAGTTCGCATAACGCTCTTTTATATATACCGGACTTATGTTCATGATCGGAACACACTTACGTTTCTTTTAAGCTAAGGAATAATTAAAAATGTGTTTTCATTGAAAAAAATTGAGTAAAATTGATAAAAATTATTATAAAATACATGTTTGGAGCTGTTTTATTATTTTTAATTGAAAAATATTATTTTCTATCAGATTTACTTTTTATTGAGCGCTGACCACTTTTATTTTCTTCTGTTACGCAATGAATACGTTAAAAGAAATAATTCTAAAATAAATTTTTGTTACTTGTTTTAAAATCTATGAAAGTTTCACAATGCCATCTTCCTCAACCAGCGCAAAGATATTAAACGTAAAGCCCTTAAATGTAATACTTCCAAATGCATAGATTCACATATCCAAAGTTATTTATTTTCTGTTATTTTTAACATTAATAACTATTTTTAAATTATCATTTGATATACCTGTTATTTCATTTAAAGGAACAAAACTATTGATAATACATTATAATTTAGTGTTGTATCATTGAGAATACGAGTTGGGATTTATTTACTACTGCTAAGTTATATTTAATTTACAAATAATTTTGTGCTATATGATACTTACATGTTGAGATGTTTGTCGACCCGCTATTTTTTAACCAAAATATTTAAATTTATAAATTTCCTTTTTCTAAATATATTACACAAAATTTCCTTTATTTACCAGCGTATATTTTAATTACTTCTAATGCAAAGAAACTTATTTTTACTGTTTAATATTATTTTTAATCTGATTAATTCTAATGATAAATACAATTCAGGAAAACAGCTTTCTCATGTAATCTTTTACACTGTATGTTAAAAATAATGTAACAGCTAATAGTTAGAATAAATTTAGTGCACTGCTATTTTATGGCTTCTTAAAGGGATATTTTCTTTTATGTAAAATAAGAAAATTATTGAAAACAGATCTATCAACATACGTCCTTAATGCTAAGAACAGCTTATACAATAAACAAGGATTTGTATTCTCATCTCTCATTCACAGTTCATTTTCCATATAAGAGCTGTTTGATGAATACTTAAAACAGCTGTTTGCTAATTTAGTCTGATTATTTATATATTAAGTTAATTTTACACATCACGTAGTTAGCATAGCTCGAAGCTGTTTTCTTTAATTATTGAGATATTTTTATATTATTCTACCAAATATGAATCAATGTTTTGATATAATTCAAATGCCAATACATTACATTTAATTTTAATTTTCTTTAAATTTTAGATTTATTACTTTTCAGTCATTCTAAAGATGTTTTATATAGTTTTAAGCAGTTCGATATTCACAATTAATTGTCATTATTTCTAACGTCAAATATTTATTTGTATTCTGGCATAATTTCAATATCAATATTTTTTCATTTAATTAAAGCGAGAATTCTTATTCAAATAAATTCCATTCCATTCAAAAGATATTTTCATACCACGATATGTTTCATGTGATAAGATGCGTGCTAAACCACGTTATTTCTATTACACAACATTTTATCAATTTCTTTCCTTTAAAAATATATCCAAAATAACTTTTGTAACTATTTACCTCTTAAACACGACATTTCCAGGGAAAGTGTTTTCCTGATCTGATAAACTGTTAATTAGAAAAAGCGGTTAGCGTATCTCAATTAAACTAAACATTTTCTTTTTAGAGCGATAAAAAGAAAGCGTATAATTAATGAGAATACTTGGCTCATTAATTCAGTACAAAAAAGGTGACAGCCCGCATATTTGCTAACATTTGTCTTCCCTTTTAAATGGAGTGTTTTGTGAATTTATTTACTTGCGTTATTTTTTAGTTATTGGTAGTTAATATATTTTTTAAATGATGAATTGTCGTAACAAGATTTTTTTTTTTTTTTTTTTTTTTTTTTTTTTTTTTTACATTTTTTGTTAGATATATTGACAGAGTTCAGATATATAAAGGTGGTATTGTTTTAGCTCTCTCTTTCCTTACTATCTTTCCGCGTGGGTGTATGTAATGTTATGTTGCTAAAAGATCCTCTTTATTGTATATTTTTTTATATTGGTCCCCAATATTGCGCCTAAATGACATTCATAGTGATTTTTTCAAACGATATACCAATATTGCTAAAATATTGTCTTTACATTGGGAATAGTTGCAATAAAGCTCTAATATTTTATACATATTGTCTTTACGTTGGAAATTCTTTCAGTGAAATATCAATATTACGGAAACAGTGGCTTTATATTGGATATATTGACAATGAAATGAAGAAATACTTTTCGCAAATATTGGTTGAATACAGGTGGAATATAAAAGTCTCAATGCTGTGGTAACATTTCATGTGATATTGCCCAAGATATAGCCAATGCAAACAATATTGTTCTAATACTCAATATAATATTAAAAATATATATTAGTATAAATAATATAATATTAAAAAAGCTAAGATAACACTAAACGAACCAGCTTTGCA
Source organism: Maratus speciosus (assembly GCA_963932465.1). Lineage (NCBI taxonomy): Eukaryota > Metazoa > Arthropoda > Arachnida > Araneae > Salticidae > Maratus > Maratus speciosus. The sequence continues at coordinate 138,907,569 of OZ010787.1, read as the reverse complement.
AAAATTAAGAAGCGTGTTTGTGGTAGACATATCAAATTCCTAAGTTAATCAAAAAAAATTACGTCTAAAATTACCTAATTAACATTTGGTAGTGTTTTTAATATTTTTTCAATTATTAAAAAATGATTGTTATCTTTTTAACTAATGTTACCAGATGCGTTTATGCGAGATTGTCCAATATTCAGGAGTTTAAAGACACATCCTGCGGAAACTCATCAAATATCTCGATTCATAATACACGAACAAAGTCATTTAAATTTTGAAGCATCCCTGTCTATTCAATATTTTGTGCTGAATGTAACGAATGTAATTACTAAGAAGTATAAGTAACAAATTTTTAAAGAAGAGACATCCCTAAGTATTAGTATCAAATTTTATTAACAGACTGATTATTGATTAAGATTTATTTTCTAAGAAGACGTGAGTATGATTTATGTCTAAATCTTCAAAAACAAATATCACTTTTCATTGTATAAAATTCATGTGGGATTGTTGAGTTCAATTTGCTATAACGTAGTTATTAGCAGAATACTTTGTCAATATATTTTTCAGTTTTGGCTGTACTATAGGTGGGAGAGTAATGCATTCGTAAAAGTATAATGGCTTGAATTTTAACATGGAATTTTTACTGGTCTACAAATATTGTTAATCATTCAAAGGAATAGCGATTTTCAACTTACTAACTTGAAACGGTGCCTGTTTAGGGTCGTTTAATTCACACTAAGAAAACTGACATTTTCAAGAGTAACCCTTTTTATCTTTGATCAATGGCTAAGCCCTAAACCGTTAGATTTGGATGTATAGTTTTAACTTCAGAAATGTTTCAAGTGTTATTGTTCATCGTATGAAAATCTAATTTCTTCAAAATAATAATTTTTATAAGTTACTAAATTTATATTCTTATATGGTCCTTAGGTCCCTAAATTTGTGTTTAGAGAAAAATATTCTTTATGCCTGATGAAGCAAAACAACAAAAATTTCCTTTTGGAATGACAAAAAATTCGAGTTGTGATACTTTAAATTTTGCGAATTATAAACATTTTCGGCAGTAAAAACACTTTTTATCATGTTTAGTGTCAGAAAACGCAGAGAATTAATAAAATTCAGAGTAGTATACTTCGGCAAGTTTTGGTCATAGAAGAATGTATTTTTTTCTGTTTTACTTTTAAGTGCATAGAAAACGTTTCCCTAACTACACTATATGGCCAAAGGTGACCGGTCACTTGCGATTTTAGACGTTTTGTTAAATATCCAGAAAAATACACGAGGAATTAACCTGAAACTGCAAGTGTGTAAACATTATAGTATAGGTCATATATTTTCGCGAAGATTATTTTACCGAAACCCCATAGGGGACAGTCAACTAATTGAAAAAGAACGAACATCTTTTGGATAACCCTGTAAAACCTAATGTAGCAAAAACGTTCAAATTCGAGATTATCAATAAGTGGCTTATTGTAATATACTGTGTTCATTTTTATGAGAATAGCATGTATACTCGTAGAGAAATTAAGGTTTTTATAAAAACAGTCCCAAATTTCGCCAAGTTTTTTGCTTATAATTTGCGGAGTTCTTAATATAAAAAAAGTTCTTTTCAGAAAATATGACGAACAACATTGAACACAATACTCTGCAATCAGAATTAAAAAATAATAAAAATTGTATGAAAATGAGCAGGTTTACTAAAAAATGTTTCACTGTGCATGCGCGATTGCAATCAAAATATAATGTGCATAATATGTTAGTTAAATGTATAGAGCAACTTTTGTAAAAATTTCAAAAACATAGTTTGAAAAGTCTGATAATAATCGTTTATAGAATAAGTTCAAAATCAGTTGTTCCCAAAATGAAGGAAAAACATGAGGCGTTGTATCGATATATCCATTGATTAGTGCCAATATAGCATACAGAATATTGCACGTACTACTGTATTTGGATACAGCCTCTCATCTTTTTGTTTCCTTTTAGGTATAACAGATTTTGAGCTTATTCTATAAACGATTATTATCAGACTTTTCAAAGTATGTTTTTGAGACTTTCACAAAATTTGCTCTACACATTTAGCTACACATTATGCAAATTACATTTTGATTACGTACGAGCATGCACAGTGAATCATTATTTAGTAAACCTGATCATTTTTTATACAATTTTTACTTTTTTTCATTCTGATTGTAGGGTAATGTGCACAATGTTGTTTGTCATATTTTTTGAAAAGAACTTTTTTTTATATTAAGAACTCTGCAAATTATAAGCAAATAACTTGGCGAAATTTGGGACTGTTTTTATAAAAACATTAATTTCTCCACGACTATACATGCTATCCTCATAAAAAAGAACATATTATATTAAAATAAGCCACTTATTAATAATCTCGAGTTTGAACGCTTTTGCTACATTAGTTTTTACAGGGTTATTGAAAAGATATTCGTTCTTTTCAATCTGTTGACGGTGCGCTATGGGGTTTCGGGAAAAAATCTTCGCCTAAATATATGACTTAGATACTATACTGTTTACACACCTGCAGTTTCAGGTTAATTCATCATGTATTTTTCTAGATATTTGACAAAACGTCTTGCTGGACAGATAATTACACCTGTTTATTTTTTATTAAATATATTCAAAATTGTTAATTGGTCCAAATCATCCAAGCAACCTCATAGCAAATTGGTATATAGTTTTATATACCTTAGATAAATTTAAATAATATAAGTGATCGTATTTACCTACATTCTAGTAGAAGAGCAACGCGAAGTATTAATAAAATTAAATTATAATTCGCGTCAAAAAGTAATTATTAAATTTGAATAATTACGAATAAAATTAAGAGTTTGCGTTGTGAATTATTTAGACGAATTCTTCCACTTATGAATAAAACTAAAATTTAAGCTGTAAAAAAAAGAATTGACACACTTTAAATATTATTAATTAAATAATTACAGAAACTTTTTAAAACTTGATTAAATATTTTATTTACATTGAACATATCTATATACAAAAAAAACATAATATTAATTCAAAAAATAGAAAGCAACACTTTTGTTTGCTTCTCATTATTTTAAGTATGTTTAATCTTTTTTAAAAAAAAGACAATATTTTCACGTACTCTAATTATTATAATTGTTTCTTTTTGCTAAAAGAAATACTCTCTTTCATTTTTAAAATTACCTTAATCTTATTTAATTATTGGTTTGGTCGGATCTCAGATAACTCTCTACCATAAATATCAGAAAAGTATTTTTTAAGATTTTTCATATGATCTTGAGTGGTCAAAGAAAATGTTTAAAATAGTACCTTCTTTTAATATACGGGATGGTGGCCTTTATTCGTCAAATTCCGAGTTGTTGCGTTGCTTAGGATCATGGCAATGTGTCATCAGGAACGCATCCTCAATTTGGCTTGATTAGGATCACTCCGATATGTACATCAGGAAGACATCCTCAATTTGGCTTGATTAGGTTCACTCCGATAGGTACCTCAGGAAGACAACCTCAATTAGGCTTGATTAGGCTGGATTAGGCTCGCTCCAACATGTCCATCTCGCCTGGGCTTTACTAGGGATTACGGGACTCATTGCACGGGCTTTCAGGAGAGCTCTTGCATCCTCTACATCTTTTTTCAGACTATCCTTTTTTAAAACTTATTCTTCTTGCACACCAGCTCCTGCAGTGGGAGGAACTATTTTTGTCTAGTCCACTGTTATTGGATGTGAGAAGATTTTTTATTATACTTCGATAGGCCTATTAGCTAGCAGTCTGCAAATGGCCCCTAACATATACTTTAATATTATTATCTGCCTTAAAGTTTGGGTGGTCTGAAAAGTCATAAATTTATCCCAACACTTTTATTGAGGCCATAAATTGATTCCAACGTTTTTATGATTTTACGACTTCTAATTATACACCACTTTCCATTGGCTTGTCATAAAACGACACCATGGCGTCTGCGTATTGTTGTTGTCTGAGATCCGAACTCCATTCAACGTTATACATTCATTTTACAATACAACAATTTTTTAAAAATATATATTTAATCTTTAAAATCAACTTAATAATTTTTGTATGAACTTACACTCTTATTTTACTTAAATATATAAACATTACAATTTTACACTCATAATTATATTTTATAAAAAATATTTATACAAACAGAAATAACAAATTACGCAATTTTACTTTGATTTAACCAACATGGTGCGGGAACATATCATAGTTATATGTTGCCCAGCACGTCTAAAATAGCAAGTGACCGGTGTCCTTTGGCAAAATAGTGTATAATCTAGAGAACTGTATAAAAATATAAATTTTGTAATTTTTACAAAAATAAATAATTTAATGTAATATATTTTCCTATGATGAAGAACAACTTTTGAAACATTTTTTTAAATTGGGACTATACTTCTAAAGCTAACGGTTTAAGAATTAGTTACTGATCAACAATAAGAATGGAGACCTTGTGTATTATTATGACTAAAATAGGTAATTGTTCCACTCTTTTGATCTTCTTGCTTTGATATTTGCTGCACTGTAACCGGCTACACTAGTTCTAACCTTTTTGGTTGTGAATTAACTTTATCGAAAAGAAAAATCTGAAAATTTCTATTTAATTTGAATTTAATATCTTAACTACGTATAGTAATAATAATGATAATAAGCATAAATGGAATCATTTAAAATTTACATTAGAAATTTGTACAGTCGTGGAAGAAAAAAAAAGTAAATACCCCCTACTAACTCCTCACCAAATTATCGTAGAAGAAAGTTACTGGTGCCGAGCGATTCGAAATAAAGTCTACTTTTAAATGATGTTTATAAAATTTGGCTAGAGGGCCATCTACATATTAAAACGATCTAAACTTCATTTTTTTTCAATAGCAATACCCAATTTTAACAAGATATTTCAAATTTTCAGGTCAAATTATGCCTAGACACTAAATTGTAAGTAATTTGAAGGATAAGTTTGTGAATTATAAACATTCAAAATTTAGTGCTTCTAATGTTAAATTACATTTTCATATTTTTATTAATATTTTCTCAAATTATACCCCTAATGCTCTAATATTTTGTGTAACAATAATGCTAATATACCCAAACATAAATACGTTAAATTTGCAATTTTTCTAATTTTATGATATGAATTATGAATTATGAAATTAATATTCGAAAAAATTATGAATTGCAGCCTGCAATTTTTTTGATGGATTTAGATTTATTAAGTCCTGCTTTATGGAAATCCAAAATTTCGCATTTTTCTTCCAAGTAGTTTTCAACTTACGCTTAAAAAACGGCAAAATGATGGCTTAAGGGGACCTATGATAGACGATTATTCGACTAGATATTTTGAAATTTCTTATACTATCCTGTAATCTAGCAGTCTTCAATGACTGCTTGAGTGGCGCTTAAGATACCTTGATCAAGAAGGGGGCTCTTTCGGTCAACAATCGAGTACCGAACTTCAATTTGGATACAGGCCCTAAAATATGCTCGTTTTAAAATAATTAATTTCTCGGAAACTTATCGTACGAATTGCATAAAAATTTGTTTTTAGGTTATTTGAAGGGTGTAGAGTTGTTTATGCTGTCAGAACTGTGTACTGCAATGGAAAAAAAAAACAAAGTTATGCTTCGTTTTAATATGTAGATGCCCCCCTAAGCAAATTTTATGTGTATCATTTAAAAGTAGACTTTATTACCAATCGTGTGGTACCAGTAACTTTCTTCTGCGAAAACTTTTTGCAGAGTTAGTAAGGGATGTTTACTTTTTCCCACGACTGTACATTATTAGTTGTGGTTGTTAATTAATAGTTACAAAGAGATTTGATTTTTGTTTTCTATTTTAATTTTCGAAGTATACACGTGAATTAATGTGAATGTGATTGATTTAAAGAACAAGAAACACAGGTCTTAAAGTATAACACAAACTTGTCCCTACCCCGCTTTATAATACATTCCCTATATTACTGTTTAAATTAATTTTTTTTTTTTACAGAAATAGGAAATTATACATTTTGAATATATGTTATGCATGACAAAATTAAGATACTGTGAAATTTGCTTGTTTTAAATGAAAAATCATTCAACTGACTTGAGGTTTTATACTTGTTCCTTTAATTTTTCCCACCAGTGTATTGCCCTTTTGATTTTTTTTCTGCTATTAGACTTCATTTTATTTGGAATAGTTCTGCTGCGTGTATGATAAAAAAATCGTCGCAATACAACCAAGAATTTTTCTGATTCGAATGAGAGGGAGTCGTTATTAAAAAAAAAAAATAATAAATAAATAAAAAAATAAAAATTTGTTATTTTTCAGGTTAACATACTTTTGCCTGTAAAAAGTTACAATAAACCTTAAAATAAGTATTTAAAATTACGTTTTAAAATACCTTATTTTGTCTAGGCAATTTTTTTAAATAAAATAATTTGTGAACTTTCCAGTTAAATGGAATATTCATAGTTTTAAAATAGAGACACATTCTTATCGGAATAAATAATTAAAAAAAGATCCCCTTACCAAAAGATGTAATTGATTTTGTTTCGTGAAACCTTTTAAAACATTTTACGTATACACAACCCGATTCAATTTATGAAACATGTTCTGTAGTGTAAATTTTAATGAATATTAAACTTTCTTTCAATAGGTTTTAGACGGGAAAATATGTTCACAGTGAAATTATTTAATAACAGTAAAAGACGTGAAAATTTAATTAGTTTTACACTAAAAAATATCCTTACGAAATATCTTGATCAAATTTGTTGAATAAATAAGAATCAATTTAATTTTATAGTAATCCTTTTCTGTTATTAAAAATGCAAATCATCTGAGCCACTTATCTTTTAATGAAAACGTCTATAAAAAGCTAAAAATATTTTAGTGTCACAGAAATATCATTTAATAATATTAAAAGACATACCAAAATTAATTAGTTTTAGAATAGAAAAATCTTTGCAAAATATCCTCAATTAAAGATACTGAACAACTAAGAATAAATTCAATTTCACGTTAATCCTTTTTAATTATTCAGATTACGAAATCACCTGAGCCACTTCTATTTAAACAAAAATTCTTTATATAGATATAAATATATAATTCTTTGAATAATAATTATTTATTTAAGAGTAGAAATGCAAGGCTTTATTTCGAGTACATTCACTAACACACCACAACACACATTTCGTCCTCTAAATAAAATTAGGTGATTAATCTGTTTTTGTGTAAAAATGTATATATTTGTTATACATTCTTCCTTGGTTTTCTTCCACCACTTTTAGATTTTTTTGTATATAATGCATATTTAAAGCATTTATTCTAAAATTTCATTATGTATTTTTTAAAGTCTTTAAAATTTATCATCCTTTAATAGTGTTGACTCTAGAAAAAAGGGGCCGTTTGGGGGGGTTAACAAAAAAAATAGTAGAATATTCTCAAAAAGGGCGCTCTTGTACCTTGTTAAAAAATATTTTGAATTGATTTGTTTCAATTTAGAGAATACGATCGACTGAAGAATTTCTAGATTTTTTTTTTTCGACGACTGAATGAAGATTTTCTCAACATTTTTTCCCTCAAAGGAATGACGAATTTCGCGATATTTTGTTTTTTTTATTGATGACATTCTCAGGTTTTTTTCATATAGTCGATGGACGAATTTCGTAGGCTTTTCTCGCGGCTGATTGACGAAGTTCATGATTTTTTTCCCTTGAACAGTTGGTGAATTTCTGGATTTTCCACCTCAATTTACTGGCAAAACGTGCGACTCTTTTTTTCAAGCGATCGATGGACAAATTTCGTGATTTTTTTTTCCCGCTATCGACTAATGAATTTTTCGAATTTTCCATAACTGATTGGCAAATTTCTCGGGTTTTTTTCCCCACACAATCGATTGACAAATTTTGCGATGATTCCCTGCGCACAAATGATGAAATTTACGATTTATTTCCTACTGTCAATAGACCGTATTCCTCAATTTCCCGTGACCAAAATTTCCCGTGACCTATTTCCGTGACCAAAAAAAGAAATGAATCGAAAGGGTGCATAAAAGAATGATGGCAGTAAGGGCCATCGGCTACGTAAAATAATTAAAAAGGGCCGCTGGGCGCGCAAAGTAGTTAAAATGGGCCACCAGGTGCTTAAAGTGTAACGAAAGGGCCAACGCACAGTGGGGCAAAATCATAAAAAGCTGGCAAAAGTCACAAAATAAAGTTACTATTTAGGAAATTTTGACTATACAGATGGCTAGAATGATGTTTGGAGGGTCAGAATCTATATTTATAAAAAGGTTTTCGTTTTGCTTTAAAAACCTGTATCATTTCAAATGTGACGCTTGGAGGATTATCATCTGAGGCGAACAAAAAGAGCAAAACAAAGGTTCTTCTAAACAGATGCTACATTTTTCCATATCATCCGATTTTAATGCCTTAAAATGGATTCACACGATGATAGTGTGTACTTTTTTTGCCCATATTACAGAAATTATATTAACTACATAAAATTTAATAATTTTATGATTATTTTTGATACATATTAAAAAAAAAAATATATTATTGTTTTGCTTTCAAACATCAAAAAGTTTATAAGTTCCACGGTGTTCCGCAACGAGATATATTGGAAACAATAGCCTGAACTATTATCTAATGAATCATGAAAAATTAGCTGCCAAAAACTGCCATTCTGCATTTCGTGCAGGTTTTTGTAACCACAAGTAAACATATCCTTTTTTTAGTCGCTTCAAAAGCTATGACATTTATTACTTTTCACAGTAATTTAGCTGGTAAACATTTTTGAAATTTTTAGATTATTCAGTTTGTGATAGATTATTATGTATTATATTACAAATAAGTATTATAATCATAAGCATAAAGGAATTTGATAAGCAAGATTAGTAACAAAAAAATTAAAAGAATTCTCTATCATCGATACAATAGAAATACATTTTCTCATCTTTATAGCTGATAATTTTGTGTATTATATCGTAATTAGAAGAATTATCTTGTCAATTGTAATCTTTGCTAGATCATACTGCAGCACGTATTTTATTTATGCAAACGGAAATTATTAAGAATCTGACTTCCGAGAACATTAGCAATCTGAATTTTATTTTCAAATGGGGATGTGATAGTACATCTGGTCAAAGTACTTTTAAACAAAAAATTAGCGTTGATGATGGTAGAAATTAGGTTCAAATAGCCTTTTCACTTCTCTAGTGCCACTAGAACTTAAGTGTTGCGAATGATTGAGAAATCGTTATCTGGAAAAATTCGAGATCTTCATCTGCTCGATTAAGGCTCATCAGAATCCATTTTTTGCACGAAAATACGGAAGCTACTGTCAGTGAAATGGATTTTATTACAGATCAGGAAAGTAAACTTATTCCTTTTAAAACAATCATTGATAGAAAATAAGTAGGCGTTAATTACAAACTAGCTTTGACGATGATTTATTGTAAAATTTTTATTGTCATTACTAGTAATTTGTCAACTCAACGTTGATACCTATATCAGGCAACTTCAAACCAATTTAATAATCTTGATGACATTTTCAAACTAAAAGTGAATGAAAATCATTTACAATTCGGGATGTTCACATCACATGCCTGTATAAAATCATTTGAGTGTAGCTTGCATTTGGCATACAAACGGGATATAAAGGAATGGCAAGTGTGCACTCCTGATGAGAAGAAAAAAATTTAAATTGCAAAACAAAATTTACAAAAAAGATTTCGTTTACAATTAGGACTTCTCGTCGATAAGTCAAAGCTCGGATTTGGAAGCACAAATGATTACAGTACAGCTCGTCGATTCTTTGAAAACACAACTATTTCTGCTTCCATAAGGAGCGTAGTCGAAGATTTGATCAAACGATTCCATGTCATATTACAAGTAATTTCTTAACATTCATTTGACCAATTTCGTGGATTATTGCTCACAAACAGCTTGTAAATTCGTCGAATTGTATTCCTAGTTCTATATGCCAACTTCAGTTCACAAACTACTTATTCATGGCACAGAAATAATAGCTTCCTCATTATTGCCTTTTGAGGAAATGTCGGGAGACGCTCAAGAATCGTGCAACAAATCGATCAAAAGGTATGGAGAAGATTTCTCCCTAAAATACAGTAGGACGTAAACAATGGAAGTTTTTTTGCGGCTTTTAATGTTATCAGATCCCTTCATTTCAAGCTTATGTAAATTACTATTGAAGAAACTAATATCCTTGTCCCTACACTGTAAAAAAATACGACATTTTTACAGTACAAAGTACTGTTCATCTCACGCACAAACTCGATCACAGTGAATGTGCTCTATCTTTCTTTGGTTTCCTGACTATATTAATATGGAAAATACAGTAGCTGCGTAAAATTAGCAGCACAATGTGCTGGCAATTTGGACGCCAGCAGTTTGTGCTGTAAAAAAAAATGCGTCCAAATTGCCAGTACATTGTGCTGTTAATTTTACGCAACTACTGTATTTTCCATGTTAATATAGTCAGGAAACGAAAGAAAGATACAGCACATTCACTGTGATCGAGTTTGTTCTGGCAAATTTATAGTGGTTTTTTTTACAGTGTAGAGGCACAGAAACTTCTGTAAAATATTTCGACACCTCCCCTTCTGAAGAGTCTACTTAGTATACTACAGATGATTCAGAAGATGAATTTTAGAATATCCTTTCGTTTTATTTTAATAATATATAGAAATTAAACCTTGTAGTATTTTATTTTTTCAATAATGTATTTAATTGTATTTCATAAATAAATATTCATCGTTTAATTTCGATTAAAAACATCTTAGTTCCTTGAAAACACGTTGTAAAGTTTAGCCTCGAAACTTTTTAATTTTGAAACTCGAAATATTTTATTTAAATCTAATTGTTTTTATTTTTAATTCGCCATTTTTTAAAATTTAATTTTTGAATCCTACTTAGCATCCTCAAAAGTACCTGTATACGAAATTTCATAGAAAAGGAATGACTTTCACAGCATTTTAATTTTAAGTTCGCCATGTTGGATCCGCCATTTTGTATTTTGCAATTTTAATTTTAGAATCGAGATCGGCATCCTGAAAAACACCTGTGTACGAAATTTCGTGGCATTTAAATAAGTTTTTCATATTTTGCCAGCTTTTCGGGATTTGCCCCACTGTGCGCTGCGATCTGCTAAATTGGCCTACATTCAATACTATTTAACTGTATAGTTTATCTTATTTAATAGAATTCCGCTTTAAATGGAAAATTCCATGGTTCCAGCGAAAAGATTACGATTGAATATAAGACAGAAAACTGTCTAAAACGTAATTTTTCAGGTCTCTTGCCATTCTATCGTAGAAGGTTTTACTATAGAGGAATAAAACCCCTAGAAAACACTTAAAAGTATTTTTTATCACAAATTATGTTTTATTTAACTTCTAACTAGCAGACCAGCCCTGCCCGAGTCTGCCTAGGATAACTAAGCCAGGGTCCTGCCTCCAATCTAATGATCGCTGCCTCATCTTCCCTTTTCTCTGACGACGCAATTTTTATTTTAATAAAAATAAACAATTGAAAATATCTTTGAAAAAGCCAGAAAAAAAAAATCCTGAAAATTTTGACTGCTGTTAGATCACATGATGACATCTCTTATCTGTCACTTACGAAAGAACTCTGTTGTTATAACAATTGGTTTTTCGAGGATAAAAGATTATTGTAGCAACCAGCGCTAAAAAAAAATCCCTCCTTGCAACTTCGTTTCTAGCTTCAAAACTTCCTCATTTTCTTATTTCCTTTAAAAAATTGGATAAATTAAACATATTATTATATATATATATAACCATTAATTAAACATTACTGACCACCATCAATAATTGTGATAGTATGAATGAATTTACAACAATACAGTGTCCCCAAACACTCTGAATGGATACCAAAAAACATAATAAACAAGCTATTATGTATAAAATAAAGTCCATTGTACTATAAAACAAGCATTAATAATAATGAAAAAAAGAAGAATATGGATTTCGATAAAAATAATTGAAAAGCTTACATATTGAATTACGTTATCAAGAGTACAGAATTCAATTATATAAGCAAAATCAGTCGTTTTCTGTGAGAAAAAAGCTAAAAGCTGAAATTTTTTTCTCCTGTACTCTAACGACCAATATAACCAAAATAATTGTTTCAAACTGAAAACAGAATAAAATTAAATGCTATGAAATGGAAAAAGCAATGCAACCTTTTAAATAATTAATATATAGCAAGGAAAAATAGTAATATTACACAAAATAGCAAATAAAATCTCAGTTATTTTATCCAAATACACATCAGCACATGGTATCTAAAATCACGATAAGTTTAAGGTTATTTTTACAGTTAAGTTAACACAGATTTTAAAACCTAATGTATACAGTTGGGTGGTTATAATTAAACTTACCCTATAAACAGCATCATATTGAAAGCATTTTGGCCAGCTTTTCGGGATTTTGCCCCACTCTGCAACGGGCGCTGCGATCTGCTAAATTGGCCTACAGTCAATACTATTTAACTGTATAGTTTATCTTATTTAATAGAATTCCGCTTTAAATGGAAAATTCCATGGTTCCAGCGAAAAGATTACGATTGAATATAAGACAGAAAACTGTCTAAAACGTAATTTTTCAGGTCTCTTGCCCTTCTATCGTGGAAGGTTTTACTATAGAGGAATAAAATCCCTAGAAAACACTTAAAAGTATTTTTTATCACAAATTATGTTTTATTTAACTTCTAACTAGCAGACCAGCCCTGCCCGAGGGGTGAACGGACGGAAACACGACGGACGGAACGAACGGAACAAACGGGTGAACGGAATGCAATGAAATTTGGTATATACACTATACACGAGATGCGCTCACTGAATTTCAAAAAAAAAGTTCCAAAATGTCCACCAGAGGGCGCCTTTTCCGGAAGAACATTAAATTTAACACAATAAATGACCAAAACGGCATACAGAAACAATATTAACAATCCAGAACAAGAATTATGAGTAATAAAATGTAAAACCGGGAAAAGCTGTTAGTTCTAGGGAAAAAAATGTCGAGATTTGCATGCTTGCGAAGAATCTGATGCTTTATTCAAAACAGGCTGGGGTATAAAACGTTTGCAGACGTTGTCATGTTTTATGTAGATGTTTCCGGCTGTAATGATGACGGTATCTTTAGTTGAACGTGCGTTATTTGTGAAGCTGTTTTACGAAAACAAGGGGAACGCTTCTGCAGCAGTTCGTGAATTTCGTCGTATAAAGAACCTACGGCGTGGACCAATGTGTACTAAAGGTATCTGGGCCATAGTTAAGAGATTTGAAGAGACGGGGAAATTAGGAGTTCAACCTGTAAGAGACCGCAAACTTGTCACACCGGTACTTATTGATGCCGTCAAGACAGCTGTTGCTGCACAGTCACAGATATCTGAGTTTGGGGGCAGTAGCGCACGTGCAGTTTCTCGACAGACAGGCTATTCTTACAGCACCGTCCGAAAAGTGCTCAGGAACATAATGCGCTATTTCCCATACAAGATCCACCATACCCAAGAGCTGTTGGATAGGGACAAGCCACAACTTCTCTCATTCGCAGTCAGTTTTCTCAACAGAACGACTGTTGATCTGTCATGGCCTTGGAATATTCTGTGGAGTGACGAGGCTCATTTCTACCTCGCTGGGACAGTCAACACACACAATTGCCGCCTTTGGGCTCAGGAAAATCCGTGGATGCACACTGAAATTCCCCTACATTTTCCAAATGTGACTGTCTGGTGTGGATTCACGGCGACATTCATCCTTGAGCCATTCTTCTTTGAGGAAATAAATGCATGTGGATCTGTCACATGTTCCGTTAAGGGCCGTCGGTACCATGACAGTCTGAAGACGTTTGTTGTGCCGCAACTACAGCTAAGGCGGTTCATTACATCGACCATTTTCATGCAGGATGGTGCGCCCCCACATATCTATGAGTCCGTGAAGACGGTATTGCTCCAACACTTCACAGACGAACGCGTTATTAGTCGCTTCTTTCATAATCCATGGCCACCATGTTCGCCGGATATAATCCGCACGATTTCTGGTCATGGGGCCACTTAAAAAATCTGGTGTATCGTGGAGGTGTTACCACGTTGAATGACTTAAAGAACTCCATAACACTTCATGTAGCACATCACAACTGATCAGTCAAGATCTGCTGTTGAACACACTGTCCATCGACTTGAAATTTTGCAGGTGAATGAGGGTAGTCACATGGAGCATCTTTCCATATATCGTCCTGGACACGATTAACAACTGCTCCTTTTGTGCATTTTTGTCCTAATCTGTTCTTGTTTCTCAAACTGAACTTTTTCCCCCTCAAACTGCGTATGGTTATTTTTTCCTTACCTTTATTTAATGTGGTTCGATGGCAGGGTGGTCAGAAAATAATCAAAAATGTCAATATTGTTTCTTGATTCTGTTTTGGCCGTTTATTGTGTTTAATTTAATGTTTTCCGGAAAAGGCACCCTCTGGTGGACAATTTGGAACTCTTTTTTTTTTTTCGTAATTCCGTGAGCGCATCTCGTGTATAGTCTATATTTCAAAATTCGTTCTATTCCGTTCACCCATTTGCGCTGTAGGATGCTGTTTATAGGGGAAGTTCAATTATAACCACCCGGTATATTTTATTTTTTAAACGATTTTGGGGGATTATACAGTCATATAAAATGTAACATTGCATAGCTAAGGTGTAAAATAAAAATATGTTAATAAGAAATAAATTTTTCATTTTCGGCTGGTAAGAAATCGCTGTACGAATTCCGAATAAACTTTATTGAAAAGATGAAAGTTTACTATATTGGGCTAAAAGATTGAATTTAATCCTTCATAAGTGGTTCAAAACTGCCGGCGAGCTTGTAAAATCGAAAAAGTAAACAAATTTCTTCCGTTCAATAATAATAATAATAATAATAATAAATCGAAAAACTGAGTTTCAGGTGCACTCCGACCTGTCTTCGTCTATCCGGAACTAAATTTGTAGACTTCTACGTGTGTTAGATTTTCTTCGCCATCGCCCGCTCTCGCTCACGTACGTACGAACATACATGTATATTTTATTAATATTGAATTTAAAAAAAATAGTATGTTCGTTACAGAAAAATGTGCATTTGAAAATATATCATTCTGTCAAAACTACAGTAAACTCTGTCTAAGGCGGAATGGATCGGGACCAAGAAAATTTTCCGCAGTAGACAATATTCTGACTTAGACAAATTTTACTCTATGTCTATGGATTCACAGGGACTTGAAAATCTTTCCGAGTTAGTTAGATTTCAGTCTTACATAGAGTCCGCCTTACAAAGAGTTTACTGTATATGTGATAGAAAAATATCTGATTATATATTTCAATTCAGCACGTCATATTTATTTTTTAATCATCTGGATTCATTTGAAATGTCAATAAATTGTTTAAAATATGCTGTGTAGTGCGATATATATATATATATATATATTTTAATTATTCTTATTTCAATATATAATTACTCTTATTTCTAAATGATATAAATCCAAAACATCTGTACTGTCTTAACAATATCCCAGATATATCTGGGATATTGCTAAACTTATAAGTTTAGTTAAACAAGGGTGATTGCAAAAACTTTCCTTTTTTCCTAATTACTTGGCATTTTATTTGAATTTTTTTTGGAAGAACTTACAATGATCTTTATATTAAGACGTAGAACTATAAATATAGATTATGCTTCTATATGGCGGGTAGATCTGAGGTGAAGTTGAAATTTATAATTAAGCTTACATTTAATTTACTATCAAATAACAGATTAAAATTATTGAAAAGGAAGCTCTCGTTTCTAACAGAGATGTGATGTGATCAATGGTTTAAATTGAATATTGATTGAGGCTAAAACAGTGAACAAGTTCTCGTCTAGACCCGAGATATCATAAATCATTTAGCTACGGTAATTCATGATATTTTCTTATGTCAAGCGTACTCTTTGTAGGAATGCTTGACATTAATTCTATTGAAGTGTTCGTTTTCAACAAGAATACTGTTAGAATGTTCTTCATGAAATAGCTAAATTTGAATTAAAATCAAAGAATAGGACTGTTGAATATGAACTGTAACGTTCTTCGTTGATACTGTTTTGTCTATACCGTAAAAAAATGAAAGAAAAAATTAAATTAAATCTTACAAAAAGATAGAAAGTATTGAATAAAAAAATTATTTAATAATAAAAAATTCAGAAATACTCTGCAATGTTGCACTACAATTTTGTGACATTTTATTTATTTTTACAGAAGTTATACTAAAAAAGAAAATAAAACCGATTTTTGTAAAAATCCGTAAATGTCATTTATCATTTTTCTGCGATCGTCCTCCACATTTTGGTATCTCAGGATAAAATTAAAGTCAAGATACATGGAATTATTTTGATAAAAATATTGCTGTCCAATAGCGATGATATTTGCATTTTTTTTTTTTTTTTTTTTTTTTTTTTTTTTTTTTTTTTTTTTTTTAATCGGCATCTAAATTTTTAAAAATAAAATCAAAGAACTGCATACTGTAAAAAAAATTATGTTACGTTACTCCATAAAATTGGTTGCAACATGCTGCCTCCAATTTTATGGAGTAATTTAACATATATAATGGTTTAATTTAAACTGATATAACTGGTGAAATATTACATATTAGTGTAACGTCAGTTATAGTGGTTAAATTACTCAATAAAATGGAGGCAACAACGCTGCCACCAATTTTATGGAGTAACGTTACATACATTTTTTACAGTGTGTAAAACCGTACTATACTTGGTGAATGAAAAGTTCATTTCAACTTAAAAAATAAAATAACAAGAAAGCAAAATCATGCGTCAAGCATAGGTTATGAAACACTTTTCACCACTTCCAGAATGCAGCAACTGAACTTCAGAGTTTAAAAAGATAAACCAGATTTTAGCAATTACCATATATAGCCGGAAAGGTACTCGAATTAATTTTTGTATCCCTGTATATGAGCTATAGCACAGATAGAGCCCTGTACACTACAAAGTATGGTATAATTTATCTTAGTTACAAAGCCATAACACAGTCGAAAGTTTTATCCATTTCCATCTATAGACGAAAAACTGCTGGAGTAATTTTGTACAGCCCTGTATATTATCTACAGATTTGTATACGCTCCTCATAATAAACTAAAATGTAATTCCGGAAAAAAAGGCTCAACACAACGGAAAACGTACTTTCAGAAATTACCATACATAAACGGAAATATATCGGTCCTTTACGTAGCCCTGTATATGAATTTATTAGTATTCTACAAAAATCTCTTAGTATATACTAATTTATCTATTAAATACATAACTGAATAAGAATACACACTTAAGAAATTCACGCTCATACAGAGTAATGATTGCGTGTTACTTTGCGAATCCCTGTGTATGATCTATAGAATTTATACACATCACGACGTATGCAAAAATTTAATTATGAAAAACACACTTCCAGCTTTTATCTCTCATAGACAGTAAAGCAATTGAAATCTTTTGTATGTACCTATAAATAAACGATAATTGTTATGAACGTCATATTAACCAGTAAGCATCTTGCAGTGCACCTCAATAATATTATCAATTTCATTATGTTTGAAATGGTGTAAGGTCATTAAAATACGCTGAAAACAATATTTTAGTAGTGAACGTGCACATTTTCAATAGTGAACGTGCCATAATAAACTTCAATAAAACATATAATTTACATGGTAATCCAGGTATATTTAAGAGTGTTAGAGCACGGGCAGACGGCAGACAGGCAAACCGACGTCATAAACATTTTTCAAATACGTTGGAAAGTATAAAAAGAAGCAAATGATGCAAAAAAAAAATATGTATGGTTTGCACGAAAGTCTTCAAAGAAAAATTGATTTTTTTTTTTTTTTTTATAATAAAAACAAAAATGTATATGTAAAAGTTACTGATAAAACAGGCTCAGCCAAAATATGGAGCAGTTATACGCAAATGAAGCTTATAATAAAATACTTTGAACAGGAAAATAATAACAAGACAGCGTTCAAAATACTTCAGTATCCCCTGAATTAAAATGGGTTTCTTTTCCGGTTTTGACATGCGAAACTTTCGCATTTCTTCGGTTCCTGACAATTTTGCCAACTTTTACCGCTTTTTATTGAAAAAAAACTACAGAATTTCTGTATAGCAATTTTTCTTTTATTTACTCACAGAATGTCATCAAGTGAAGAAAAAATTGCTATTAATAAATTCTGGTACAATAGTCGTTTTTTAATAAAAAGGGGGGCAAATTTGGCAACACGGTTGTTGTCATCAAGTAAAGAAAAAAGTGCTATTGATAAATTCTGGTACAATAGTTGCTTTTTAATAAAAAGGGGTAAAATTTGGAAAACACTGGTTGCTGATTCGCCGTTCGTGTAAAAAAGCTAAATCAACTATTCTTCATCTGATATTCGTACCATACTCTCGGCAATGAATAAATAATTCGCATGCATCTAGGTGTTTTATTGATGGCTTGATTTGCATAAATCTGCTTCATAGATTGCATGATAGCTTCTTGTATAGGTAAATTTCGGAACCACAGATGTTTTTTGTTAAAAATAAAATCTGATCTTTCCTGATCCCATTCGGGGAAAACGCAATTTATCAACTTTTTTTTTTAAAAATCATTTTTAAATTTGTAATAAACTTTTGACGAACTCTGTATTTTTGTAACCCTTTTCCACTATCGAAAACATGTAGTATATTTTTTTAATGCTCATCCTCTTAAAATAAAAAAAGGTATATTAGTGGTGGGAGAGAGGAAGAGGGAGAGAACAGGAGGGGAGGGGTATTGAGAATTTCACTAAATGAAAGAGAAAAAGAATTTTGTTAAAAAAAATATTCTCTGTACAAGTCATTCTGAAAATTCAGTTGTAATACCTAGAAATTTTTATCACATTTTACTTGAGCAAAAATCACAATAAAGAAAACAGATAGAGATAAAAATCGAAGTAAATATTTTCAACTGCATAAGTAACATTTAAAATAATGATCACACTTAGGCGAAATTTTTGTAAATCTTATGGCTAAGAATTGTAAAGTATAAATTAGAATATTAATAATAATAGCTGTTGTATGTAATATACATAGTAACGCTACTTTGACCGGTTCAAAATTGTGATTTTTTTCTGTCATTTAAAATACTGTTATACAAACGAAAATCATATTTTATTTATAAGTTTCAATAGACATTGCAAACGAAAGTATAATTTTGCTGCAATAGAAGTAGATCACGCCACAATGATTAAACATTCACGACAATTTCTTTTTTGTTTTTCAGAACGTTTGAAAAATACGTGGCCCCTCTAGCTCCGCCAATTTTCAATCAATCAACTTGATTTTTTTTTAAATTAATCGTCACAAATGTTTCTAGTGAAATACGTAAGAGTTTTTCAAAATATTGGTATCTAGATTTTCTGTGTAACTTTAAGTGACGAAATATTAAATTGTAAACTTACATTTTACTTTGAACTGATGTGCTAAAAGGCTTATTTTTAAAAACGGCTACGTATTTCACTAGTTTTTTGGACTAAAAAAAAATAATTTTGTTTACCTATCGTGTACATCGCATGACACTCTTTTTTTTCGCTCCCACCCATCAATTAAACCGTCAATATTTTAATATATCAACTAAAAATGAATACAGTTTCCTATTTTATTATATGCACACTTATGCCCAAAATTAAGGGCAGAAACATAAAATCTGTTAAAACTGATGAACTATTCGCTGTGTTGCCACGAAATTTAGCACAGATGTATATTACAATGGGAGAAAGAATATGTCAACATCACAGTATGGAAAAGATTTTAATTGTGAATTAAAATACAGGGTATATCAAAAAATTCAAAATCATGAATCAGAGATAATGCATTTATCTCGGAAAGAGTCTGTCTAACATGGAGTGTGACCATCGCGCACTGCTATACAATCCTCAAAACGAGCTCTCATACTATTTATGAAGGTGTTAATAAATGTTCGCGGCAACAAAGCCCATTCTTCCAAAAGCACGGCTTTTAATTCCTGGCAGATCCTGTGAAGGGGTTTACGCTGTGCAACGGCTCTTCCTAGACCATCTTAAACGTGTTCAATAGGACTGAGGTTCGGAGACCACGAGGGCCAATTCATACGGCGAATATCCCCTTCTTCAATAAAATCGTCAACAACGTGAGCTCTGGGTGGCTTCGTATTATCGCCCATAAACATGAAGTCCAAGCCTACAGCACCCAGGAACAACCTCACATAGTCTTTAAGGACCTCATCCCTAACGACCGGCGTCCAGTCGTGTGTGTCCCTTTCACTGTATGCAACAGGAGAGCCTGGTTGTTGTGTAGCCAAAGACATCAGTCTTGGACACAAAAAGAATGGGGCGTGTTCTTTTCAGTGACGAGATTCCCCACGCAGAGTGATTCTCGTCGAATCTTCATCTGGAGAGAACGTGGAGATTGCTATCATCCTTCCTACGTAAAAGAAATCGACAGATTTTTTGGCTAATGAATCCCTGTCTGGGGCGGCAAAATGTTGGGTAGTCGTACACCACTGCACGCCTTCGATACGGTTACTTTCAACACACAGCGCTATAGGGATGTGATCCATGAAGCTTATGTGAGGTAGTTCCGGGGTACTGTAGGCCCGGACTTCATGTTTAAGGACGATAATGCGAAGCCACACAGAGCTCACATTGTTGATGATTTTCTTGAAGAATAGGTTATTCGCCGTATGAATTAACCCTCGAGGTCTCCGGGCCTCAATCCTATTAAACATGTTTGGGATGGTCTAGAAAGAGCCTTTGCACAACGTAACCCCCCTCCCAGGACCCGCCAGGAGTTAAAAGCCGTCCTTTTGGAACAATGGGCTTTGTTGCTACAAACATTTATTGACACCCTCATAAACAGTATAAGACCTCGGTGTGAGGCTTGTATAGCAATGCACGATGGTCACACTTCATATTAGACAGACTTTTCCTGAGAAAAATGCTTTATTTCTGAATCATGATTTAGCACTTTTTGATATACCCTGTATCTTAATTCAAAATTAAAATATTTTCCATATTGCTATGTTGCTATATTCTTTCTCTCATTGTAATTTACCTGTGTGCCAAATTTCGTGGCAACACAGTGAATAGTTCATCAGTTTTTACAGATTTTATGTTTGTGACCTTAATTTTGGACATGAGTGTATAATGATTTAGTCAGTGTAAGTAAAAAGCTTTAAATGTCTGGACTTCAAAGTGGTGTTACCCCTTAAACAGTTACAATTCTCTTACCTCATTCAACGAATTATAAGAAGAAAAATGAGTTATATTTAAAAATTGATGCTTATAATTTATGTTATAAGATTTTGAATAGTGACAGATTTTTTACTTGTTTTTTCCTGTAGTTTAAAAATCTAAAGCCTCAATTTAATGGTATATTAAAAAATGATAGCTAAATTTGCGACAACCTATTTAGCAGTTTTCTGTTTTATTTTGTATTTTTGTCTATTATTAAATTGCTGTTTGTTAGAATTTTGTATTTTTTTCTATTATTAAATTGCTGTTTTTAGAAATGCAATTGTAAGAGAGACTTTCACTGCTGTTGATTACATTATTTGAATGCGAATCAGCTTATAAAATTCTAATAATACCGTGGAATACTTAAAGAAAACTATGACATTTTGATTAAAATGGTGTCTTTAAATAAGACTTTTAGAAGAAAAAACTTCACAAAGTTTCAGAAAAGTAAAAAACGTATATTTAAATTTAATACAGGTACATATTGAGTGTTATATGTGTAATTTGTGTTTTTCTATTTTTTTTATACATGCAATATGTGTTTTGTGTTATGATATGCATCATATATGTAACTTTTATTTTTCTTTGGCATCTAAATCGCCTATCTAATCATTATTTAATTGTGGAGATAGACTTGTCATATTATCATGATGTAGTTTCCATAGGTTGAAAGTGACAGAACAGTATTCGCATTCGAAGTCATCCTTTTTAGTAGCCTAACTAAAAACTGTATTCCACATTAGTCTGCACTAGTAAAACACCACTGAAAAAAAAAAAAATAGTTTTCATAAAATATGCATTTGTAACCAGAAAATATTTTTAAAAATTTTATTTATTGTTTTCTTTTTCAACCAAACTGAATGCCAGATACACTTGGATATATCGATCTAAAAACAAGAAATAAATTCACGTATCTTTAGTAATATGTTTATAACATAACATGTTTATAAATAAAAACACAAATTAGCACTTTACTTTAAAAAAATTTTAATACCATTACATTTCATAGTGAAAATGTATTGTAAAATTATTTTCACGTTAAATTCTAAAGAGTCTTTTAACAATATTAGCTAATTTTAAAAAAAGATTTGTAAATTACGAATTACAGAATATGACGTAACATTTCATGAATAAATAATTTTTGCATCACGCGAATAAAAGAATTTTACATTACGCAGATTTCAATGAGGCTTTGAAAAGCTTAATCTCTTAAGAACTGTCTGTTTAAATTATGAGCATGTTCTTATTCTCTGCAGCTTACATTTTAGCTATGACTGAATTGATTTAACATTTTAAGTTGAGAAAAGATTAAATTATATGCTCTCAATAATGAAATTATTTACTTCTTCATGCATATTTCAAGCGTACTTTTCAAAATACTTTATTAAGAATACCGCGCCATGTGAATTAGAAGTAGAGTATTTGCTGTTTTGAAGAGGAATTTGCAGTAGGGTGATATTTTGCGATTAAAAAATATTTTACATTTCTGTTCAATGGAAGTTTAGTCTATTGAGATTTTCCGATTCTATTTCTAGCTGTCTAGATTTCTTTTTCGGAATTGTCAGAGGGGAACAGGCGCGCTTAAAAAGATATTTTTGGGTACAAATAATCACTATAATAATTTAATTTTAAAGCCACAATGTCTAGTATGATAATAATAATACTGGTCGTTCAACATAAAAAATTTTGTATCTTTATTGGGTTTCTTTCAGCGCACAATTTCGTAATTTTTAGTGAATGTGAAAATAAAGTTCTTGTATTGTGTTTGATTTAAAATCCAATAGCAATAAGAAAATGTAGGTAAATAATATCTACCTTTTTGAAAGGAAATAAGTCAGTCGTGGATATGTGCAGTCGTGGGAAAAAGTATAAACCCGTACTAACTTTGCGCAAATCATCATTTAAAAGTATGACTTTCACCAGTTGGTCAGTAATAATGTCTACTTATTAATGCGATACGTAAATTTTGTTTAGGATGTCGTCTACATGCAGTCGTTGTGCCAAACTTGAAATGTTTTAATGCTAACATTTAATTTAACATCATATTTGGATTCTTCGGTAATTTTCCTTCTGATACCAAACGGAAATCATTCAGTTAAGTAGTTTATGAATTCTACCAGTTTAAAGTTTGGAACTCCTGATGTTAAATTCATTTTTAATCGTTTCAAAACAAATTGCAATGCGGGTAATTTTTTATTTTGCATGTCACAAAAACTACCTAGCGGAATAAGTCGTAATTTTGGATTCGCATATTTGAAGCTTCTAGAAATTGATTGCTGTTGAACAACATTCAGAGTTTACATATCATTTATTTTTCGAAAATTAATTTTCAAGAAAAATAAGAATTGCAACCTGTGAAGTTTTTAACATAATTTTATTTTTATAACCTTCAAATATAAAAATAAAAAAATCTGTTTTGCAATGATTAAAAATGAATTTATCTTTAGGAGTTTCAAACTTAAAAGAAAAATCATAATTCCTAAACTACTTGACTGAATGAACTCCCATTTGGTGTCTGAATTTAAAATCAAATTTGATGTCAAAATTGTGTGTTAATATTTAAAATTTACCAGTTTGGTATAATGTTTATACGCAGGTGTTCTCCTAAGCAAAATTTAAGTTTAGCATTAACTAGTTTAGCATTATTACTAATCGATTGGTACCAGTCACATTTAATAAAGTATAATTTCATATCTGGAGAACATTTTAAATTTGCTAAACTCTGTTAGTTTAATGCTTTAGTTACAAATTTAGATGAAGCCTACAATTTTAGTTTTCTAAAGATAAAACTTTTGAAGACCTCACGGACGGCTCGTTTTATATTGCTGTACGACATATCCTTTATGTTATATAACCTGCGGCATACCACGCGAAGATCTCCATTCCTTTTTGAACGAGAGTTCTATTTCCATTGTTTTTATTTCTCATGCACGGAGCATCATTATATTAGAGAGAAACATATGACTAAATTTGGAAGTGTGTAAGGGGTGGGGGGGGGGGAGAATTATGGAGCTTCGTCGGCAAATATCGTTCATGTTTTCAAGCATTTATCGTCGAAAACTTGGACAAAAAGCATTTATATATTTTTTTCATTTCAAAGATGTCTTATATTTTGAAATGTGAAAATAAAATAAAATTAAATGGAAGGTACCCAAATTTTGTGAAGAAAGGAGAGTTTAATATTATTATTTTTGTTTATCGATAGATCGTCGATTCCAACTTCTTCGTATTTTTCCCCTTTAGATCAGTTTAAAAAATAAAGCGTTACTTTGCTCATCGCCTGAACATTTATGGTGTACTGTTTTTCTTTATTGAAATAAACGCATAAAAACGAAAATATTATAATTCTTATTTTTATTTCTTGTTTTTATCTTTAAAAAATGTAACTTTTATACGATGATATTTGAATTATTTGATGCTGCTTATTTTAAATCTTGTGTTCAGATTTTGAGTTATAGTTTAGAACAATTACTGAGAACGCTTTCAAAGGAACGTTTCTTAATTTACTCTTCTAAATATGAAAGTGTTTTTTCAAAAATAACATGTTCGTTAAGGAAACTAAATAAGAAGGATTAAGGATGTTTTTCTTATTTGCATTGAAGTTTTTCTAACCTACTCAAAATCCAGACTGTATCTGGTAATTTATTTTAGAATTTTATTGTGATTACCTGAAAAGATTTATTCATTAATGATGTGTTGCAATTAAAAAAAAAAAATCTGTAAACAATGTAAAATAGTTAAGAAGTTCTTAGTTCGGGAAATACTGAAGAAGAATTGCAAAAGATACAAATCATAGGGAATCATTTAAATTGATAATTAAAAATTGAGTCATGCAGTTTCCGTTTAAGTTTCCTCTGTAAATTGCTTCCTTGTTACAGCATAAACAAGGAATAGTAATCATGCGTCACGCATAGATTATAAAATAATTTTCAACACTTCCAGAAAACTGTAATTAAACTTTTCTTTTTAACAAGGTAAAAGAAGATATTTAAATAAACAGTAGCATAACACAGTTGAACATCAAATTTCAGCAATTAATGTCCATAATCGATAAGGTATTTGAATTCTTTTAAAAATTCGTGTACACTGTAAAATAAAACTCTCAAATTGACGGAAAAAGCTGTCAGCTTTTTGCGCCAGTAGAAAACCATTTAATTTACAGAAAAAATCTGTAATTTTTCATTAAAACAGTTTTTTCTGTGAAAAATATAGATATTTCCTTTAAAAATTACGAAATCCACTTTTTTTTTACAGAAGAAAACTGTTTTTCTTTAAAACAGTTTTGTTCTGTAAAAAATACAGTTTTTTTTTTCTGAAAAAGTTACAGATTTTTTAGAGTGTATATAACCTAAAAATATGTTACACGCAGACGTTTTGCTAAAATTTAATTCGTCTATAAAAGGCAAAAAACGTGAAATTTTTTTCTGCATTTACCGCCCCTATATGGTGACTCGAAATATTTTGTGCAGTCCTGTATATTATCTACAGAGTTTTATACACGCCACATATTAAACTAAAATTAATTCAGTTAGGAAAACTCATAACACAACTAACCGCATCTGAAAACGCATTTCCAGCGATTAACGCTTATACTCAGTTACTGTAACCGAATTCTTTTTGTATCCTTGTAAATGAACAAATAAATGCTAGATGCACTCCATATTTTATAGTTAGGATATTACAGTGCACCCTAGCAATGCATATAAATTTCAATATGTTTGAAATAGAGTAACTTTATTAAACTACATTGCAAGCGATTTTTGCCCATAGACAATAATTTAATGGAATTCTTTCATGTGTCCCTGTAAACAAACTGCAAATGCTCCATATTCAATTTTCAATAGAGAAAGTCCTATAGTAAACCTCACTAACATATACTAAAATCATGGTAATTACGCAAGTTAGAGTCCGGACAGACAAGCAGATAGACGGTCAGACAAATCTGAGTCATAAACCCTTTTCAAAAATGTTGGAAAGTGTAATAAAGAACACTATTATTTTTATATTTCAGAATAGTTTATTTTATAGACTAATTATTCCGTATTTTTTCTAGTGTCATACAAAGAAATATGATAATTTAATTTGAAGTGAGAAGAATATATGAATAAATTTTCTTGAGATCAAACGAGAAAGGACGAAAACTCTTATAATCTAGCAGCCTCTGTACAATCTATCATTATTTGTTTATTTATATATTTTTGAATAATTT
The DNA here is from genome assembly GCA_963932465.1 of Maratus speciosus. NCBI lineage: Eukaryota > Metazoa > Arthropoda > Arachnida > Araneae > Salticidae > Maratus > Maratus speciosus. Next base: position 138,881,050 of record OZ010787.1, on the reverse strand, counting down.
TTTCTTATGCCAAAACATTATTTCCGATAATTATATAAGTATTTCCCCTTTAAAATATACGTAACTTAACAAAATTTACGAAATTAACTTTAACGTAATCTGTGATAATAGTCTATAATCATATGCAACATTTCATTCCAAACTGAAACTCTTAAATCATGCCCTCTACTTGTATCCGGTATAAAACTTGCATCTTATTGGAATTTTTTTCGCGTTATTATAGAGTGTTACCTCCTACATAAAAATCACAAATTATTCACTACCTAAAAGATTATTAATACAGTTTAATGATGTTATAAAATCAGATACTTTCGGCTATGTACCTAGCTATCATCGGGATTTCAGATTTAAATAGGTGTTATAAACACTAAGCAGTATTGAAGTAGGGAAATATTGTTCGTAACGCCTTTTAAAATCTTAAATCCTAATGATGGCTAGGTATATAGCCGAAAGTACTTGATCTTTTAACATCATTAAACAGTATTAATCATCTTTTAGGTAGTGAATCCGTTGTGTGTTTTTATAATGTATTATTAAGATGAATTTTAATGTTCTGAACTGGTTTATTTTATCTGCTACTTTCATTTTTAGTTTTTGTTTGTATTCTGGTACCTAGATCGTCAATCATTTCCATGTTTTTTCTTTTCTTGTATATAAAAGCAAATAAATTACATTCGTACAAGGAAAAAAATATTATTATTATTATTATTTTAATTTAATTTTTATATTGTTAACTACCGTAGCTTCAAATGAACACAGGTGTATTAACTGAGACTCAATATATTTAAAGTATATAATTGCATTATTAAAAGTGTAAGTTCCATAATTAACGCAGAAGTTCCCCTTCGATTAATTTTTAAATTTTAGAATTATTTGAAAATCAAGGCACATTTTTGCAAGAATGATTCATTTGTGTGGTCATTTTGGAAAAGCAATTTTTAATTCAATTTTTTTATTATTTGTGCTCGCGTGTTGAAAATATTCCATCTATAACCTAATAAACATTGAAAACATATTTTTTTTTTCTAAATGCAAATGAGATTAACGCATGCCTTCAGCATGACACATTAGTGTTTTCCCTATCTTTCTCGAGTAATCATTAGGTTGTAGAAGCTGTCTATTAAAGAAAGTGATCTGTTTAAAACCGGCTCTTCAAGGTAATTAAGTTACTGAGGTAATGAATCTTAGATGTGTGCAGTGCTACGATAAGAAGGTAGCTACATAGGTTGTTATTTTCTTAAAGAAAGCTTTATGCTTGCATAAAATTTTCGCTCTCTAGTTTATTACACAGCGTTTTTTTTTCCTCCGACGGTACAACTTTTACGCATATCAAATTTGCAATTCCAGCAAATTACGATCAATTTTATTTCTGACATTAGCAAATCTATCATTCGCATCAACAGTATTGTCGCATTTTCTGTTTATTTTTGAACTGTATAAGTCTTTCTGATTGCCCTAGGAATGTTTTTGGAAGAGGAGTTTATGAAATTTTTACTTTTCTTTCTTTCGCATTTATATGAGTTGCAATTGCATTTTTATTGTCAAAGCACTGTGTAAAATTAAAAATATTTTTAAAGTTATTTATATCTAAATAAATTATGATTTGTTCATTCGCAAGATTCTTATTGTATAATTATCTGTATATTAAATCAATCAGTACTTAATTTTTTTTCTTTCTCTTTTACGTATTTATATGAAGATGCTCGGTAGCTCAACGGTTTGCGCAGTGTATTGCCCCACAGCAGGTCCGAGATTCACCTCTGGATTTGGACAAGATTTACTCAACCATTCAATAGTTGGTTGAGTTCTTACTCAACCCTGTTTATTTTCAATAGCGTACATCTTTTGCAAAAAACACCTGTAAATCTACGTAATTAATAAATATTAATGCCTATGAAAAGATTTTTTATTGTCGAAAATAATTGTTCTAATTCCAAGCATAAGATCTCGAGATTATATATATATATATATAAAATCGAAAATTTATAAAACTTTCAAATTATTACGTATTAGAAAAGATGAAGTTAAAATACCACATTTCAATTTTATGCAGAACATTTTAATTGATTTCGCTGAAAAAAAAATAGAGGTTTATTCGTATAAAAACTACAAATTAATGTGAATAAAATGAAAATTTTGCCGTTCGAGGAATTAAAATTATGCATTTTTTTTTTTTTTTTTTTTTTTTTTTTTTTTTTTTTTTACTTTTTATTAGATCCATAAAACTGCCATAAAATTGAATTTCTCTATGAATAAGTAAGTATATATAAGTGCGCGCAAAGACATGTTTTTATTTATATTTAGCTTAAATTTAATTAATTATATATATATATTTAATTGCAGTTCGGGAGCAATTAAAATTTATTTTGACTGCGGAAAAAAAAATGTCTTGTCGGAGTATCGAACCCGTAAGGTTCCGAAAGTGAAAATTTAAAAGCCTGGCGCGCTGCACATCTGTGCCATCTGACCAATCACAAACGTTTGTAGTTTATCCAATTACTTATCCGGTTATGTACTAAAGAGTCAAAATTGAGTGGCTTTGGTGCTTGTTTTTTAAGACCACCTTGCATATTGCATTTTATCCTTGTCATATGTTTATCTACTAACTATACTCTATCATTGCGCAAAGGGTTGCTGGATTCTGTGTCCCCGACCTCGGGTCCTCCCTTTGTAAGAAAATTATGGTGGAGTTCAAATTTTTTTCAAACAGATCTTCATGATTTCATTTGATTTATTTAAAAGTCAATATCCACTTGCAGTGCGGTAAATCTACAATGACCAAATGTCCCTGAATCTCCTCGAAAATTGAGAGACAGAAATAACATAGTTCAGGCAGGTTTGATTTAATACATTTATTACATTTTAAGAAGATGATCAATTCGCTTCATTAAGAAATATATAGTTTCAAAATATGCAAGCTTTAAATAAAATCTAATTAAAAATTTCGGTCACACTGCGTAAATCATCAAAGTAGTATTTACATGCAAATAACGTAAGTAGACAAATAAAATCTTAACTGATGCTAGAAATATGCCGTGAAAATATCATAAATATTGCTATGCATTGCTATGTATTTAACTCTCTCATAATGAAACAAGTTGATAACTAAATACAGCAAGTAAAGGCTTGTGATTTGAATGTAATAAGATTTGTTCAGTTTCGTAAAATGTTAGGAACAACATTGTACATTAAATATAATTAAGTGTTTTCATGAAGGAGACAAATCAATAACCATATGCTGCAAATCAGAGTTCACCTGACACTTATGAAGCACAGTACCCACTTTCCTAGGTGAATGTCACCCGGTATAAAATGTCATACTTCCGTATTTGCATAATGCGAGTAAACAACCTTGCCGGGTTTTGCGGAAAGGAATATAAATTCTTAAAAGTAAATTTTAACAAATAGGTAATTTATTTTAAAACAAGTAAAAGCTTTATCTTCTGCATGATTGGAAAGAAATATTACGGATAAAAAAATTACATTATTTTCTTTGTTGTTGATTTGTTGTTGATTTCTTTGTTAAAGATTTTTGCCGAAAGTTGGGTTTTACAGAATTTGCATTTGCTATTTTAAAGTGTTATCGCGAAAGATGGAGCTTGATTTATTGCAAAATATTTTGAATAAACTGGCAAGATATACACATAAAAGCAAAAAGAAAGAAAAACCTCCTTAATAATGGCATAAACTTTTAAAATGCGCAAGGTCTATCGAAAGAACTTTGTATTTCTTCATAAATGGTAAAGAAGACGTAATGGCACTTTAAAAGCAGGGACAAGACTGAAAGAAAATGGGGAAGAAGGGGGCAGGTTAAAGAAAACGCCGACAGGAAAGCAAAAAGCATCAGAGAATGGCACAGAGAGAATTACCCAATCAGAAGAAGACAGAACAAAATGAAAAATATGCAGCAAATTGAATAAAAATGGAGGGTCGGAAAAGGAAATTATAAGAAAAATATATAATATATAATAAGCGAAGAAGACATGGGCATTTCCACGAGCACTTATCGTGTAAGTCACATACTATGAGTTTTGACTACCAGTATTTTAGAACGGAAAAATGAGACTTATTTTATGGGAGATATCGCGTTAATTAAAAAAGGCGAATTAAACTTTTATAAAATAACGGTGGCCAACAAGCATCGTATGTGACTTACACGACAAGTGCTCGTGGAAATACCCATATATAATAAAATATAATATAGAAAAAATAAATCAATGAATCAATAAATTATATATAAGAATAATAATAATGGTAATAAAAATAAATAAAATAAATGCAAATGAAATGGAGTTATATCCTCTTCAGTTCCGAAGCTAAAATAATAATGCAAATGCTTATTCATTGGTTTTTTCCAAACAAAATGACGTCGTAAATGACAGAAAAATTATATTTTTCTGAAATTGATCCTTTGGGCACTTAGTAATTTAGGTTCAAAAATATGGATCTAAAACTACAAACCCCTTTGAAAAATAAATTTAATAACCATTAACTTAAATTAACACAATCACAAATTTAAGGGCTTTAAACAAGTAAATAATCTACAAATCCTCGTTTATTGAAAAAGGTTTAAATTAAATACTTATGAAAATTTCTCACTTTCTTAGTCATGCTGTCTTTTGGGCATTTTTAGGCATTTTGCAAAAAGAGATGAAGCAAGTAAAAGTGTAGCAGAATCTGAACGAATTTTGAGGCCACGGTCTACGTAAGTGTAAAATACACCGATTTTCTGGTTAGCTGTGGGAGTCGAGAGAGCGTGAGAAGAATTAGAAAAAAGAATTGTATAAACACAGGTTTTGAAAAAGAATTACATTTATTAATAACCACCCAGAGGAAGGCAGGTTTGTTACAAAACTTGCTTAATTTTTAATTATAAACTTTTCTCCCTTGATGTAGGGTAACTTGAAGTGAGATGCCGTGTTGTACAAGATGCCGAATCACGTAGTTTTCAATTGCGCAGGCGCTGTACGGAAACCTAGCTCAGTTGTAAGGAAGAGGGTTCCCTGGTGATACTTTAATTTCCGTTTGCGGCCTTTAAAAAAAATAAGTGGTTCTTTTTTATTGCTATTTCGTCTTATCACTTCTGGTAAGTGTCAAAAATCTTTTACGTGACTTCTTTATTTGCCTATATAAGTCTTAGTTTAAACACCAGAGAAATAAAGCTGATGTTTTTAGAGAGTACTGGTACTTGACTTTTCTGCAAATCATAAATGGCGATCGGTTCCCACTTCTTCACGTCAGTGGGGGTACCGGCGTCTTGTCCAATACTTTGGGGGGAGTCGACGAAAATTTTTGGAGGTAAGATCCCGGTTGTTTTCCCTTGGGGTAAGATGCCGGTTATTTATTGCGTTCAAATACCTGGTTGTTTCTTCATTGTTTAAATTACTCTTGGCTATTAACTAACTTGTCAGGGATTTTAATCAGATAATTTAAATCAGTGATTAAATCGTGATTTTAATCCATTGATTTAAAAAAATTCATTGATTAAAATCATAAATTTTCTAAATGTTTAAAACGACATACAGAAATATTAAAATCAATGATGAACATAATTTGAAAGCTTCTATATGTATTCTACCTTATAAATAAACTTTATTGGCCTTATAAATAATTGGTTAAAAATATTAATTTTAATCAATGTTAAAAATGTGATGTTAAATGCAGTTATAAATAATTTTAATAAATTCAGTAGATGAGGATTTTTTTTTAAGTGAATGAGAATCAGTGTTCAGAGTGTCTAGCAGAGTGCAATAAAACCTCTGAAGAATGTGATTGGATCAAATGCATTCAGTGAAACTGTTGGTTACATAAAACTTGCTTAAAGTTCCTAAACAAATGTGCAGTCTGTGACAGATCTGAGTTATAGCTGAAAAGAACAAAGGGGCATATGAAAAACACCAACAAAAAAGCTGCACTCTAAAGCACTTTATCATAGCGGCTTTATCGTATTTAAACTTATTATAATGTTTAAAAATAGGCATACTTACAAGCCATAATTCTTTTAAATGTTAAGGCTGTTCTTAACAGCTCCGCTGAACAAGCGCAAAACGTTCTGACACATTTACAAATTCATCTTTTGATGGAAAGATATAAAATGGGAAAGCCTGGCCATGGAAGAGGTTTGGAATTGAACTGTTTTTTTCCAATTTGGATCCATCAATTACCCATTGCGTTATAAGTGATATCGATCACGTGAGAAACCCGTTTTTCGCCCGCTCTTGAGTGATTTTTCTACTTTCGCGCGGAAATTCGGTTCAAAAGGTCCACTTTGACATTATTTTCTGAAAGACCTATTGCGTTTGCAAAAAAGTGGAAAAAACAGCTCGATGACATAGTTTCTGAACAACAACACCAGCTAGTTTCATGCATTTTCGAACACAAATAAATTAAAACTCATGTCAGGAAGTTGCCCTTTTGGATTTGAGAACAGCCTTATGTAGAACATAACTTTTTTTTTTTTTTTAAATATTAGTTTGTCCTTTTATTGAAGTGCCAACGTTTGTTACATTCATATTTTTGTAATTTCCTAATATTAAGTAACTTAACGACTTTAGTATGTCTAATATTTTAAAGTTACTTTTATTCGTCCCATTATGTTTTAAACTACTTCACAAAAATTATTGTTTACATTGAAACTTCACAAGGCATCTTACCCCTAGATAGTTGGCCACCCATAGGTATGGGTAAGATGCCGAAATGTAAGTGTTTACAAAAACAAAATTTTTGATGCTCTATATAATATCTGTAAAATGAAATAACGTTTCAAATGATACATAAGGGTGCAAATTTTAACAAGAAATCAATGAATAACAAATAAAAACAACAGGCAATTTTTGAAACAATAAAGTCAAAAACTACGGCATCTTCACCCAATTTACCCTATTAGTTACTAGTAGATGTGATTCTTTTTCAAAACATGTGTTTATAAAAAACATTCCTTATGCTCTCTAGAATTAACCCCAGCTAACCAGAAAATCAGTGCCTTTACACTTAAGTAAACCGTGCAATCATTTTTTTAAGATTCTGCTTCTCTGAATGATGAACTTAATATGTTGCCTTCAAAAGAGATTAAAAACCTTCTATTATCGATAATGCTGTTAATAAATTCAGTAGACCGTGTAGTAAATCTACTCCTTTGTAATCTGCCAAAACCAAACCTGAAAATTTTATTTATTTTTTTTTTTTTTTTGTCTTTCTAAACATCATTTATGTTTAAATTAGCTAAAGTTTTAAAACATTTTAATTTTAATATTATCTTTAAACCTGTCAATAAGCTTAAGTTCCCTTCCACCAGGTCTCGTGTTCCTCATCTTTGCAAATGCGGAATCTACAACGTTCCTTCTAATGGTCGAATGTTGTAAATGTTGTAATGGATGTAATGGCTTTTAATGGTTCTATCTCATTGAGATCAAACTAAAATAGATCTCGAATCCCGCTTAAAAGAACACCCCGTTACATCTCTTAAGAAAATTTTAAATCTTCTTATCTCTGTACATTCTTGGAATTTCATGGATAATTAGGTAGCTTTCTTTACAAAAAGCTACCTATTGCAGCCGTTCGGAGGAAAGCGATTTCAAAAAATTTTGGTATATTTTCATCGATCATAACCCCCAGACCCCGAAACCACCCTCTGTTCAAAATTGATATATATATCAATATATATATATATATATCAGACCTATGTCACACTGTAACTCTCGTATTTATGAACCGATTTGGATGTAATTCGGTGTGTACATAGTACATAACAATGTCTCGACCGAGTTCGTTGGCCAGCTTCATCCGCCATTTTGTTTCAAAATGGCGGTCATTTAAAATTTTTTAAAAAAATTAAAATTTGAAATGTGGTACCAAAAAATTGAAAATGGAAAAATATTTTTTTCTTATGTATTTGACCTTTATACAAAGACTCCGTAGCAGTTTTTGTTTCGTCTATATCTTAAAAAATGGCTGCGTTATAGCATTTTGAATTTCTAGCGAAGCTGACATTTTGAAACGTCCTGAATTTTGTCACGCTATAAAAGGCGTATTTATGAGCCGATTTGGATGTAACTTCGTTTATACATAGTACAGACCAGTGTCTCGAACGAGTTCGTTGGCCAGCTTCATCCGCCATCTTGTTTAAAAATGGCGGCCATTTAAAATTTTAAGAAAAATTTAAATTTGAAATGTGGTAGCAAAAAATTGAAAATTGGAAAAATATTTTTTTCTTATGTATTTGACCTTTATACAAAGACTCCGTAGCAGTTTTTGTTTCGTCTATATCTTAAAAAATGGCTGAGTTATAGCATTTTGAATTTCTAGCGTGGCTGACATTTTGAAACGTCCTGATTTTTGCCACGTGATAACAGACGTATTTATGAACCGATTTGGATGTACCTTGGTGTGTACGTAGTACATACAAATAACTCAACCGAGTTCGTTGACCAGCTTCATTCGCCATCTTGTTTCAAAATGGTGGCCATTTAAAAAAAATAAATTTAAAATGAGATACCAAAAAATTGGAAAATCAAAAAGATTTTTTTGTATGTGTTTGACCTTAATACAAAGATTCCGGAGCAGGTTTTGTTTCGTCTACATCTAAAAAAATGGCTGAGTTATAACATTTTGAATTTCTATTGTGGCTGACCCTTTAAAACGACCTGATTTTTGTCACGCGATAACAGGCGTATTTATGAACCGATTTGAATGTAACTTGGTCTGTACATAGTACACACAAATGTCTCGACCGAGTTCGTTGGCCAGCTTCATTCGCCATCTTGTTTCAAAAGGGTTGCCATTTTTAAAAAAAAATGTAATTTAAAATTTAAAATGAGGTATTAAAAAATTGGAAAATGAAAAAGATTTTTTTTATGTGTTTGGCCTTGATACAAAGATTCTGGAGCAGATTTTGTTTCTGAAAATTTGTTCTTTTGTTTATATCTTAAAAAGTGGTTGAATTATAGCACTTTGAATTTCTATGATGGCTAACACTTTGAAACGATCTTGTATTTGTCACGCGATATCACACTTATTCACCTATTTCGATGGAAGAAGGCATGTGGATAGTATACATCAATATCTCGACCAAGTTCGCTGGCCAGCTTCATCAGCCATCTTGTTTCAAAATGGCGGCCATTAAATAAAAAAAAAATTATATTTAAAGTGAGGTGCAAAAAAATTAGAAATTGAAAAAGGTTTCTTTCTTAAGTATTTGACCTTGATATAAGGATTCAGGAGCATTTTTTGTTTGTCTTTATCTTAAAAAATGGCTCAGATATAGCAGTTTTGATTTCTAAAGAGGGTGACATTTTGAAAAATCTGATTTTTTGCCTGCGACAGCACTCGTATATATCAACCGATTCCGATATGAGTGAGCATGTGCACAGCAATTACTAAGGTCTCGACCAAGTTCACTGGTTAGCCTCATCTACCATGTTGTCTTAAAATGGCAGGCACTTTAAAAAATCGCCGAATTTGGCAGCCAAATATAAGTGACATTAAATAAAAGCAGCTTGGATAAAGCTGACTAATTTCGCGAAATTCTCATTCATAATGATTTAGTATTGATAAAAATTAGTATTGAATCTCCTACATTCGGTTTACACTTAATTGAGCTTCGTGTGTTTGAATAATATAAGTTGGCTTTTTAAATATGAGGAATATGAAAGCTGCCTCTTCCTCCCGGCACTGGCCGGAAGGACTTTTTTAATTTTCAAAATGCTAAACTTACCTTTAATGACAATTGTGCCTTTGAATTGGACTTTCTCGAAAGTTTAGCTATTTATATTAATCGCAATATTATAGTTGATGAAAAATCTGCACTCTGGCGCTTAGAAAACCTTTTAGGTAGCTTTCATTACAAAAAGCTACCCATTGCAGCCGTTCGGAGGAAAGCGATTTCAAAAAACTTTGGTATATTTTCATCGATCATGACCCCCAGACCCCGAAACCACCCTCCGTTCAAAATTGATATATATATATAGTATATATATATATACAGTAAATTCTGTCTAAGGCGGACTCTGTGCAAGCCGGAAATCTGTCTACCGCGGAAAATTTTTCAAGTCCCGGCGAACCCATAGAAAATTACATTAATTCTTGCTGCATAAGGCGGAATCTGTCTAACGCGGAAACGGAAGGCATTTTAAGGTCCCACCGAAACCAAAATTTTGCATAAGGCGGAAAAAAGTATAATTTAAAAATGAAAGGCATTTTGTTTATTGAACTTTAAAACGGATAAGTCAAACACTCAATGTCGAGCATGTTAGTTAAATTTCCTAACACTTTGAAAAAATTAATTCAAAAGGACAGGAACTGTTTACATTTTAAGGAATTTATGCTTGTGCCATTTTTTTATATGCAAAATTATATTTAAAACTTAATATTTCTAGTAGAATAAGCATTTATCAAAATATATATTTTCGAAAGTGTAATATATTATACTTTAATATATTATACGTTCTGTCTCATTCTCGAAGTTTATTGGGGGAAGTGGTGGGGGGGGGGGGGGGGGGGTTAGTTTTTTTTTGTGTCTGTGTAAACTTCCAATTCGCATGTATTACAGCAGTACTAAGAAATTGAACAGATTTTCTCATTTATCTATAAAGACAAAAGATATTTCCGAATTTCAGTTTTCAACCGATTTTCGAATCAGGAAAATCAATAAAAAATCATCAAATTCGAGGACTTTTTTTTTTTTTTGGGGGGGGGGGGAGCTTTTTTGCATAAGCCGGAATATTGTCTACCACGGAAAATTTTCTGAGTCCCGATCGATTCCGTCTTAGACAGAGTTTACTGTATATATATCTGACCTTTGTCATACTGTAACTCTCGTATTTATGAACCGATTTGGATGTAATTCGGTGTGTACATAGTACATACCAATGTCTCGACCGAGTTCGTTGGCCAGCTTCATCCGCCATTTTGTTTCAAAATGGCGGCCATTTAAAAAATTTAAAAAAATTTAAAATTTGAAATGTGGTACCAAAATTTTGAAAATGGAAAATATTTTTTTCTTATGTATTTGACCTTTATACAAAGACTCCGGAGCAGTTTTTTTTTCGTCTATATCTTAAAAAATGGCTGAGTTATAGCATTTTGAATTTCTAGCATGGCTCACATTTTGAAATGTCCTGAATTTTGTCACGCGATAAAAGGCGTATTTATGAACCGATTTGGATGTAACTTCGTTTATACATAGTACATATCAATGTCTCGACCGAGTTCGTTGGCCAGTTTCATCCGCCATCTTGTATAAAAATGGCGGCCATTTAAATTTTTAAGAAAAATTTGAATTTGAAATGTGATACCAAAAAACTGAAAATTGAAAAAAAATATTTTTTTCTTATGTGTTTGAACTTGATAAAAAGATTCGGGAGCAGTTTTTGTTTCGTCTATATCTTAAAAAATGGCTGAGTTATAGCATTTTAAATTTCTAGCGTGGCTGACAATTTGGAACGTCCTGATTTTTGTCACGTGATAACAGGCGTATTTATGAACCGATTTGGATGTACCTTGGCGTGTACATAGTACATACAAATATTTCAACCGAGTTCGTTGGCCAGCTTCATCCGCCATCTAGTTTCAAAATGGCGGCCATTTAAAAAAAAATTAAATTTTAAATTTAAAATGAGATACCAAAAATTTAGAAAATGAAAAAGATTTTTTTTGTATGTGTTTTACCTTAAAACAAAGATTCCGGAACAGGTTTTGTTTCGTCTATATCTAAAAAAATGGCTGAGTTATAGCATTTTAGGTAGCTTTCATTACAAAAAGCTACCTATTGCAGCCGTTCGGAGGAAAGCGATTTCAAAGAATTTTGATATATTTTCATCGATCATGACTCCCAGACCCCGAAACCACCCTCCGTTCAAAATTGATATATATATATATATATATCTGACCTATGTCACACTGTAAATGTCGTAATTATGAACCGATTTCGATGTAATTTGGAGCAGGTTTTGTTTCGTCTACATCTAAAAAAATGGCTGAGTTATAACATTTTGAATTTCTATTGTGGCTGACCTTTTAAAAAGACCTGATTTTTGTCACGCGATAACAGGCGTATTTATGAACCGATTTGAATGTAACTTGGTCTGTACATAGTACACACCAATGTCTCGACCGAGTTCGTTGGCCAGCTTCATTCGCCATCTTGTTTCAAAAGGGTTGCCATTTAAAAAAAAAAAATGTAATTTAAAATTTAAAATGAGGTATTAAAAAATTGGAAAATGAAAAAGATTTTTTTTATGTGTTTGGCCTTGATACAAAGATTCTGGAGCAGTTTTTGTTTCTGAAAATTTGTTCTTTTGTTTATATCTTAAAAAAATGGCTGAATTATAGCGCTTTGAATTTCTAGCATGGCTAACACTTTGAAACGATCTTGTATTTGTCACGCGATAACACACGTATTCGCCTATTTCGATGTAAGAAAGCATGTGAATTGTATACATCAATATCTCGACCAAGTTCGCTGGCCAGCTTCATCAGCCATCTTGTTTTAAAATGGCGGCCATCAAATTAAAAAAAAAATTATATTTAAAGTGAGGTGCAAAAAAATTAGAAATTGAAAAAGGTTTCTTTCTTAAGTATTTGTCCTTGATATAAGGATTCAGGAGCATTTTTTGTTTGTCTTTATCTTAAAAAATGGCTCAGATATAGCAGTTTCAATTTCTAATGTTGGTGACATTTTGAAAAATCTTATTTTTTGCCTGCGACAGCACTCGTATATATCAACCGAATCAGATGTGAGTTAGCATGTGCACAGAAATTACTAAGGTCTCGACCAAGTTCACTGGTTAGCCTCATCCACCATGTTGTCTTAAAATGGCAGGCACTTTAAGAAATCGCCGAATTTGGCAGCTAAATATAAGTTACCTTAAATAAAAGCAGCTTGGATAAAGCTGACTAATTTCGCGAAATTCTCATTCATAATGATTTAGTATTGATAAAAATTAGTATTGAATCTCCTATATTCGGTTTCCACTAAATTGATCTTCGTGTGTTTGGATAATATAAGTTGGCTTTTTAAAAATAAGGAATATGAAAGCTACCTCTTCCTCCCGGCACTGGCCGGAAGGACTTTTTAAATTCAACTATATAACCTTTTGTATTATTTTTATTATTAATGGTATTAATATTATTTGTATATATAATTAATAATTAATATTTATTTTATTATCATTATTGTTATTATTATATTTAATATATTGTTTTATTAATTTTAATTACTATATACACTATATAGCCATTAAGCACAGGATACTTTCAATTTTAGACATTTTGTCGAATATTTAAAAATATACTTTTCGGACAGGTTTACAAAGACTATGTTTGATCTTATATTTATCAACGTCGATTTGACAAGGAGTACAATTAGGGGGCCAACAAAAAATCAAAGAAAAATAATAATATTTGGGATCACCCTGTAAATTAAAAGGCACGAAATGATCTATCGCTGCAGAATACAAATTTGTGGATACTGTGCATGTTTATTGATTTGTGTAAGAATAGCCCGTATATTCATTCATGGAGATATAACGACCTTTCTTTTAAGTTCAAAAAATTCTTGCATGTTTTTAGCTTATATAATGCAGGGTTTTCAACCAAATTTACCGGTAGTTTCAGAAAAATTAGCAAATTGTAGTAAAATCAATGCAGTGCAATTGGACTATAAATATATTAAATGTTTTATGAAATATGAGCCGTTGTATGAAATAATTTTTATCTGCGCATACGCGAACGATAATAAAGATTTTTTTACATTATTTAATAGTCCAAACCAATGGACTAACTCATAAAAATAATCCAGTCAAATATCGTGAAAATTCAAAGCGATATAGGTGATAGAGTGAGCTGAATTTTAGTTGCTCTCTAAAAGCAGCTTTTTTTTTTCTTTTTTTTTGGCCCCTTAATTGTCCTCCTTATCAAATCGATGTTGATAAATTTGAGGCCAAACATATTCTTTATAATCCTGAAGTTCCAGATGAATCCGACAAGTATATTTTTAAATATTTGACAAAATGTCTAAAATTGAAAGTGTCCGGTGATTAATGGCTATATAATGTATATATTATTCATTATTCTTTTTTATTATTTGTTTATTTTTTAATTTAATTTAATTTTTTTGTTGTTGTTGTTAATTACATGTATTATATATTTTTCTTCTAATTTCCTTTCCGACTCTGTCTTTTTGTTTAATTTACTTAATATTTTTAATTGAGTAATGCGCTGTGTATCATTGGCTGAAGCTTTATGCTTTCCTTTTAGGCGTTTTCATTAGTCAGTTCTCTTTCTATGGCATTTCTTTTCAGTCTTGCTCAATACTTTCAAACGGTAGTTCGTCTGCTTTGCAAAAAGACAAGGCTCCTTCGAAAGGTCTTTAGCATCTCTTATTTTTGTGGTTTATTAATAAATTTTCCGTCTTTATTCTTGATATATTGTTCATTTTTAGCAGACATATATTCCCAGTAATAGTACTAGGTTAGTTAGTTGAACATTCAAATAATCATATCCGTTACAGAAGCTCTTTCATGATGAACTTCTGAAGGATAAGTGACGTGAATTATTTTCGAATAAAGAGTATTCTGCAAAACTTACTTAGCCACCACCTTTGAATCAAAATTTTCTAATTTTGGTTCAAGCTCCCCCTGTTCGTAGAAAGTGAATGAAGATTCTACATTTGAAAAGGTGTTTTGCACCTGTCATTCAGAGCATCTGTTAGCATATACATATATATTTTTTTTCAATTCTTATAATTTCTGTAACGCGCTGGTGTTGATAGATAGTTCATTTTATGTAACAAAGAAAACAAACCTGCAAATGCTATGAATATTTTATTTTAAATAAAGCTAGAAACTGGAGCACCGAATAATGACATGCCAAGTACAAACCGTTTTCGGGAATAATGAAACCACTGCATTAACATAATTTTCAAATATTCCTAAATTATGAGAAATCTATTAAATGGAAAGCTAAAAATGATTTACGACTGTGTTATATGCGTTATGAAACCTTTTAAAAAATGACTTAACCAAGTCTAAAATACTTACGTTAATAACTGTATAAATAATTTATGAAAAAAAAATAGTTTTTCGCTTCAAAATTTAAAACAAGCAATTTATTAACATTATTTTACATATAAACCGCATATTTATCTTCGAAAAAAAAAAAAAAAGTTCTCATAAGGAATTCCTGGTATATATGGGTGATTCTCAAGAAAGATGACATTTTCAAAACTAGAAACATTTAAAATTGACAATGTTTTTGATGTGACAAAAATTTTAACTTAAACTTAATTATTTAAAATTTTTATGTTTGATTTAATTCATTTCTAACTGTATGGTGAATATTTATTATCCAAATAAAAACTATCATTGTAAAATATCATTACCTTGATATTCGAGAGATCATCCTTTACAGGTATGCACCTTCTAAGAGAAAGGCAACCAGAAATTTACTTGTTTTATTTTTAAAATAAAAAAAAAATCTTATTTGTTTTGTAAATAAATGTAATATTATGTGGATATATGTTTCTAATTGGTAAAATATTATTGTACTTGCAGTGCTTCGCCTTCTTTACTTGTCGTTTATTTCCAAACGAACCTCGACATAAACGAACTAGGGATTGGGGGGGGGGGGGTGACACCTCTGCCGTCGGCAGTATACAACTATGAGGGCCGTGGCCGCTGCGACATCCAATCAAACGCACTTTGAACTAGTTTTTAAATGAGTCACAACAATGCGAATATTTAATTACATGGTTTTTACTCTCAATTTACCTTATTTACAGACATTAACACATTTTTTTTTTTTTTTTCACACATAAAAAGCATGTAGATGTCACTTTAAAAAAAGTACTTAACTTTCTTCCGGACAGCATAAGTCAGGCTTTAAAAACAGTTTTATGTGTTCATAAAAGTGTTAAAACATATTTTGGAACAGATGTCATAGATTCCCGGGGCCGCCGTCTAGGAATTCTTTTTGGCATGAAAACCCCTTTTCCGCCAAATAGTAAACGCCGCCAAGCACCGGTTTATACGCATGTTAGGCTTAACGAAAATAAAATGCAAATAATAAATAAAACTCGTTAAAGTGACAATCACTAAACGTCGTATGAGCGCTCATTAACCGAAAAAAAAAAAAAAAATCACTGGATTCAGCAAACTCCTTGTGCCGCGATCACAAAAATGCGCAAAACTCGTTAAAGTGGCAATCAGTAATCGTTGTATGAGCGCTATGCGCTCATTAACCGAAAAAATACATCATTGGATTCAGCAAATTCTTTCTGCAGGAATCACAAAAATTCACAAAACTCGTTAAAGCAGCAGTTAGTAAATGCACGTATGCTGCTGTTCCCCAATCTAAAAAATGCACGAAATGCAGGAGAAATATACAATAAACGACTAATTGAAAACATTACTATAAAACACAGCAACAAAATATACATAAAATTATCAACATACTTTAACAGACATCTGCTGTCTTGAAAGCTCAAGCATGAAATACCTGCTGGCATCACCGTCATTTTCCAAAATAGGCTTATGAATACGCACTGACGCACTGTAAACAAACTTCCTTTATTCGTCAAAATTTCCTCATATTTCTTAATTACTTCAGCAAGAGCGTTTAAATTGCTGGACTACAGAACCCATATTCAAATACATCCAATAAATTTAACATAAAAATAATTGACAGAAACATACATCACGATATCACAAGCAAAAATGGCCTTCTCGCGCACTCGCAACACAATCTCGATGAAAAACGGGTTGCCAGAACAAGTCACGCCATAACACACACGTCACACGGATTCCATATCGGAAAAGATCGCCAACATAAAATCGCCAAGAAATCTCCAAATATCCAAGATGGCGGCCATGTAATACACGGCATCTAATCTACAGCGTGATGCAATGATGCAATGATTTTCATGCGATGATGAATTGCATGCCACAATTGACAACAGATGGCGCCATCTTCTAAATTTGAAAAAGGCCGGGAAAACTCGAACGAAATCCAAAGGCGATGGACAAGCGTGTCGGTAAACTGAAGATTCCCTAGACTTGAGGGTGAAATTATTTTGTTACATTTTTATGAACACATATAATTATTTTTAAAGCCTGACTTCTCCTGTACGGAAGAAAGATAAATACTTTTTAAAAAAGGACATCTACATGCTTTTTATGTGTGAAAAAAAATTGTGTTAATGTCTGTAAAAAGGTAAACTGAGAGTAAAAAATACATGAACTTTGAACTATTGTGACTTTTTATTTCGACCTAGATTAAATTGAAATTTTCAGCATCATCGCTCATGTTGCTGTTGAATTTAATCATGGCAGTCGAATATTTATAGGAAAGTTATTTCCGTTTCAGAGAAAAAAAAAATCAAAATTTCCCCAAAACTTGAAAATCATTAAAAGTCGGTAAAAATTTTAAAAATTTGTAGAGAAATGAGTTTTTTTATTTTGGGCTGGAAGACTCAAACAGGATTCCTTTTTCTAATGTTAAGAAATCGGCGCTGAATAAGAAAGAAATATGAAAATAATACACTGCTCAAAACAATTAAAGGATATTTGAAGTTTTATATAAAATAAAGATATAAACGAAATTTTTTTTGCCGAAAATAGAAGAAGAGAATCACAAATGCAAATTTTTCTGGTTTTCAAACTGTGGAGTATGCAAATTTTGAGTTCGACGTCAAAAACGTCGCTTCAGCGGCAGCGAATGAAATTTGACTTTCAACTGGATAAAAGAGAATGAAGACAAGGATGATCGGCATTCAGTGATTGCTTTGTTTCGATGAGTACGATGTCTCAGCGAAGTCATTTGACAGATTCAGAAGCTTAGAGAATTGTTGGTAGGTTAGAAGGGGGCCAAACTCAAGCCGAAGTAGCGCAAGCCATTGGAGTGTCACAAAGTGTCATTTCCAGGATCTGGAACCGTTTTTTGGAGAGCGGATGTGCAGGCCGAAGACCAGGGCAAGGTCGTAGACGGGCAACAACGCCCAATGAAGATCGGTATTTAGCGTTAACAGCTCGGAGACACCGAACCATGAACGCTACTCTTCTCCAACAACACCTTCGCTCGGCTACAGGCACCACGATTTCAACTCAGACTGTCCGAAACCGGCTCCATGCTGTAGGTCTGTATGCTCGCCGACCGATGGTATGTGTTAGATTAACATCAAGGCATCGTCGCGACCGCAGGGAGTGGGCAACTGAGCATGTCAACTAGAGGAGAAATGAATGGAGCAATATTCTGTTTTCTGACGAGTCCCGTTTTTCTGTGCATCCGGATAATAGGCGTATTTTCATCTGGAGGGACCGTGGCAGTAGGAATAATCCCGCGTTCGTGCACGAAAGTGTCAGATTTGGCGGTGGAGGGGTGTTGGTGTATGGTGGCATCTCCATTGATGGGCGCACTGACCTCTACATCATTCGAGATGGAGCTCTGACTGGTCGCCGATATAGGGATGAGATCCTCAGATCTATTGTAGTCCCTTACGCTGCAGCAATCGGAGATAACTTCATTTTAATGGACGATAACTGCAGGCCAAATCTTGCAAACCTGATGGAGGATTTCCTTTTCGAGGAAGGAATCGTTCGAATGGAATGGCCAGCGTGTTCTCCAGACATGAATCCAATCGAGCACGTTTGGGACGCTCTAGGAAGACGAGTTTCTGGCCGCCAACAACCCCCACAAACTCTCCAAGAACTGGAAAGAGCTCTTCTGGAAGAGTGGGGCAGATTACCCCAACTCGTCATTAATAGCCTCATTGAGTCCATGCCTCAAAGGTGTTCAACGTTGCTGGCCGCCCGTGGAAACCATACCCCCTACTGAAAATGATTTTCTTTGAAGAAAACACCTTTTCTTATTCTTTTTTTCTCATATGCACAAATTGTGTTTTCTCCTTTAGTACACAAATGCGCAATAAAATGCATTTTTTTCTGCCAAACATGTGTAATTTATTCTCATATAACCTACTATGTCTGTCGACCATGTATCAATCAGCTAAACAGTTTACCAGATACAAAATCCACCTAAAACTGCAATATCCTTTAATTGTTTTGAGCAGTGTATAAAAAAATTGAGAAAAATTCAAATACTGCAGAGGGAAAAATTTACCATTATCGTGCTAAAAGATTATTTTTAACGGATTCCTTTTATGAATATCAAAAAAGAAAGAAAAATAGTCATGGGACTGAAGATAACACACACTAAAATTGCATTAAAAAATTCACAAAATTTTAAATGGTAATAAACTGTTTAAAAGAAGACTATATTGGGCTAAAAGTTTGAAACCGGTTTCTATTAACTAATTTTTAAGAATCTCCGTGTAACTCGAAAAAACGCTGAAAACCGCATAAAGGTTAAATAAAAAATATTTAATTAAAAAAAATCAAAAACTGGCTTCAAGATGCGTAAGTACTTTTCTGCCAAATCTTGTAACTCTACGCGCAGCGGTCTCTTCTGTAAACAGCACATTGACAATTGACAAAAAAACACACTCACATCTATTCTTATTATTATAGAAGGATATACATTTCTCATGAAAAACATATTTTATGCATAAAATATTTTTCACCCATCATATGAAATAAAGAAATAAACAAGTAAATTTAAAAAATGAAAAAACCCGACTGCGTAAAAAGCAAACTAATTAATTATTTCTCATCAATATGAAACTATTTTTTTTTCAATTCCTACTATTAGCTTACACTCTCGCTATATTCGCACCTTCAAAATTTCAATCGTTAATAAAATACATATTATTCATCCAATCAAGCTCAAATAATTTTTTTAACTTGTAGTGGATGACACTTGGTGTTAATCCAGTTTTTTCATATATTAATTCATTAATTAAATTAAATTAATTAATTTTCAATAATCGAGAGAGCCCTCTTCTTGATCAAGGTACTTTAAGATCGAGAGAGACCACTTCTTGATCAAGGTATTTTAAGACCGAGAGAGATCAAGGATTCTTGATCAAGGCATTTTAAGCGCCACTCATGAGGAAAGAAGAATGGGAGAAAAAATTTCTCTTATGGACCTAAGTAGGAATTGACTTAAAATATTTTTTTTATATTTGTTGTTTATATTACTTACCTATTTTTTTTATTTACTTGTATTGATGACTTTTAAGTTCTGTTTAATTGTTAGTTCCTATCTATAAACACTGTTTTGATGAGATCTATAGATGTCTAAGATGGTTACAGTTGCAGTAAAGCTAGAGAACCCACATACACAACTTCCAGGTTGTATAATATTTAAACGGAGCTTCTGACTGTAAAATAGTCAATGAAACATCGTCTTCATTTTGAAAGACCTATCCAATGATATGCCACTCAGTAGGGTGCGTAATTTTTTTTTCGTTTCTACCGCCATTTTGAATTTATAAAAACAAAACCTAGCCTATAACTATCGGGTCGTTAAGACGATTTGATAGAGACCTCATTCATTAAAATCCATCCAGCCGTTGGGATGTTTCGAGTGTATAAAGAAATCCACATACACAGATACGCGTGAAACACATAACCCTTCTTTTCAGCCGGGTAAAAAGAAAGCAAAATCTTCTAATTTTCATGTTCATAAGAATCACTCGTATGTTAGAAAGGTAAAGAGAAAGCGATACATAGAATGGGATAGAAAACTTTTTAAGAATATAAAATAGCTTTATGTTCATAACTGGTATTTTATACATTAACATTAAAAATACAATATATTAAATATTGAAAGAAATGTGCAATGCGTGTTAGACAACACACATTACACAATGTTAAAATATTTGATATTATGGAAAAGTTTTTCCATTACTGACATTAAACGAATTAGTTAGGACTGACATCGTTTATGGTAAAATATTTCAGATTTATATAAGTAGAAATGTGCAAAACAAAAAACAAGTACGAATGAAAGAAAATCTGTTATGCATTGATAATGTTATGTTTTTGCATGTTATGATTTAAATCGATGTATTGTTTTATTTTATAATTAAAAAACTTTCTTTTATTACACTCAACCATCTTTTTTTTTTTTTTACCCATAACACACAGTAAAATGAGCGTTTCTTTAACCTACATATATACTGAGCAAATTACCACGGAATGATTTTACTATAATCTCTAAGGCCGTTTTGTAATGCCATATTTAGCTGATAAAAGTCACAATTGTTACTAATTGCATATTTTATTGTTTATGGGTCTGTTTATTCGCAATTCTGGCTGTAGTAGGAGTTTTGTAGAGTTAGGCATTCAACACATTCTTTTTAATCAAAACCAACAGTATTCAATTGAGGTACTTGAAAAATGACATTGAATCGAATTGTTTTATATGTAGATTTAATTTCCGGTTTACTGCCGTTTTCTGAAATAAGAAAAAAAATTAAATTCCTGTATCAAAACCAAATGGCAACTGACGATAACAAGAAATGGAGTTTTACGTATAAGCACTAGGCAATTGACTACTGTTGATTTAGCTTCGTCTATGAAATTCAAAAAATCATCGTACTGTGGTTGAAATTTTAAAAGAAATAGAACTCTAAACTAGAAAATTATATTAAAAGTTTTTAATAAAAGTAAGCTATAAGCATAAAACAATCACTTTGTGCGGATTTTAATACATAAGCTAAGACCTTTAACAACGTTTTAATGCACAAATATGTACAAAACTATGACACAAAAAAACGACCATATATCTTTTTTTTGCGCGCGTGTGTGTGTGTTATGGTATTGTATATATCTGTTCGTTAAAACGTTGTTAAAGGTTTTAGCTTATGTATTCAAAGTAAGCTATATCCATAGAAGTTCATACATGCGGCATAATTTTGTACTTTTCCTCTTCATTCCTTTTCTGCACTTTTCTGTTCTTCTTTTCTCCCTCCCCCCTTTTTTTGGTTATGGAGCATTATTGGTGACTGTTAAACTATGCTATATATTTCAGATAATATTAATAGAATGTTTTTTACGTACGGGGATTTTTCTTTGTTTTAATTGATCTCTCTCTCTCTGTGTGTATATATCAAAGTCTAGACTCTTAAGAAAAATTTTCCTTCACTTATCTCGAATATTGATCTATTTGTCTATTCAGTTCTCCTCCCCTTCTACACTTCTAAATAATGGCATTATTATTTTGTTGTTGTTGTTCTTATAAAGATTTATTAATTAAGTTCAGCAAATTTTACAGTGATACCTTTACTATTTTCTGTCACGTGAGTTAATAAAAAGTACTTTTTTTTTCCCCAACTAAACGTCGTTTTTCTTAAAAGCACCCTTTCCTGTGTTTCGATAGTTGACGCCTTCTTTTTACAAATAATCGTCTCAATCCTTCTTTCAAAGATTTAGTAGGATTGAATAACTACCTATATTATATAATAAATGCACCTGCTTAACAAAATGAACAAAACATCATGATATAGATATTAAATAATTTATCTTATCACTCTGAAGATTAGTACACTTAGAGACACGCGGAAGGTCGCTATGTATGTGTGAGATACAACTCACCAAATTGATTTATTCATTAAAAATACAGACCTATTTCTCATTGTATTGGGGGGGGGGGGGCTTTGAATGTTTTTTAATACATTTATTTAAAGAACATATAAGTTAAAATAGCAATTAAAGCCTTTGTGCAGGAATATTAAAAAGCAGTAAACCAACGTTTAAAATGCACAAATAATGCGTGAAAAGCAGCAAACAGCTGTTTCGAATCTACAGCGAGATTCTTCTTCAGTGCAAGATAGGGAAAAAAGAACAGCGTGCTAGAAAAAGCAAGGCTGAGCAAAATGATAGACAGAGACGCGCTGCCTTATATACCCTATGCGGGTAGTGAAAGTGCCAGAAACAATCAATGAGAGAGAAGCAGTAGAAACGACTGGGTGGACAAGTAGCGACATCTACCGGAGAAGGAGAGAAAAAGAAACCAAAAAAAGGGGAAATTAAATTAATGCTTTCCAAATACTTGGAAAATCTGGAGTAATAGATAAGTCATTGACTAAAGAGTGAGAATTTTTAATGATGTGGTAAGCTTCCCAAAAATCAAGATCAAAGTTAGAAGAACATTTTTGGATAATGGTGGCTGAGGAAAAATCGAACCTATGTTGAGAAGACCAAGAATGTTGAGCAATAGAAGACCGTTTGAGCTCCTGATTTTTAACATAACCTTCATGGTCTTTTAAACGAAATCTAAGAGCACGTTTAGTCTGGCCAATATAAGAAAGGCCAACTGGCAAGAGATTTGGTAAATACCCCAGTTATCTAGGCGATCAACAGGGTGTTTGAGATTTGAAAAAGTGATTTTATTAACAGGAGAAAAAATAACATTAAAATCAAACCTTCTTAAGATTTTAGCAAATTGCTGACTGATTTTAGGAAAAAATGATAACACAACTGAAGCATTAGAGTTAGAATTAGAATGCTTTTCAGAGTGGACGGGTTTCGTCAATTTCTTATAAATAGAATCAATAATATTAGAGGAATAACCACGATCAACAGCAATAGCTTTGAGGTAATTAAGTTCAGCACTAAGTAACTGAGGAGTGGAACAAATATTGGTAGCCCGAAAAACAAAAGTATTGAAAGCAGCGAATTTCTGGTTAGGGGGATGAGAAGAATGCCTGTGAGGTGGGAGACTGACAGCAAAATGTTTACGAAATACGGTTGTCTAAAAGCCATTTTCACAACGAATAACAAGGACATCGAGGAAAGAAAGACAGTTATTGGTCTCAATTTCAGAGGTAAATTGAATGCAGGGATCAATGGAATTCATAATAGAGAGAATATGATTAATATCCGAATTTATTTCAACCAGGACATAAACATCATCAACATAACGAACATAGAACGGAAATTTTAAAATTTCAAAAAGTTTGACCTCAAAATAGTGCATATAAATATCGCATAAAATTGGACTAAGAGGATTACCCATAGCCAAACCATCAATCATGCGGAAGAAATTACCATTGAAAATAAAAGTATTTTGCGACAAGCAAGCGCGAGTGAGAAGGATGAGTTCCTCGATTTCAAAATAAGAGAAATGGAATTCTCAAAGCCTCTTCTTGAGGCAATCTAAAGCCCCCTCAACCGGAACGATTGTAAATAATGATTTAACATCAAAAGAAACCATCATGTGACCCTGCGGCTTAAAATTATGAAGTATTTTAACAAAATCAAAAGAATTCTTAACAGTGAAACAATTACTGCTCAAAAGTGGGGAAAAAACAGAAACTAAATTTTTGGCAAGCTTATAAGAAGCTGTACCGATACTAGAGACAATAGGTCTAAAAGGAATGTCAGATTTATGGACCTTAGGTAAAGCATAAAACCTGGCACAATGCGCAATAGATGGAATAAGAGACTTCTTAAAGTTAGCAGGAATAATGGAAGAGGACTTGATGGCAGACTTAATAGAGTTAATTTCACTAGTGGAAGGGTCTTTGCGGATGTCCACATAAGGACCACCTTTAATTAATTTATGGGATTTTTCCAAATACGAAGATTTGTCGAGAAGAACAATCTGACCACCTTTGTCAGCCTTAGTAATGATTAAGTTTGGATCAGAACGCAAATTTTTCAGACATTGTTTAACTGGATTTCTAAGATTGGGCTTATAAACATTAGAATTGAAATCATCAGTATTGGCAATGAGATGCCTGATGGACTCTTTTTGAGAAGAAGATAGAGCGCTATGCTTAAGGGCCCTTTCAATAGGAGCAATTAGATTAGGTAAAGAAGGAATATCAGAGACAGAGAAATTGTTATTCAATTTGAGAGCATCGAGCTGATTGTCACTTAAAGGAACACTAGAAAGATTGACAACAACATTTTGGTTAACAGCAGGCAAATTGCTGGAGTTATTAACGACAGAACTTTTACAAAGTGCATTAAGTTTCTTCTTTAAAACCGAACAATGAACAGAAGAAGCTGTGAGAACTCTACTTGCTCAACAACACTACTCTTGCTCAACATTCTTGGTCTTCTCAACATAGGTTCGATTTTTCCTCAGCCACCATTATCCGAAAATGTTCTTCTAACCTTGATCTTGATTTTTGGAAAGCATTAATTTAATTTCCTCTTTTTTGGTTTCTTTTTCTCTCCTTCTCCGGTAGATGTCGCTACTTGTCCACCCTGTCGTTTCCACTGCTTCTCTCTCATTGTTTGTTTCTGGCGCTTTCGCTACCCGCATAGGGTATATAAGGCCAAGTCTTCCCGCCAGAGCCAAACATCATTAATCTCAATATAAATGAGACAGTCACGAAACGCCTCTTCTGCAGTTGAGATTGAAAGGAAACTCCTCTTCTTCCGTTTTTCATAAAAGCAAAATCAACGCCATTTTGTTCCGTTTTCTTTTTATCAGCGGAAATGCGTCGTTTCAGGATAACCGATTACTTCTTTGGAAAGCACGCAATACGGCCTTCGTTTTTACATTATTTATTAAATGACCAACCCCTTAAGAAAGACTTGCCTTGGGAACATGTGGTTTCAAGAAACCAGATGCTTAATCACCTCTGTACTTTTGAGTACTTACTTGGTTTTAGAATATTTTAGGAAAAACAAGCCGTTCTGAAACAAATATTTCTACAATAACGCGAAACTTTCTAGTTTTTGAGTTTAAGATTTAACAGCTGTTTGTAATATTTCAAACACTTCGATGCTAATTAATAAAACAAGACTTACAAATAGCATAATTTTATCTTTAAACACACATAATTTATACATATTTTAGCTAAAATAGGAACTCATTATAGTAATATTACATCATTATAAAACCATATAAAAATTCTGTTTTTTATTTAAAAAAAAAAAAAAAAACTTTTATAGAAATTTTTAAGAATTTAGATTTTATAATTTTATATAATGTACTCATAGATCAAATCGATTTCCTGTAACTCGGAATGGTAGGTTTTTCAATTAAAACATAAAGAATATTCTTTATTTTTACTATCCAGTCATGTTTTTCCAAGGACTTTGTAAGTAAAAATTTCACTCGCAGTGACATGAAATGCAGCGAATGAAAAAACATGAAATGCAGCATATATATTGCGCATTTTATCAATTAACGTTACAATGTTTCTTTAAATACGTCATACAACAGTACAGAAAGAAAAATACTTTAAATTATATAGCGTAATTATCTGCAGTTATTTCAAGCTTAAACTAAAAAGGATTTTTATGTAGAATTTAAAAATGAAACAGTGGTAGGAAACTATTTCATATACTGAATTATTATTCTGCAATATTTTGAATAAAATTTATTTAAGGCTGTTTTTGAAAATAATAATAATAATACTGCTGAATAGCGTGAAACTTCTTCCCACATTAACAAAGCCATTTTTATATGTGCATGAAGTTTGTAGACATTGTTGGTAATAGTATTTGAACTCTTTAGTATTGAATAGCATTAAAAATATATACAGGGTGTCCGGTCTCAACGGTGTCCAATGGCTAATTCCTAAACCGTTAGTCTTAGACATATAGTTCCAATTACAAAAATGTTTTAAATCAGGTAAAGAAATATTTTAAAAGCGATTTGGGTCAATAAAAACATTTCTTAAAAAATTACGAAATTTAAATTTTTATACGGTCCCCCGGTCCTATAAGTTATATTTAGTGAAATTTTCCTTTTACACTGACAAGTAATACAAAAAACGTCCTGTTGTTCTACGATTAAAATTGACCGAGTAATAGCTGTTTAAAGTTGGAGCATATTTTTTGCTGCAAATTGGGCTCATTCACAAATTTAGTCGAAATATAATTTCGTCATATATAAAAAATCTTTGGGGGTAAAATTAACATTGCAATATAAATTTGAAATCTTTAATCATTCTGGCATATTAATGGAAAATATATAATTTATAATAAACATTTAAGAAGAAAGAAAAAACAGAATTTTTGTTAAATAAAATGATTCTAAATTAACAGCCTCAATTCTTTACAAAATGATACGTATTTAAAAATATTATTAGATTGCACAAGCCTGCAAAAGTTGAGTTATGTCATGTTTTTTAGCTTTTGATAATTGATTATTATATATTCTGTACCGCTGAATCCGAAATTGACCTTCATTTTTAACTAATCAGGAATTATCAGGAATTTTCGCAAATT
This sequence comes from Maratus speciosus, assembly GCA_963932465.1. Lineage (NCBI taxonomy): Eukaryota > Metazoa > Arthropoda > Arachnida > Araneae > Salticidae > Maratus > Maratus speciosus. The sequence continues at coordinate 138,853,964 of OZ010787.1, read as the reverse complement.
GCAAATTTCAAAGTTAAGAAGTTCAATGTTAAAATTGAATTTCCTCCCCCATCTCATCGAACCACTCACCTGTTTAGCTGTATGAATCCCAGGATAAGCAAAAATATCGAATACATTTTTTAATAAAATAAAATAAAATAAAATAAAAAACGTTTTACATATGTTTTATAGTATGAGATTTTCGCTATATTTTAACCTACATATTTGCAATTTGCAAAAAAATTCTAACGTGATGGTTAAAAATGAAGGTCATTTTCAGATTCAGTGCTAAAAAGTACTTAAAAATCAATTATCAAAAGTTAAAACACAACCATCTCCTCTATTTTGTAGTATTCGATTTTTGTTATTCTTAAATTTGAAAATTTATCATTTGCGAAATATCCTGACATGATGGTTAAAAATTAAGGTAATTTTCGGATTCAGTGCTAAAAACTACATAAAAGTTAAAAAACCCAACAATCGCAGTCTTGTATTATCTAATCTAAAACTTTTTCTTAAACTCCTTGGCAGAAATCTATCCGAAATTTTTTGTGTTATCCTGTAAAATAAGTATAAATGGTAACCACCGAAAATCTTAATAATATTAGATTGTTATCGGATTTACGCCAGTATGTAAAATGCGATCTCGATCGGATATTTAAAAGTGGGTTAAAGTTCGAGTGCAAATTTTGAACTGGAAAAACATACATACAATTGTTGAAGTAACATAAAAACTTATAAAAAAACATAATTTTTGTTAAAAAAATCATAAGAGAAACAGTCTCAAATCGTGACAAAATAAAACATATGTTATTTTAGCCAATTTGAGACTTAATCATAATGCTTGTAGGATTTTTTTTCAAAGCGCAGATACACATGAAGTAAGATCTTCGAATACTTTAAACACTTGGTATATGATCCCTTAAAGCCAAGCCGAACTCATTTGTTTTCAGTGTAGAAAAGTGGCATAAGTCATGCATTTTCAAAGTTTCATAACTCGCTCAATTTTAGCGTTATATGAATGGGACTTTTTTTGTCTTACTTGTCAGTGCAATACGAAAAAATTACTAAATATAACTTATAGGACCTAGGGACCGTATAAAAATTTAAATTTCGTAATTTTTTAAGAAATGTTTTTATTGACCAAAATCGCTTTTAAAATGTTTCTTTACCTGATTTAAAACATTTTTACTTTCTTCTATCTTGACAAGAAGAAAGTATTGGTTTCATGAAAATTTTCGAATTCCAGTTTTCGATGGATTTATACGCTTTAGGGGTCAGAGATTCCAAAAAACATGTTTTTACAAAATGTCTGTCTGTGAGTCTGTCTGTCTGTCTGTCTGTCCGTCCGTCTGTCTGTCTGTATGTGACACAAATTTTGTGGGCGCTCTATCTCAAGAACTAATGCACGGAATTTAATAAAAAATTATATTCAGGTAGTCCCTGATATAGATTGGTGCTGATTAGTTTTTGGTGTAAATCGCCCTGCAGGTGGCGCTGCTATGTAGCATTTTTCAGGATTTCCGCAAAAGCTCTATCTCAAGAACTAATGCACGGATTTTTATAAAACTTCAGATTCCGTTAATCCTTGATATGAATTGGTGCTGGTAACGTTTTGGTGCAAATCGCCCAACAGATGGCGCTGCTATGCTGCATTTTGAAGCATTTACACGATTTTCGTAATAGCTCAATCTCAAGAAATAATGCACGGATTTTCATCAAACTTCAGATTCAGCTAGTGCGTGACATGAATTGACGTTTTGCCTCTTGTGGTGTAAATCGCTCAACAGGTGGCGCTGCTATGCTGCATTTTTTGAGATTTCCGCAATAGCTCTATCTCAAGAACTAATACTTGGGTTTTCAACAAATTTCAGATTCAGGTATACCTGGATATGAATTAGTGCTTTTTATGTTTTGGTGTAAATCGCTCAACAGGAGGCGCTGCTATGCAGCATTTTTCACGATTTCCACAATAGCTCAATGTCCAGAACTAATGCACGGATTTTCATCAAACTTTAGATTCAGTTAGTCCTTGACATGAAATGATGTTTTGTACCTTTTCGTTTAAATCTCTCAACAGGTGGCGCTGCTGTGCTGCATTTTTTGTGATTTCCACAATAGCTCTAGCTCCAGAACTAATGCACCGATTTTCATCAAACTTCAGATTCCGGTATACCTTAATATGAATTAGTTCTGTTTGTGTTTTGGTGCAAATCGCCCAACAGGTGGCGCTGCTATGCTGAATTTTTCAGAATTTCCCCTACAGCTCTATCTAAATAACTAATGCACGAATTTTCATCAAACTTCGAATTCAGGTATACTTTGATACGAATTGGTTCTAAATTGATGTAATTTCTTATACTATTTAAATGATTTAATTGACGTGATTTATATAGAAGAAAGTTTTGTGATGGCCACAACATACTAGTTGTAATTTGAACTATATGTCTATGACTAACGGTTTAGGAATTAGCCATTGGACACCGTTGAGACCGGACACCCTGTATATAAACGTATTTTAAGAGCATATTTCGAAAAATGTAAGGAACTACTAGCTTCCACTAGCATGTGAACAAAATCCCATCACTCTGCTGTAGAATTGTTTCATTTTGACCAAATTTCTTTTACAGAAAGGAAGTTCAGACATAAAAAAAATAATGATTTTGGCTTCAATTAGTATTAATATTTACAGATAATATAGGTTTCAATACAGGAATTAATAAAGGTTTTTATTTAAAAAAAATACCTTATAAAAAATCTGTTTTTTATTTCAAAAAAATAACTTTTATAGAAAATTTTAAGAATTTATATTTTATACTTTTATATAATGTACTCAGATAGATCGAGTCGATTTCCTGTAACTCGGAATGGTATGTTATTTCAATTAAAACATAAAGAATATTCTTTATTTTTACTATCCAGTCATATTTTTCCAAGGACTTTGTAAGAGGAAATTTCACTCGCAGTTTAAAACAGGAAATGCAGTATTTATATGTTGCGCATTTTATCAGTATCGTGTATTCGAAAAAATATTTTTCCACCCTCAACAGCTCGAAATTTTCTGAGACATTTTCAGACTCATTTTTAAAAGTAAAAACATGAAACATGCTGGGGTGATTTCTGAAGACATGTTTAACATGCCGTGTGATTTCATTTTCAGCTCAATTAATTAGAATTTGATTTTTAAACAATTATTTTCTCAGTATGGCCATTTTTTTCATTCCCAGATCGCTCGCTTCGGAAAATTCGGTTCAAAACGCCAACTTTGACAGCGTTTTTTACAGTATTTTCTGCATTTATCAAAAAATTAAGAAGCACCGCACATTATATAGTTTCTAAATAAGAGAATTTCCAAGTTTGATGCGTTTGAGAGCAAAAATGAATTTTAAAATGAATCAGAAAATAAGCAGTTTGGACCATTAACGTGAATTATGAAATCAGGAAAATTTTATCTTCTAAAGCATTTTTCGTGAATTGTTTAAATTGCATTAGAAGATTGATATAATCATTTAGTAAATTTTAGAATTATTTTAGAAGGATTGAAGGATTTAGAAGAATTAATTAAACTTGAATTTATAAGGATTTTTTGCAGTATATTTATAACCCCACTCAAATCTGTTATTTTAAATCTTTTTCTTAGTATTTTGTAGAATTAGGAAATGTACAAATATAACGTTCTTACAATAGAAATATATCCGGATTGAAAAATCACGCCCCCCCCACCCCCCACCCCCTCCAACCCCAACGCCAAGAAAGCTGAAAAGATGCAAAGGCAAAACAAATCATCCTTTAAAAAATATTTTTGTTTTGTGTAACCCATAATGCTTTTAGAACAAGATAAAATAATGTATCTATAACTTATTCCAAACTGTATTACAACTAATCGATGTATTAAATGAATTTTATAACAAGTTATTTTAATGATACTTATATGCATCGTCAGTAGATAAAGTGTTAAAAACAAAAATGAACTAAAATTACAAAAAATCCCTGCCGGCTCGGCCTACAGCCGCAGGTAGATTTCGAAGTTAAGTACTAATTTCACCAACAAAAACTAAATCATGATTAGAGATAAATCTTCTTTAAAAATTTTATCTTGCCTCTTTTGGCGAGTTTTTAATTTCATTTTTATATAAGAGCTAGTTTTATCAGAATCATGTTAAGGCAGTTTTCAAAAAATATTTTTCCATGCTCAACAACTCGAAATTTTCTGACACATTTTCAGATTCATTTTTAAAAGAAAAAATATGACACTTGCTGACGTGATTTTTGAAGAGATTTATAAGCGGCTTGTATTTTTATTTTTTGTTCAATTAATCAGAACTTGATTTATAAACAATTATTTTCTCAGAAGGACCATATTTTTCGTTTCCAACCCAATCGCTTCGTGAAATTCGGTTCAAAATGCCCACTTTGACATCATTTTTTGAAATATATTTTGCCCCTATTAAAAAATCGACCATTATGGCACATTATATAGTTTCTGATTAAGAGAACCTACCAACTGGATGCGTTTGACAGCAAAAATGAATTCAAAAATGAGTTAGAAAATAAGCAGTTTGGATTTGAGTACATCCTTAATACGATATTTTTTTAATCAACCTGTATGTATTTATAATTTGTTTTTGCTGTAAGGATGACTCCCCTCAAAAACTTGTCTATATAAAAGTTATAGATAGTATTAAGAATATATATAATAAATTCCATGCGCCATAAATTCCATCCATAAATTCCTTGTGAATTGACGAAGTTATGGATTTTTTTCTTCTTCAACTCCCCCCATTTTTTTTCTGTAAGAATTGGTCCTATCAAAAACTTGTCAGTATAAAAGTTGTAGATAATATTAAGAAGATTTATAATTAATTTAATTGGATTTGATATCTTAAGAATTGACGAAGTTATGAATTTTTTTCTTCCCAAAAACCAATTTTTTTCGCCCCTTTAGCCCATTTTTAATTTTATCAAAAACTTGTCATCCCTAAATTTTTGGCTTTGTTTTTAAAAGTACTAATAACTTTAAACCGACTCAATACGTATTACACTTAAGAAGTTATGGGGTTTTTTCGTTTTTCCCAAAACCCCTCCCTATTTCCACCACCTTGGTCCGATTTTGACCATTAACGAACTTGACCGAGATTTTCTGCCCCTTGATTTTATGTATCAGTTTGGAAGAGGCTTATGCAGAATTATGGAAGTTATCGTGTCCATAAAAAAGTTATGCATATACAGGGTGAATCTAAACTCTTGGGCAAAACTATAAGAGGTGATAGTACACATTAAGACAAACAATATTAAATAGGAAACTAAAGGTTCGTCTTCCGAAGGAGATGGGCGAGATTACAGTTTACGGCTCAAAATTTCAAAAGATTAGAAAAAACGGAAAAATTGGTGGATTCGTTTGAGGTTTTTGCTAAAACTATTCTTTATGTCAGTATTTTCTTGAAAATAAATTTTAAAGATAAAGTTCAAAAAATGCCGATAGAGGGCGCTTTAGACTTTGGAGTAACGAACGACTATTTTTAACTGTTATTTTTTGTATCTCATTAAGGCTGTTCTCAACTGCTCTGCTCAAGAAGCGCAAAACGTTTTGACACATTTACACATTCATTTTTTAACGGAAAGATATAAAATTGGAAAGCCTGACCGCGGAAGCGATTTGGAATCGAACTGTTTTTTCCATTTTTTAATCAATAAATTAGCTATTGAGTTATAAGCGATTTTAATCACGTGACATGGTATTTTTCTCCCCTTATTGACTGGATTTTCTTCTTTCGTTCGGAAGTTCGGTTTAAAATGCCAACTTTGACAGTATTTTCTGAAAAATCTATTGCGTTTAAAAGAAAACGGAAAAAACAGTTCGAAACCTTTTAGTTTCGTGCATTTCCGAACAAAAATGAATTAAAACTTATGTCAGAAAGTTGACCCTTTGGATTTGAGAACAGCCTTAAGTGAAAGTTATTCATTTGTAGATGAGCCTGTGCTACATGTTTTTGAAAATATTTCATTTTTTACATTTTACTTTTTTAAGTGTTTTTAAGAAAACATCTTCAAAATGGTGGCAATCCATACGTCTACAGAGAAAAAAGAAATGAGATAGTCAGACAAGTGACTTCTTAAATTTCTGTAAAAATATTTAAAGACGTGTACTTTATAAGCCAATAAAAATTAATTTTCGATTAATGAGATACTCAGACACGTGACTTGTTAAATTTCTGTAAATATATTTAAAGACGTGGATTTTATAAGCCAATAAAAATTAATTTTTTATTTACCGTGACGACACCAGAATGTAATTACAGTCCTCCCCACTTAACCAAGTCACGGATAATCGAATACCCCGCTTATTCGAATGGAATCCTCCGGAACCGAATTTATTCCTATTGGTTCTATGTTATTTTTCACCGCTTAAACCAAATACCTTTTACGAACGTCTCCGCTTAATCAAATAACAACTGTGTGACCGATCTTTGAAAATGGTCGCGGAAAGCACGTTTCAACTGGAATTTCCTTCCATCTTTTGTCATTTTCGGTTCCTTTACGCTGAAAACAAATTTTCACTTCTTCCTGCAATAATTTCGGCCGGCTGGTGTATAATGGGCAGGTCAAATGATTTCCCCACCTCGATCCCCCCCCCCCCCACCATCCCTTCTTTCTGTTAACTTGCAATGTACCATCACTTCGAGACTCGAGATGGTAGTTGTGATATTTTGCATTCATTCGAAAAATAATTCTATATTTACTCCTTTAAAATTCCACTTAAACAAACCCCTTTAAACGATTTTTTAAGGCAGTATAAATAACGTAAGTTAGAAGTAGCAAAGTTTTTTACCAAATTCAAACGAGCTGCATTAAGTGTGATGTAAGCCATATAATTGTATGTACTGACATATTAAATTAATATGTATATTTACTTTATATTAGCATTTGTATTTATGTTAGTTTATGTTATGTTATTCTATTAACGATTTATTGTGCTGTTAATTAAGTATGCTGTAGAGGGTTATTTTGCCTTTTTGCTACGCATTAAATATTACAGTTTTGATTCCCCGTTTAATCAAATACCCCGCTTAATTGAATATTGTTTGTGGAACCGTCAATATTCGTTTAAACGGGGACTTTTATAATTTTGCCACGTTACCACAATTAGAAATTGTAATATAGTTCTTATATGTAAAAAAATTAATAATATTCTCAATTGTATTTAAAAATTTTGCCAAGTCTATCGGAAATTGAATGTGTATTATAGCTTTTATTAAAGTTTTAAACAAATTTTCCAATTAAGTTTGTAAATTTTTTAAGTGTAACAGCATTCGGAAACATTTGGGGGAGGGGCGGGGGGGGGGGGGGGTTCGTGAGCGAATTCCCTAATTATTTGTATAGAATTTAGTATAGTTTTTTTTAGTAAATTTTTTTTAGTATAGTTTTTTTAGAATTTAGTATAGTTTAGATAGATGTATAGAATTTAGTCATAATTTCTTATATATTTAGTTCTTAAGTTGCCATTTGTTTTTTGAAAATCTATCTAAACTTTAACTTTTGATTTTAAATACAATAAATTATGTCTAAGGCGGATCGATCGAGAGCGAAAAAATTTTCCGTAGTAGACAATATTCCGCCTTAGACAATTTTTACTCTATGCCTATGGATTCGCGGGAGCTTGAAAATCTTTTCGAGTTAGACAGATTTCCGTCTTACACAGAATTTCCCTTACATAGAGTTTACTGTATTTGCATTTGCAATTTCTAAAAACACAAGTGATTTTTTTTTCTTTTTTTCTTTTTAATATAGAATTTTCACTTCAAAAATTTATTAATAATTCCAATTAATTGCAATGTTAAGAAAACCAGGCAATGAATAAAATTATTTTTGAAAAACGGGATTTTGAGGTCTGTAGACAAATCTATAAGTTATACAAACAAACCATTTTCAATTGTCTATTTTTCGTCTAATGCATTATTATTACACCCTTAATTTTTTTCTCCGGATTTATATATCGCCTAACATTTAGAAGATTTCTCCGATTTTCATAAAATTCAAATATATTATTTGTGAGATATTGATGTCTGTTGTTGACAAATGAAAATTGCAATGAATATAACTTTTTGCTTTCTGTTGTGAAGTGTAATTGTGTTAGCTCAGCTCATCGAATAGTAAATATTACTACTACTACCAATAATAATAATAATAATATATATTTTTTTAAAATCTAAAAATGTAATTTTTAGTAGTGTTTTGATTATTGCGTGAGCTGGAAGCATTGTAAATTTAAAGTCCACTAATTAAATGCATTTACATTACATAACACTTGCTCATACTACATAAGAAAATAAATATTTTTACATGTTTCAAAGTTATGCTAGCGGGCGTAGCGACTCATTGTATGGCATGAGATCTTTCTTGTTTTTAAATGTGTAGAAAGTAGTTCAATTCTACATTTAGAGAAGCTTTAAAATATTAATTTTATTAAATTCTTATTATAAACATGTAATCATATTAAGAATTTACAATATAAATTAACTGAAAAATACACATTGAAAGTTACCTGATTTTGGAGCAATTATAGTAAAATGAAGACATGCAGGCATCATTGATCTACATGATTTTCGATAAAAATTTCGAGAGCTTGGCATTATTATCAAACTAATGTTTGTTTATTTGCCTAACTCGTTTAAGGCTTTTCTCAAATGCAAACTGGCTATTTTCTGACAAAGTTTTAAATTCATTTTTGTTCGCAAGCATATCAAATTGGCAGATGACCTTATTTAGAAACGATGCAATCGAACTGTTTTTTCTTTTTTTGGAAACAAACATACAGTCAAATTTGGCGTTTTGAACCTAATTTCTAGAGACGAAAGCGCAGGAAAGGAGAAAAAATCATCATCCTGAGAGAATAATTGCTTATAACCCCAGATGTTAGTCACTTATCGGAAAAAAGAAGAAAACTGTTCGATTACAAAAAATTTCAATAGTTGTGCCTGCAAGTAACATGCTTTTATATTTAAAAGTGAACCAGAAGATGTCTTTTATTTTACAATTGCGCATAGTTGAGCGAAGAAAAATATTTTTTGAAATCGATCATATGAGTATCGTCATGTTCTATAGGGGGCTGATCTACTGTTGATTAAAAACTAGGTACTATTGTTCAAAAACTTGTGTCTGTACGTATGTTCAATCCATGCTTAAAATTTCAAGTTATTTACATTTCATGATATTCACAGTTCTACATTTACTTACATTTTAAACAAATTCGGAAAATATTATTTCATACGGATTAATAATATGAAAATATATCCGCTTTTTGATAAAATTTTTTGTAAATGTAGAATTAAATCACATCATGCTGGCATTACATTTTTTTCGGAAAGCGTAAACTAAAAACCGTAAAATCGACATATTTCAACAAAACAAAAATGATATTTATTCAGAATTTCGGATAGTATTTACATTTCTTTCCTTTTTCCTTCGTAGAATTTAAGGTATTTTAGTTGTATTTTTCAGAATTTCAGTTAAAAATTACAATTGCAAAATAAAATTAATATATCGGACACTAATTAAAAATTTAAAGTTCTGGTATTCATTAAGACATCCCCGGATTCATCTGAATAACAGATGTTAATTTCACCGTGTTGCCTTTCCTATACTATGTCGGAAACACAAGCAGATTTTTGTATAATAGATATAAAAATTAGTTTTAAAAAGTACTTCTATAAATGCTGAAACACTAAATTAAATTCATCGTAACTCATAATCATCATTAACAAAAAAAAAAAAAAAAAAAAATTGCTTTAGTATTGTTGTAATTTTTGTGCTTTTTAAAATTACTTTGATTCAGCTCCCCAATAATAAGAGAAATAATACTATTCAGAAATTATCTTTCATCTATCTTAAGAGGGCTAATATATTGTTTACTTGTTTTAAGTATTGTTGCAATTTTTATACTTTTTAAAATTATTTTGATTTAGATCTCCAATAATAAGAGAAATAATCCTATTTAGAAATTCTCTTTCGTCTATCTTAAGATGGCTAAAATATTGTTTACTTATTTTAGTATTGTTTAAATTTTTATGCTTTTAATTACTTTGATTCAGCTCTCCAATGATAAGAGAAATAATACTATTTAGAAATTCTCTTTCATCTATCTTAAAATAGCTAATATATTGTTTACTAAATATTAATTTTACAGAAAAATAATCGTGTTTCCTTGCTTACTATTATTCTACACATCTGTGTATGCAGCACGTGTTGCATACACTTTTTCATCTATCTTAAAATAGCTAATATATTGTTTACTAAATATTAATTTTACAGAAAAATAATCGTGTTTCATTGCTTACTATTATTCTACACATCTGTGAATACAACACGATGATACACTGAAAAAGACTCCTGTATTTATCCCTAGAACTAGAACTGACTAAACAATCTTTAAAACAAGATAAGAAAGGTATTCGCTGTGGAATCGTACAATAGTCAGGGAACGTATGTCAATTTATTTTTCATTGCACCGAAGCAGAAATCTTAATGAGTTTTTCAAGATAGAGGATGACATGTGTTTCGAGGGGTGAAAATCCTCAAATGCCCGCCCGAAAATGGAGTATTTAACGGTCTGGTTTTTCGCGTTTCGCACTTCCGTATTTTTCAGCACATATTATTATTCATTCCTAATTACTGCTAAAAACTCACACTCATGATTGAACGATTTTGGCTCTCGTACCACTGAATCTATGTTAAAAAGCAGTAAACCAACGTTTAAAATGCACAAAAAATGCGTGAAAAGCAGCAAACAGCTGTTTCGAATCTACAGCGAGATTCTTCTTCAGTGTAAGATAGGGAAAAAAGAACAGCGTGCTAGAAAAAGCAAGGCTGAGCAAAATGATAGACAGAGACGCGCCGACAGCTGTTTGCTGCTTTTCACGCATTTTTTGTGCATTTTAAACGTTGGTTTACTGCTTTTTAACATATAAGTTTTCTGATTAAATATTTCATAACAAATGAAAAGCTAGGTTTTTTGATAGTTTGAGTCCAAGGAACTCTAGACTGTTGAAAATTTTGTGATGGGTTAACCCAATTTTTAGCGCTGCAGTACGTTCAAGCTGGTGAATTTGTACCAACATTCGGAGCTATAGTTCAATCGGAGCTCCAAGTGTTAGAGCTAGATTTCACCATCTCATGGTCGCAGTTATTGTAGCACCAAAATGTGGCTCAATCTACCATAAAAAATTTAAGTGTTTTTATTTTATTTATTTAATTAATTTATTTATTTTTTCATTCTGCAACATTGACGAAAAAATCATTATTTTCTTATTAAAAATTGTTACTACTCTTATTTAAGAACATATACACGTAATTTCAGAGTTTGGAAGTATTTTGGTATTTTGGGTACACGCGTTAACTGATTATTTTCTTATTACTTTCAAACATTTAAAGGTACAGCCACGATTTTTATTTGCTAAGGCTTTAATATTTATGTACTCCGAGATAACGTGGTAACAATTTTTAAATTTCTTTAATACAGTCACGCTTAACCGAGTTTCCGCTTTAAAAGATTTACCGAAGGAAATCGCTAAATTATACTAAGGGATCAAGGAACGTGGTGGGGTAGAGGAGAATTGAAAATTTCAGCGAATGATAATTTATATTATTATTATTATTGTTGTTTTGTTGTTGTTGTTGTTGTTGTATCTGCACGAGAACAGATATGGTAGATAAAATTTTAAAATTGCACTTTTAAAATTTGTGTGGTGGTGGATGTATTTAGATTATTGGTAATTTATTTATAATCGATTCTTAGTTACTAGAGCAACAAATACGGCAGAACTATTTTTTTTATTTAAAGAGATCATATGTAATTAACTTCAGCTCTCAGCCAATTAGAGCAATAACTGTAATAAATTGTGAGTCAAATTATGTGTGTTTTTTTATGAATTTTATTTCCGTGAAGATATTATTTGGAGGGGAAACATATGTGATTGCCTAAACTTCCCCGCTTAATTTGTCTTCCGCGCAAAATTTTCAAAAGTAACACCGCAGAGAAAAGTACCACGTTTGACAAACTCATAAATTGTAGAAAGTAAGTGATATCCCTAAAATTAGCAGCTGTTACTAAGCGCCGAAAGTCTAAAAGTTTTAAAGGTTTAAGTTTTAAAGGTTAAAGTTTGAAAGTCTAAAGGTTTTAAGAGTACAGGGTTTGTACGGGTCCTTGAATTTTCAGACAAAGAAATTCTTTGGTGCCAGTATTTTCTTATAGAAAATCTCTCCGTAAATAAGGCGAAATTTCGCGCGTTTAAACTAGATTTAATCTTCTATAAAAAATAGTGATAAACGGTGTATATAAATGAAAATAACGTTACCCGTACGAACCCTGGAGCATTTTGTCCCTAGACTGGAAAGACTTTTGAGGAGTAAGAAGTTAAAAAGAAAAGCAATCCCACATTTAGACAATGCCCATGCCATCTGAATGAGAAGCTACTGGCAACTGGAGATATCAAAGCATATTTTTTGCCACTAAATGTGACTTCACCAAGACAGCCATTAGATCAAGTTTTCTTGAGAACTTGAAAAAAAAATGCAGAAAGAAGCTGTTAGGAAAGCCGATTGAAGATCTTGAAAAACAAGGAGTTACAGAATATCTCTAAAATACACTTACGATGTATATTGGATTGCCGAAGCATGGGAAGAATTTACGCCAATGACTCTGTAGAAATCGTGATGGAAGATTGTGACACCAGAACAGTCAAATTATGAATATGTAGCTGTTGATGGCGAATCTTGATCCTGCCTCAAATACTTCCTGTTTTCGAAATTTTTTGATAAAGATATTGCTGAATGGATAAACAAAGATGAACAGCAAGAAATTACAGATGACATGATTGCAGACATGGTTGAGAACTGCGAACAAGAGAGCAGTGATGATGAAAACAATGTGCATCTGAAGAAAATGATGCATTCCAAAAGTCTGTTTTCGATTGCAAAACAATTAAATACGTTGAGCAGCAAGAAGAGGCTACACTTGCAGTTCTGATAACACTGATACAGTAGCGTAATATTCCAGCCAAGAAACGTTTATCATCTAGTTAACAAACACGATCAAGGACTGCTTCAAATGAACAATTTCACTTCTCATTTTTATAAAAGCATTGAAAGGGCATATGAAAGAACTGCTAGTACCGTAAAAATTAATAATTTTTTTTTAAATTTATATTTCTTTATATTATAGTACTTAGTGACAATTTACGTAAATTTGATTTATCCATCGTTTTTGCTTATCCGAGTTCAGCTTGGTCCATATTAACTCGGATAATCTGGACTGTACTATGTTTAACAAATTTAAGGAACGACTTTAAAAAAAAATGGAAAATTGCATATAAGTTTAAGTTAAGCAATACGTGAAACAGGAAGTTTTTATGGAAATATATCATATAATGTGATATAACTAAAAAGTCTAAGGCTATAAATTTTCGAAATTTTTTTAAACTCTCTGTTCTGTATTATAACATGCATGTAGAACTTTAAATGCTGCATTTGTAAAAAAAAATTATTCACGTCGCACGGTGGAGTATTTGACCCAAAAACCTGGCCAAAAATGCAAAAATTTAAATTTCGTCAACAATTGTGAAAATCATATTTTTCAATAGCTAACTAATTGGTGCGTCGATCTATGTCTATTTTAGGAACCTGAGTTATATCGGGTGGCTCATGGCCTCAGTTGAAGAGGAAGGTTCTTTGTGAAAAGACGTGGTTTTTTGTTGCTTTTTGGCATTCTTGTTATGTTTATATATAATTTTTTGTGTCTCAATGAATTATTGAATTGAAACTAAACAGGGCTTACGTGTTTAAGAAAGGTCAGAGCTTAGTGCTAAACTATGTGTTAATTTAAATAGTTTAGTTTTTAATGTAATAAACAAACATTAAATGTGTAAAAGGGTTATTTTTGAAGCGTTTGTGGCTCTAATTTAAACATATCGAAAGCTCTTTAAATATGTACTGGGCTTTGCCGGACCATGTTTGAACTATAATTGTATTAGATATAGTCTTGAGTGCCAATTTCTGCAAAAAAAATCTTCCGCATATTGTTGCCATTTTTTTATATATAATTTTTTTTTTCGGGGGGGACTGCTTAAATCCCATTTTTTGCGACAAACGAATTGAAGAGATAAAAACTATATTTTTACTCTCGTATTGCAGGTTTTTAGCTTACAGATAGTGCCTGAGAGCTTTTCCCCAAACAGATTCTGTATGTATGCATGTACGTACCTATGTAAGTACGTACATACGTACGCAGCTCGATACCTCTTGATAGAAATGTCAGATCGGCTTCAAATTGCAAATACTTATTTAGTGAAAAAAGTTTCTCCAATTAGTTTCGGGGCTCATAGATAGAAAATAAGGGGAGAAAGGAGGTAATTAAAGAAGTCTGGAGTAGACGCAGAAATAGTTAAAATGTTGTAAGTAATATTGGAAGTCATAACAAGTAGGCATCGCATTGACGAAAAAAAAGTTCCAAACTTTTGCCGATGAAACAGCAAGAGTGTATGTCAACCTTTACAACTGGTACTCCATGATTCCAACAATGCGCAAGGTTTTGATTCATGGTGGCACTGTAATTAAATAAAAAAGAAAAGTGCCCAGCTAAACTGATGGCATTGAGCTCACAGTCTATTCACACTAATTGTATATTATACTCTTATTTTAAAGAATAATGCCCCTCAAAAAAATACGTGAAGGGGAATTAGCCGCCGTTTCCCACTTTATACTTAACCAGTGAACCTCCAAATCTAATCAGGGAAGCTCCTTATCATAATAAACCGTTATACCAAATTTGGAGCAAATCGAATAATCCTGCAAAAAAAAAACATTTATCTAAATTAAGGGGGTGGACTAGCCCCCCTTTATCCTTAACCAATTAATCCCCGAAACGAATAATGAAGCTCCTTAACATAATAAACCGGTATACCAAATTTGGAGCAAAGCGAATAATTCTGCATGAAAAACCCGTTTATATAAGTTAAGGGGGTGGACTAGCCCCCCTTCCCCCTTTATCCTTAACCAATGAACCCCCAAAACTAATCAGGGAAGTTCCTTAACATAATAAACCGGTATACCAACTTCGGAGCAAATCGAATCATTCTGCATGAAAAACACATTTATCTAAATTAGAGTAGCGGGCTAACCTCCCTTTTCCCCCTTTATCCTTAACCAGTGAACCCCCAAAACTAATCACGGAAGTTCTTTAACATAATAAACCGGTATACCAAATTCGGAGCAAATCGAATCATTCTGCATGAAAAACCCATTTATCTGAATTAAAAGGGGTGGACTAACCATCCTTTTCCCCTTTATCCTTGACCAATGAACCCCCAAAACTAATCAGGGAAGTTCCTTAACATAATAAACCGGTATACCAAATTCGGAGCAAATCGAATGATTCTGCATGAAAAACCCATTTATCTGAATTAAGGGGGGTGGACTAACCACGTTTTTCTCTCTTTATCCTTAACCAATGAACTCCCAAAACTAATCAGGGAAGTTCCTTAACATAATAAACCGGTATACCAAATTCGGAGCAAATCGAATGATTCTTCATGAAAAACCCATTTATCTGAATTAAGGGGGTGGACTAACCCTCCTTTTCCCCCTTTATCCTTAACCAATGAACCCCCAAAACTAATCAGGGAAGTTCCTTAACATAATAAACCGGTATACCAAATTCAGAGCAAATCGAATCATTCTGCATGAAAAACCCATTTATCTGAATTAAAAAGGATGGACTAACCCCCCTTTTCCCCCTTTATCCTTAACCAATGAACCCCCAAAACTAATGAGCGAAGTTCCTTAACATAATAAACCGGTATACCACATTCGGGGCAAATCGAATCATTCTGCATGAAAAACCCATTTATCTGAATTAAAAGGGGTGGACTAACCCCCTTTTCCCCCTTTATCCTTAACCAATGAACTCCCAAAACTAATCAGGGAAGTTCCTTAACATAATAAACCGGTATACCAAATTCGGATCAAATCGAATGATTCTGCATGAAAAACCCATTTATCTGAATTAAGGGGTGGACTAAACCCCCTTTTCCCCGTTATCCTTAAACCAATGAAGTCCCAAAACTAATCAGGGAAGCGCCTTATCACAAGGAACCTAGGAAAAATTTTTGAAGCAAATCGGATGTTTCTATCAAGAGTTATCGCGTTACGTACATACATACATACATACATACATACATACAGAACGGGCGGGCACATTAGCTCTCAGGCTTTGATAGCCTGTGAGCAGCCCCTTTTCCCCCTTTATCCTTAACCAATGAACCCCCAAAACTAATCAAGGAAGTTCCTTAACATAATAAACAGGTATACCATATTCGGAGCAAATCGAATGATTCTGCATGAAAAACCCATTTATCTGAATTAAGGGGTTTGACTAACCCCTTTTTTCCCCCTTTATCCTTAACCAATGAACTTCCAAAACTAATAAGGGAAGCGCCTTATCACAATGAACCTAGGAAAAAATTTTGAAGCAAATCGGATGTTTCTATCAAGAGTTATCGCGTTACGTACATACATACATACATACAGAACGGGCGGGCACATTAGCTCTCAGGGTTTGATAGCCTGTGAGCTAAAAAGCAGTCCTACCCATTGGCCGACTGTCAGAAGGAGCGGCCGAGGCCAGAAACAAACACATTAGACAGTACCGTACAAAGTACTCAAGAAAGTGCAATAGAGAAGATCGCAATAGAGATGTTCCAAATTGGTTTCTTTTAATTAAACTAAGCTATGGATTTGTATGTATACAATATAGTATGCTAAAAGTTAGTTCAGTTCAACGCATAGCACAGTAAAAAATTTCCATTCAGCCATTTCAGTGAATAAACGGAAATGTACTTGAGGACTTTTGTGCAGCCCTGTATATGATCTATAGAATGTATCCACACCAAGTAATATAAAAAAAGAATAGTTTAATTTAAAAACGCATATCACAACTACAAACGCACTTCCAGCAATTATTGGTCATGGACTTCAATAGTTAAATTTATTCTTTTGCCAAATTTTTTCTTGTGTCCCTGTAAATGAACGATATATTCTATGCACACCATATTCTACAATAAGTGCCTTAGTACACCTCAGTGATATATATAAATTTCAGTACGTTTAAAATAGTATTATATCATTAAAATACAGAGCAAACGATTTTTTCCCATAGGCCATAATGTAAGGGAATTCTTTTGGGTGTCTCTGTAAATGAACCGTAAATGCTATAGACTTTATTTACAATACCAAACATGCCATAGTGATACCCAATTACATCTAACAATTTCAAGACAATCAGACTATATTTACATAGAAAAATATTTTTGGCCATGATTTCGTGTCAAATACTCCACTGTGCGTCGTTGTAGTGGTTAAAGAAAAAATATATATTTTAATTCGATTAAAAAAAAAAAAAAAAAATAAATAAATAAAATCACAAAATACATCATATAAAACATATTTTTAGATTTTTTAAAAATGAATATAACTAATAAATTTGTGCAGATTTTGAGGGAAAAGAAATCATTAGCTAATAAAAGTGTTGATTTTTTCCCTTGCGTTTTTCCCATAGAAAGCCTTATTGGAATTGTGAGATCCAAAGCCTGTATTTTAAAAATTAATGATACGACAGCAAAAATTATTGTATTATCTGACAGATACACAGTCCTGTTTTAGCAAACATGTGCGCGCGGTGAAGGTCACCATATTACTTAGACAAGGGACCACACGAGTCAAGATAATATGGGGCGGGACACTTTCTTTTGCCAATCGATCGAGAAATACAACAGAAAACCTATTGTGCATCTCTCAAACCGGGCACGACCTGCGAGTGTTAGGCTGCGTACAGACGCGTATTTTACCTACTTCTCTAGTTTTCTTGGAAAATCTTTTATTCTGAACCCATCTGCGGTTTATTCACAAAAGCAGAGCGGAATCAACAATGGGTCAGGAAATAAGGAGCTCGGCTCTACTTGAAGGAAAGGTTTCGTCTTTTGCCGGACATCAGTTCCTTTCCTGCTAAAGTCGTTAAAAATCAAAGACACCGCGTGGCCACAAAAAACGAAGCCGACACTGATAACAGTGAGAAGGATAGTGCGTGCGCAGCCTTAATCTCTAAATTAACCTTAGAATAACTTGTAAATTAACGTTTTTAAACCATTTTATTTGTCAGTTGAATTAGAAATGATCCTCCAACTACTTCATGTTGCTCAAGATGGGACTAGGTAATAATTTTTGCAGACGCTTCTGACGCGTGCTTGAGTCATAGTTCTTGTTCTGTAAATCAAAGCTATTGTGGAAGGAAGGTGTTAAAATAATAAGAAGATGTATTTTATTTTTTTTTTCATTTACCCATGGTTTGTGAACTTGAGTTTATCTTTTCACAAATTTCGAAAGGCTGATCTTGATATCGTGAGATACGTTTATGGTTGCTTTCTAAACAAAACGCTTCATTTTTACAGGAAAAAGAAATATAGACACATTATTCCATCTATTTTGAGACTGCGTCTAGACAGGCATTCGTATTTCTCCCGATTTAAATGAGACATATTCTAACTAATTTTGCTGGTATTGTGAAGTTCTGAATGCATAACGCATAGTTTATTGATTTTTACTTATTTGCTTATTACGCTGCATTTGGCAAATACTTGTAAGTAAAAGGATTGCAGCTGTAAGCTTCGTTAATGTAAAAAATAAAAATAACTCTAAAAAATAACTCTAATGTTTTAAATTATAATTATTATTAAATAAAAATTGTTAGTATATTTTATGCAAATAAGAGGAAGCCACGCTAAATATTCTTTTATTTTTCCTAAAAGGTACAAATTTTGTTTTTGTGCGAGTTCGTTTTAATATAATGGACCTGTATAAATTCCAAAAAAGCTTATTATATCAAGATGTTCAAACTTTCAGAAGTTTATATAATCATAAAATAAATATTCAAAATCTTTTGAGATAAATTGAATTTCCTAGGATTTAAACTGAATTCTTGAAATTCATAAAATATCAAATATTTATTTAATTTTTAAAACAAGTCATTCAGTTAGACGTTTCTTTGTTTCTTTTAACATTTTCAGAATTACATTATTCTAAGAATTCTTACCTACTGAATGTACATACTTTATTAATATTCAATAACTCAACATCATTCTTTGTGTCTTAAACGAAAGCTGCGACAGTTACTTGGAAAAATCGATAACTATCTCTTTCTATATATATATACTTAAATTAGAATAAAAATTTGTGCTTGATTATTTCGTATCTTTCTCATGTTCTTTCATTATAAAGTTTTAATAAAAGCTTTTGATTAAAATTTAATTGCATTAAAACTAATTTTTTCTGGGAGTCGTGCGTGCTTAAAAAGTAATATATTGTTTTAAAATTTGTTTAAATTTATTAATATGTCTACTACTCATACAAATTATAAACTTCCTGGAGACACCCCACACTAAAAATAATATACTGTTTTAAAATTCATTGAAATTTATTGAAATGTCTGCTTCTCCGGCAAATTTAGAATTTTTTTAGAAATTTTTAATTTTTGTCTTATTTTTTATCTATATTTTGATGGACATCATTCAATAGGAGAATGTTAACTATTTTTTAACAACAAATAGTTCACACGCATATGTTTCTTTGCTATTAATTCAAGAGAAGTTTGTTTATTATATCTACTACTTTTAGGAAAAACTAGATATTTTTTCATACTTCATAGAAAAACTTCATGAAAATTCAGTAATTGTTGAGAAAATCACAAAAAATTTTCTGCTTTCAAAATGTACAATTGTACTTTCCAGTATGCGAAGTTGATTGTTTAATTGCTGTTTTTATTTTAAATGCTGTACTTCTAAAAAAAAAAAAAAAAAAAAGAAGAAGAAGAAGTGTTGCAATGGGTAATATGTAGGATTCAAATGGGTATTATTCAGTGCCACTATTTCTGAATAGTAATATTCGCCTTATTTAATGACAGAAATTCTGCAATTAAATAAGGGGATGGTTACTATTTAGAAATAGTGTTACCTGAAATTCAAGGATTATTTTAACACTGTAATAAACCTTGTAATATAGTAATACTTAGTGCCCTTTGTACTTGATAACCTTAAGTATGCATATTTTAGAAAAGTATGGGCATAAGCGCCTTGTTTATTGGACAAAGTGGATGACAAATTCAATTTGCAATTCAGGTATTAGTAGAGTATACTAAGTAGTTCGGAGCTTGAGATTTCGGCCTCTTTCGTTCATGTATGCTAAAAATGATCATAGCGCCCTTAATCAACCATTTAACTCCAAATATCATGCAATGACGCTCAATCACGCAAAAGAAAATACTATAGATGTATATTTCTGGCTTGAAATTTCTCAGTTTGCTCACTCGATAAGTTTGTACTCGGCCTCGGCGTATTTTTTGACAATTACATTGTTAGGTATTCTAGACGTAAATGGAGTTTTTCGCGCCGGACGAAGCATAAAAATATCTTTGACCTACTACTTCTAATGCAGCTATCACGTTTTCTTTGTTTTAAAGTTGTTACCCGTAGATTTTTTTTTCTTTTTCGATAGTTAAATTACCAACACCCTAAAAATTGCACGTGTAGTTTTTAATACATTTTTATAATTTGTCATAATTGTCTGAACTTTGGAAGATCTGCATTTGATTTGGCTCTTCATTTTCGTGATTTATGAGTAAAATCATAGAAACAGGTGTAAAATTTTATAGACTGAATGAAAAATAGGTTAAAGCTCATACAAATGACTCTGGTATAGAATCATACGGCGAGTTCCCTTTGTTAAAAATAAATATTAAATGTCTGATTAATAAATATCATTTTTTTACATTACATGCTTAGTTATCATCAAAAATGAAACTTTTGCTTTTTAACTAGACTTTGTACATTACATCACGGTTTTAATTCCGAAAATTTACATGCGGTTTAATTCTACCTTCAACAAAATTAATGATTCATCATGAAATATATGGGAAAGTCTAACTAACTGAAGAAATGAAGTCTTATATTAGCGTATTGCCATTGCTCAAATTTATATGACATCTCCTTTGTTCAAAATTCATTACATCCTGGACATTTTAATTTCCTTTTTTACTTCTATTTTCTTTTTTTCTCTTCCAAAGAAATGAAAATTTTGTCTTTCTCTTGACTTTATAGAGCTAAACTATGATCACTATTCCGATAATATCTGACAATTCTTTGGGAACGTCCATTCGTTTCTCTTGTGATAATTAGAGCAAATTTTCATATATAATTCCAATTATTTTATTACAAAATATAAGTAAGATAAAAATTGATATAACCAGCTAAATACCACTGTATTCCACACACAAACATATATCTAATTTATAACAAAAAAAAATATATATATATTATACGACTCTTGTGACACTCTGACAAAATTTTGATTAATTATATAGACAAGGGAAATGCTTTTTGTTACAAATTAGATATATATTAAATGAGTGGAGCACAATAGTATTTTACTGGTTATATCACTTTCTATCTTAATTATATTTTATAGTAAAATAATTGCAAGTATTTGTAAAAAACCACACGAATGGTCACAAGAGTAACAGTGGACGTTCCCCTTTATTTATGTGAAATTTGTGATCCATAGGTACACGCACAGAGTTATTTTATCAACTCACTATGAAAGATTAAAAGTTCAGGTTTCTGCTCTGGTCGGTAGATATATTTAATAATTTAAGCAAAGTTTTGTTAAAAATTTCAATTTAGTCCCATTTTAAATGTGAAAATTTTCAATGATAAGCTATAAAATTAAATTGAATTTTGAAATTATCACTTACACATTTTTATTTCTGATTAAATCTTCAATTATCCATATTAATTTCACAATATAATATGTGTGTGTATACTTAGGCAATGACCAAATTTGAACGTATTTCATAGGCAAAAAGCCTTGAACTGCTGATACATGACAATGATGAAATACATTGATGAAATACAATGATGAAATTTCTTCAAGTAACAATGTAAAGACGCTGTTTTAGTGCCGGAAAATTCCAAAATTTTATAATACTTAAATTATCCTAACTTAGGGAGTATTGTTAAAAAATAATGGAATTTTTATTGTTTTGCATGTTAGGGAATGAAGAATTTTTCTAAATCTAACTTGTAGAACCCAGCAGTCGTACAAAATTTTAAATTTTGTAACATTTAAATAATAATATTTTGACATAAATGGTTTCTCTCTATTCTAAAAAAAAGTAACTACCGCTGTCACCGCCGCCGCCGGTTTTGAATTTTTTGTGACCGGAGGTCTTTCTTCGTTAATATTGAGAAAAATAATGCATACAAAAATATTAAAATCAGTGGTTTTATACAGAAATGTTTGATAAACACGCTGATGCAGACAGTTTTCAAATCGAAGAATTATTTTAAGAGATATTTAATGCTAAAGTTGGACAAAATCGTTCCACTAAAAAAGTTTTATAGCAGCAAAAACTATACATGGCAGTGTAATCATTTTTAGACCATTTTATGCGTTAGAATTTGCCGGAGTGCAGATTGCATTATTTTTTTTATTTTGACTCATTTTTTACTGTTTTATTTCTATTTTAAATTCAAATTTTCAGCATTTCTAGAGATATTTTTTACAGATTTCAGAAAATTGTACTAATTTAAACTGTTGCCAACTGTATAAAAAGCGCAAGCAATAATGTTTGCTTCAAATTAAAAATTTATTTACACGTGACTATTATGAACAGGAAAAAAACTTTCAAATTAGAATTAAATAATTATGTATAAAAAGCAGGAACTTGTTAAAAATTACGTCATAAAAAGTATACACGTGAATTTTAAAAGAGAAAGGATATTGTAAAATAATAAATTCATTAAATGCGTTAGAAGTCTTAGGAGAAATTACGTCATATTTACGTCACATTATAGTTATTACATAAAATGAACACAAAATAATATTGCAAAAAAGTTTAAATTTAGAAATTGCGCTAGACATTTATTTAATATTTTGAGAAAATATTTTCAACTATTTTTGTTAGGAAAGCGCAAATAATATTTCATTGCTAACAAAAGTACTTTCACGCGATTATTTAAAAGAGAAAGAATAGCTTGGTAAAAATTACGTCAGATTAAAAACGATTAATTTAAAATGTCTCATTTAAAAGAACTTTCTTTTCGCTTTGTTAAAAAATACCAGGAGACAAAGACTCTGTTTACTTAATTCCTTTTATATTAGCTGATTTTGAAATGTTGTTACACGTGTCTACGTCATCAAGTTATTTTTATTTCGACGTTTTATTTGTATTTTTATTAATGGTGTACGAATTTATTTGTTCTTTCGTTATTAAAAATAAAAATTATGTCAATTTGTATAATTTGGCGAGTGGTTTGGCGATTTATATAATTTGGCGAAATTGGTCGACGGGATAATCAAGTAGTACCGCAGCGGATTTGGCGTTAAAATTCCCCAATCAAAGATAAATGAATAGAAATTCGTTTACAGGGAGATCGCCACTGTTTTTTAAATTATAATTCAATCTTTCGAAATCTTTTTAAAACCGATCAAATTAGCGTGCATTTAGAGCCTGCGGTGTCTGGACGGGGGTTGGCGAGCGTAGCTCGTAGGGGGCCGAGCCCCCTAGTTCATATAAAAAAGAAGAATATCTGAACCATTTTGTAGTTGGTACTATACTTCTAAAACTAACGGTTTAGGAAGGAGATATTGGTCAACGATACAAAGTAACACCCTGTATATATGTCTGTTATCTGCGCCAGAATTTCCATCTGTGTGGGGTTTTGAATCATTATTATTCGTATGATGAATAGAACAAATTTTCTATATTTTTATAAATTTATGAGTTGGGCGTCCTGGATCTGCGTACAAGAATAATATGTAAACCCAAATTAATATATATATATATATATATATATATATATATATATATATATATATATATATATAATATATATATACTGACAACAACCACTGATATACACACTGTATAAAAAATAGCTATCAACTGGACAATATTATGAAAAATCTTAAATGTGTAAACAATATGGCGACATATGATTTCAAAGATCTTTTTAATAATATAGATTTTTTAGATCTGCAAAATATTATAAATGCATTGTTTAAAAAGTATCATCATAAACTGGATTTACCATTTAATATAGATATAGCTTATTTTAAAACTCTAACAAATTTCATTATCTATAATAACTATATTTTGCAAGATAACACATTATATTTATAGAACGTCGGTATACCACAAGGTGGATGTACATAAAGTTTCTTATTTGACTTATATAACTATAAACGCACTTTTACTAATACTAATCTACATTTATATCGTTATATTGATGGCATAATTTTAATTCCCACTGATCAAACTAATATTTCTCAATTTCCAGTAGATTATCCCACTAATTTAGAATTAATGGAAAACCTCCTATATAACAATACAATTAACTGTTTAGATCTTAAAATTACATTAAAAGAAAACAAAACAATAACTGATCTATATGAAATACATAAAGAATTTAAATTCAAAGTTAATACATTTACTAATTTTAAATTTTGTCTTCAGAATTCTGTATATCGAAATATAATCTTTAATCATTTATATAGAATAAAGAGTTTATGTTCTTTTCATCTAATTAAGAAATATATTAGAAAACTAATTTATGATGCATTAAATGATGGTTTCCCACAAAAATTCATATATTCTTTAATATATAATTAATACTTAAATGATCTTAAAAAACAAATTAACACATGCGTAAAAAATTACAAAAAATATATAAATATCAAAATAATTATAAAAAAATTAAAAATTGTAAAATAATAATAAAAAATTATTATAGGACGGTTGGGTGGGTAGATGTTAGAGTACG
This sequence comes from Maratus speciosus, assembly GCA_963932465.1. Lineage (NCBI taxonomy): Eukaryota > Metazoa > Arthropoda > Arachnida > Araneae > Salticidae > Maratus > Maratus speciosus. Next base: position 138,829,068 of record OZ010787.1, on the reverse strand, counting down.
GAGGAGGGTGGCGTTGTCTGGATAATACGCAATCGTTAATTTATTTTTTTTAAATGGGACATTTGATTTATAACTACGTTGCTAATACACATTTTATAATGGATGTTGATTCGATACTTTTATTTGTATAATGGTGTAGTTATATTTATATATTTATTAATTCATTTTAAATTCATTCATATTTATTAATATTTAATAATGTTAACAATTAACTTGTATTTAAATTTTAGCCTACTCAGGACAATATCGTATTAATTTCTAATACATAGTATACTATCTTAAATAAAAATAACATGCATGTTTTAATAAATTTATTATTTATTGTTCCCTCTCCCCTTAAATTATGTGTATTTAATTTTTAAGAAAGTTTGTAGACACATTAAATGTAAATTATTAATTTCAAAGTTTACTTATTATTAATATTAATTAATTAGCATCTTAATTTTAATTTTTATATTTAATTATAAATTAATTTAAGTGATGATGCAGTGTTGTCACAGGAATTTAAATTGTGATATGTTATAGCGAGGTACACATATTTATGTGAAACGTTAATAATCATCATTTTCAGCATTTTACATATCTTTTTGATTTAATGTATCAATTACTAATTTTTTTTATAATACAATTGTATATATTTATTAACATATTTTTAATTGTTATTTAATTATCATATATCTATCTCTAAACAGTATTTGCTTTAAAATTGAATCCATTAACCACTTCACCGGCTGCCCCGAGATAACTCGGGGGTAAAAGCACTGTTTCCCCATACCCTTCGCCGGTGAAGTGGTTAATAGTTATTAATAGTTTTTATTTTACTAATAAGTCAATAGATGAGAGAACCACACTGATTCATTTGAATACATGGAGCAGTTCATTCTCAGTTCTAAATTAGCTATAGAGGGCGCTGGTGTTATATATAATGGGAGTTTCCTTGGCTATACTGTATATTATTGATCCTTGGTCCACCATCATATAAAAAACTTTTTTGGCATTTGTCATGCCTACTGCTAAGACAGTATGGATTTTAATTTGGTAATTTGTTTTTTAATTTTCCGCTATCCTTTTAAATTTTGTTTTATTTTCTACTTAATTGGTGTTCAATGGTTTATTTCTCTGTTTTATGTGTGTGGTAGCCCCAAATTCATGTTCTTTAGCTAATTTATGGCTAATATGAAGATGAAACCACACATTTTATTTGTGGAACTTGAGGCATTTAGGAACCAGTGATTCCGGAAACTTTTAGCCGGTATCGTCGGTACTTTTGAATATTATTCGACCCATAAAAGTTAGCTCAAATTTTTAGATGAAATAACCCTATTTGGTGATTCGCCAATTTGGTGATAACGGCTGAAGGTGGTTTCGCCGTAAAAAGGACATTGCACTCTGATTTTGATCTCGAATTACTTTAATTCATCTTTTAACTGATCCCTTAATGAAGGACAAAATCATGTGCAAAAATCCCAAACTTTGAAGTTTGATAACTGGGTCAATTTTTGTAGTACAGATGTCAAACTTTTTGTGTTATATCTGTTATGATATGAGTAAACTTTTACTAAATATAACTATAGGGACTGGGGGACCGTATAAAAAAAGTTAGTTTTCGCAATGTTTATGAAATTCATTTTTTACTTTAAATAATGCCACAACATGAATATTTAGCTCATTTGAAACGTTTTTGTAATTGGAACTATATGTCTACCACCAACGGTTGAGAAATTAAAGGTTAGCGACAGATAACATATTGCACCCTGTATATAATATATATATATATATATATGTGTGTGTGTGTGTGTGTGTGTGTGTGTGTGCATTGCTGACATTTCTCTTACTTTGTTTTTCTCATTTTCCATTTAAAAACGGTTTCCTTTGAAAATTGGAAATAACCGTATGCTAAATTTATTTTGTCTATGTTTTCTTTTTTTTAATGTTTGCTGTACACCTTACTCATTCGCGCAAGAAAAATGGTATTTCTATTTATCTTTCATTTTTAGCTCTGATGGTGGTCAATCCTATTTTTAACTATTTCGTTTTACATATTGCACTGAAGACGAGGACACCATTTTATGAAGCCTTGAAATAAGTATATGCTAAATTTGTTCTGCCTGTAGATTCTTCGCTTTATGTGGTGTTTTACACTTGCGTGTTCACACTATCACGTTTCTGTACAGTAGAACCACTACTAATCGAGCCTCCGTCAACTAAGGTCTCTATTAATCGAGTCATCAATCAATATTAAAAAAGCATTAGAAAAGTTCTGTACAGTTCTCCCAGGGAATTAAAAAATAAAACAGTTATAATTTGTCCGGGATTTGCAAAATCTCCGTTTAATAGAAACAGTTCATGACGCCTTTAAAAAGTTATTTTTTTTTTGGTTGGTGACACACACACACGCGCGTATATATATATATATATATATATATATATATATATATATATATATATATATATATATTAATTGATTAATTTTATTTTGAAAAAAATAATTTCAAAAGAAAAAAATCATGTCCGTCAAAAATCATGAAGAAAAATTGTGGTTCTTTCACTGTCTGCGCATTTTTCATAAATTTATTTATTTCAGCTTTTCTAATGAATATTTTTTTTCAAAATGCAATTTTATATGATCAAGTTTAGCTTTTATTTACCCCGTGTTCGATTATTCGAGGTATTTGTGTTCCCAATTATCTCGGACAGTCGAGGATCTACTTGTATTGTTAGTTATTGAATGCATTGGGAGGTGTTTCAAACCCCTTCACTACGCCATAGGCTTTATCATGACATAACTTTAACCACCCACACTCAGCATTTCTTTAATGTGATTATTATCAAATCGTCAAAATCAAAATATGAATTACTAATATTAAGCAACAGACAATTCATGTAATGTAATTAGACTGGGAGTGGGAGATATCGAAAAGATATCACATTCAAATTTCTTTTTCCCTACATGAAAATTAAAATACAGTTTTCTATTAAATTTCATTAGCAATCACCCTTTATATTTTTTTCTGTACCCGATTCTTTACTTTTGAAAAATGCATTTAACTACTAATGCATAATTCTCACTTTCAGTAAATTGATAGTCTTAGCTAAACCTACGCCACGGCGAACTTCACAACAAACTGCGGGAGGTTTGACGGCCTTTGTCTGATGATGCTTCATCCACAAAATACCGGTTTTTATACAAACCGAATTTTCGTATGTTTTTCTGTTCTGTTGTTATCACAAGGGAGATGAGGGGGATTGCACAGACCCCTAGGCTTTTCTGATATGTCATTCATGCTTTTCTTATCGCGAATTCAAGAAAATGAGATAAAATCAAAACAACCTGTAATGTCATTCTTATAGAAAGGGATCCTTTCGTGTGTCTAGAATCTAGCTGGAAATAGGTAATTGCTACAACCTGTTTTATTTTACTTACAATAGTAATAATAATAATAACATTAATAATTTTTTCAATAACTAATTTTAAATTAATCATAATTTCGAAGAGTAAATAACGTTTCCAACTATTAAAAACATATAAAATTGCTACAAAAAAATTCTTGTAAAAACAAAAATTAATTCTGTGTTAGCCTAAGGTGCATAATCTTTAAATAATCATACGTGTTTCTGTTTGTGTGCACCGTAAATTGAAATGTCTGAAATTCAGACAATTAAGTGTCTGAAACGGAGTGTTCAATTTTCAGACGTTTTAAAATGTCTTAATTTTTTCAGACACTTTTGAGTCTGAATTTCAGACACTTCAAACGTCTAACTTGCAGCCTTTATTTTTTTTTTTTTTTTTTTTTTTTTGGAAGCATTATGCTTAGCCATGTTTGACCGCGTTGAATCATGGAAAAGATATTTGTCCATGGTCCCATCCCCTCCACCTCATACAACTTGATTTTAGAGGCCTCCAAAGTTAGTATACAATTTTCGCGAAGCTGATAATTTATATCTTTTTCGACATCTTACTGATTATAATCAATATTTGAATTTCAGAAGTAGAACAAGATTGAAAATAAAAAATATTTATCTAAATACAGCAAAACCTCTCAATAGCGGGCACCTCGGGACCGTAGAATTTGTCCGCCAATCGGAGGTGCATGCTTTTCCGAGATAAAAGTACATAAAAAATTTGTATGTTGTGAATAAAAAATGTGTTTCCTAAACATTGCTGTCCTCAATTTAGGAGTGTATATTAAGGAAATTTTACTGCAAAACCTTAATACGGACAACTTTAGCGAACACTCATCTTTTTCAACGTAGACATATATTTTTACCTCAGAAAAGCGAACACCTCGAATAGCAGACAAATTCAGCGTTCTCAAAGTGCTCCTGATTGAGGGTCTTTACTGCATTTAGATTTTTTTATTTATTTAGTTTCTAACCTATTATTATACTTTAGAAGCTCAAGATATTGATTATAATCAGAACAATGTCGAAGCAAATTAAAAATATTAGCTTTACAAAAATTGCATATCTAATTTGGGGACGCCAAAATGGTAGGGAGGGGGGAGGGAAGACTATCCAGTTTGCCCATGCTTCAATCAAATCCTTTTTCTTAAAAAAATCCAACCCTGCATTATGTTCTCTAAATTGAGGTATCCGGTATTTGGGAATGTCCGTTATAGAGGTTAATGGACATTCCCCCAATTCCGGGCAACTCTATTTATCAAAAACACTTTTAATCCAAAACGCATACATATTTGTTTATTTTGCCTCACAAAAGACACCTCCGATTATCGAACAAATTCCGTCATCCCGAAGTATCCGTTATTTAGACATTTTGCGGTATCTTGTTGAATGTATTCTGTATATTTAATCTTGTCCTACACTAAAAGTTCAAAACATTCATTATAGCGGGGCCGTCGTGAAACAACTTTCTTCTCCCGTAAGAGAAGAAAGTTGTTTCGCGACGGCAGAGAAGAAAGTTGATTCGCGACGGCCCCGATTATAGTCGGTGCAATGCCGAAAAAGATTTAAGATATCAGCTTTACGAAAATTGCATACAACCCCCCCCCCCCCCAACCCCCACCCCACGAAAAAAATGAAAATTCATATCGTTTAAAATTTAGATTTTTAACAATTTTATATCGCCACTTGGGCAATGTTTTTATATAGATCAAAGAATAATCACATGTTTGTGCTGTAAGCATAGGAACCCGAGAACTTCATCGCCGAGCTATTCACATTTAGCCAGATACCGTATTTTCGGGTGTATAAGCTGCTCTATTTGCTCTTAAAATGCGCCTTAAAATCTTATACAAAGAATGAGATTAATGACACTCCAAATGGTATTCCTCATGTTTCTATGATATTATGCTTTTGTTGATATTATGATTTTTTTATGATATCATGCTATGATATTATGCTTTTGTTAGTGGGTCAATCCATTTCAAGTGGTCCAGAAAATCATCAATTCGTTGCTTGACCATTTTTTGTACAACAACCCTAACATGATGGAAGTTCAAACTGACTATTATTTTAATTTTATTAATTTTTGTTTGTGCATGGTGGCCATCTTTGTTTCCTTGTCTGCAGCAATTTTCTCACAAGAAGGGTTTGCGGAATTGTAAATAATTCATCGTTTATTTATCCAATTCAACGGCGGATTAAAGCAATTTGTACAGAATACATTGGGCTAAAAAACTGGTAATGGAGTAGTTTCCGAAACTAACTGCTTATTGGTAAAATTTAAGCATAAAGTTTCAGTTTTTTTCCAAAATTTGTCCGTTTACAAGAGCAAAATTTTCTAGCAAGGAATACTGTCAACATGACATAATTTGTTTTACAAATAGGCCGATAGTACTTGTACTCACACGCCGAGTTCCAGATCTGGGACTTGCTTTCTCTTCGCTAAAAAAATCCCAAATTTTTCAAAAATGTCGAAAATCGCACTTTTCAGGCTTTGATATCTCTGGTGGGGCACGAGATACAAATCTGAAAAATTTTTTTATAAGAGTATTGTATGGTAGTGGAGGATTGAAGGAAGGAAGTGACACAAAAAATTTCAGGATGGAGATTTGACTACAAGCTGAGATATGGCAAGGGCAACATGTCAAAACAATACTGCCAAACTATTGTTTTGTCGTAGTCACAGCTAAGTATTTATCTCAGAGTGTCATTTAAATTTACGTTTTCGATTATCTTTAAAGAATAGTAACAGAAAATAAAGCCCTTTGCAAATCTTAACAATTAATTTTAAAAATAATTATGCCTAAGGCCATACATTTTATATGGTTTCAGTAATTTTTGTTGTAAGTAATTTTAGTAACTAAAAGAAACCTCAGCACTTTTACATAAAGAAAAAAAAATTCTATACAAGACCTGAGACAAAAACAACATAGGGAAAAAGAAAAGCTGTTAATGTTGTCATACTTGTTGAGACAAGATCAAACGTGTCAAAACACATTCTTACTTGTTGGTTCAAAAACCACAACTTTGATCTTTCTCAAAATTCTATTTGTAGGAACCAAGTCTTGCCATCTCTTGATAACTTGATTGAAGATCTTGGCCCTACTGGCTCATAGAAATATACTTTGAAATCACTATGTGCAAGTCTCTATTCATTAATAATTCCTAGCTTACTTCTTATGCAAAAATGTGATTTTTCTGCAGTATAAATTTTGAAAAGGCTTTGGGTATCTTTACTTTCTGAAAATTACTTGAGGCTGATGCATGGTAACATCGCATAATGTTTCATTTACAGGAACATACTTTTGATAGGAACAAGTTTCAGGGACTGGCAAGCAGCATTAAAATTGTGGTTTTTAAACCAACAAGCAGGAATGTGTTTTGACACGTTTGATCATGTCTCAAAAAGTATGCCAACATTAACAGCCTTTCTCTTTCCCTATTCCTGTTTTTGTCTCAGGTCTTGTATATATATATATATATTTATGTAAAAGTGCTGAGGTTTCTTTTAGTTACTAAAATTACAACAAATATTACTGAAACCATACAAAATGTAGGCCTTAGGCATAATTATTTTTTTAATTAATTGCAAAAGGCTTTATTTTCGGTTACTATTATTTAAAGATAATCTAAAAAATAAATTTAAATGATACTCTGAGATAAATACTTAGCTGTGACTAGAACAAAACAATAGTTTGGCAGTATTGTTTTGACATGTTGCCCTTGCCATATCTCATCTTGTAGTTAAATCTCCATCCTGAAATTTCTTGTGCATAACACTACCATACAATACTCTTATGAAAAAAATTTTCAGATTTTTATCTCATGCCCCACCAGATATATCAAAGCCAAAAAAGTGTGATTTTTGTCATTTTTGAAAAATTTGGAATTTTTTTTAGCGAAGAGAAAGCAAGTCCCAGATCTGGAACTCGGCGTGTGAGTACAAGTACTTTCGGCCTATTTGTAAAAAAAAATTACATCATGTTGACTGTTTTCCTTACTAGAAAAATTTCCTCTTGTAAACGGACAAATTTTTGAAAGAAACTGAAACTTTATGCTGAAATTTTACCAATAAGCAGTTAGTTTCGGAAACTACTCCATTACCATATTTTTAGTCCAATGTATTCTGTACAAATTGCTTTAATCCGCACTTGAATTGGATAAATAAACGATGAATTATTTACAATTCCGTAAACCCTTCTTGTGAGAAAATTGCGGTAGATGATGAAACAAAGATGGCCGCCATGCACAAACAAAAATTAATAAAATTAAAATAATAGTCACTTTGAACTTCCATCATGTTAGGGTTGTTGTACAAAAAATTTCAGATTTTTTAAAAATGGTCGAGCAACCAGTGCTGGACCACTTGTAATGGATTGGCCCTAGTACTGTATTTAAAAATGAAAAAAAAAATAGTTACTTAACTAACACAATTTACGTATATATTTAATTTTAGAACAATAACATTTTTACAGATTAATTTTACAAATTAGATATTTATGTGTTACTGATTTTCTAAACAATTTTGAAATGTAAGGTCAGGATATATATGTATGTATATATGCTGTGTATAACATATTAAAATTTGATTTTTTATTTGTATGTCACGACAATTCCCCCTAGCATATGGAACGCAGCGGGATGAGATTAAGACCAGTTATCCGCGTGAATCCGAATCCGAGTATGTTATAAGCTCTCATAATTTCATAATTTCAGTTAGTTTCCGAGATAATATATTTTTTTGTAAATTTAACGAACTTTCGCTAAAGATAAAAACAAAATTACTCCATTTTTGTAAAAGAAAAAGGCAAATAATACGATGTCGTCCGCTATCTGAAATGGTGCACAAATATCTTTATTGTTATTTTATTTGAATATATAGATTTAATAATTTTTGGTTTACATTCTCTTAAAAAATAATGTAAAAAATATTAATATGACTTATTCAATAAAATTGAGCATTCAGTAAAATTATCATAAAAAAACTGAAGATTTTAATATTATTATTATTAATCCATATGGAAATAATATTTTGCTAAGTTGTTTAAAATGTAAATGAATGGACTGTGAGAGAACATTGAGTGGATCATGGAGTCTGAGCATGAATACAGGGCACATGCTCAGAATATAACAATATATGTCCAAACTAGAGCAACCTACCGCACTACAGAAATTGGCCGTACTCGCCTGGATGAATTCGCTCAGGTGAGATAGACAAGAAAGCAAACATTACATTGGCATTAATCGCAATCTCTCCATATATTTTTTAAAAATCCTCTCGACCAATGGCATTTTATTGCCGAAATATCATCATTTTCTTCTAAATTTCTTATTGTACTCTAATTATATCAAAATGTAAAATTTTCAGTTCATTTACATTGTAAACAGGATTTCTTTCTTATAATGCGAAATTTAATATAATTAATATTATAATTTTTTTTTCAAATGTAGAAATTTCCAAATGTAAATTGGATTTCTTGTTTCCCAAAAAATCGAAAGATCTCATACAATGCAAATGCAAGATATCGGGTTGCTACACCAGCTAGATCTGTTTAAATTTTAAATTAGGTATTACCATTTTTTAACTTTCATGCTTTTTCTAAAAAAAAAAGTGTTACATTTTCGTGTGCTTCTTTTACATCACAAGATAAGGTAACTGCTGCATTTACCAGAAAACCAGATAATGGAAAATCGTTATTCTTTTACATTAATATTTTTAAGTTCAGAAAAACAATTCTGTGACAGGCTGAATCATTTCAGATTTTTTATCGTTTCAAAAAATAATTTAATTAACTGGCAAAACTTTGCCGTTCACAAGATCTTTATGACAATGGCTATTGATATTTGCTAAAATCCCACGCAAAACTGGGGAGTATTTAGGTTTTATATTAATGCAATCATTGCAGTTTATGCATGATTTAGTTTTATCTGATTCAGGAAGCTAGACTAATTTAAATCAATGAGGAAATTTTATCGTATGATTGAATCATCGGTAAAAGAATTATCTTGATATTTTTAAAACTGATTCTCCTTCATAATCGCCGCGTAGTTTCATTTTCCCCATGATAATGACGTGAGTTTGTTTCTTGGAGTAGAAATAAACTGTAAAAGAAATTATCAGATTACAAATGTTGCTTTAAAACAAGAAAAAAAATCATGCGTCAATCACAGATTATGAAACTCTTTCCAACACATTCAGAATACTGTCAAACAAAACTTAACCATTAAATAAGGGGGAAGATGATATCTTAAGTAAACAATTTCAAAACGCATAACATATTTGAAAACACGATTTCAGCAATTGCCATCTGTAGTTGAAAAAATATTCGAATTCTTTTGTGCAGTCCTGTATATGATTTATAGATTTGTATTGTATACTACATAATATGGAAAAATTTAGTTCAGTTAGGAAACGAATAATACAACTGAAAATTCATCTTCAGCAATTTCCGCCAATAAGAAAAATGTACTCCATTTTTTTGCGCATCCCTGTATATGATCTATAGCATTTATACACATTAAACAATATGCAGAAAATTAGTTATATTTAAAAACCGCAAGCGATAGAGCACTCCCAGCAATTATCGCTTATACACAGTTCTGTGTAACAGAATTATTTTTTGTGTCCCTATAAATGAACAATAAATGGTATCTACAGTCGTGGAAAAAATAGTAATCACCCCTTACTAACTCTGCGAAAAATTATCGTAGAAGAAAGTTACTGGTACCACACGATTGGTAATAAAGTTTATTTTTAAATGATGTATATAAAATTTGCTTAGGGGGTCACCTACATATTGAAACGAACCATAACTTTTTTCCCAATAGCAGTACACGATTCTGACAGCATAAATGTACAACCTTCAATTAGCCTAAGGACAAATTTTTATGCAATTCGTACGATAAGTTTCCGAGAAATTAATTATTTTAAAACGAGCGTGTTTTAGGGGCTGTATCTAAATTGAAGTTCCGTACTCGATTGTTGACCAAGAGAGCCTTAAACGTCATTGAAGCAATCATTGAAGACTGCGAGATTTCAGGATAGGATAAGAAATTTCAAAATATCTAGTCACTTCTATCATAGACGACCCCTTAATCCTTCATTTTGCTGTTTTTTAAGCATAATTTGAAAACTACTTGGAAGAAAAATGTTAAATTTTGGATTTCCATGAAGAATGACTTAATAAATCTATATCCATCAAAAAAAAAAAAAAAATTGTAGGTTGCAATTCATAATTTTTCAAGTATTAATTTCATAATTCATAATTCATATCATAAAATTATAAAAATTGCAAATTCAACGTATTTATGTTTGAGTATTTTAGTATTATTGCTACACAAAAAATTAGCATATTAGAAGTATAATTTCAGGAGATATTAATGAAAATGTAATTTAACATTAGAAGCACTATATTTTGAATAATTATAGTTCAGAAACTTATCATTCAAATGACTTGAAAGTTGATGACTAGGCATAGTTTGAATCGAAGATTTGAAGTATCTTGTTAAAATTGGGTATTGCCATTGAAAAAAAAAGTTTGGGTTCATTTTAATATGTAGATGCCCCCCTACGCAAATTTTATATACATCATTTAAAAATAGACTTTATTTCCAATCGTTCGGTACCAGTAACTTTTTTCTACGATAATTTGTTGAAGAGTTAGAAGGGGTGTTTATTTTTTTTCCACGATTGTACATCATATTCTGCTGTTAGAATCTTGTAGTGTATGTCATGTATAGTTTCAATATGTTTGAAATGGTGTAATAGCATTAAACTATTCTGCAAACAATTTTCCCCTATAGACCATAATGTAACAAAATTCTGTTGGATGCCCTGTAAATGAACAATAAATGATGCACACTTCATTTTCGATACCGATCATGGCATGGTAAACATCAATGACATATATGAATTACATTACAATCCGAGTAAATTTACGTAAGTCAGAGCATGGCCAGACGGCCAGATAAACAGAATTTTTCAACTATGTTGGAAAATGTTTATGAAAAGGTAATTCATTTCGCTAAAATTAATCTAAGTTCAAAATTTTAAGAAAAATTTTACAAACACAGCGCTGAAGTCGAATATTTTTTAAGCTCGTTTAAAAATTTATTTTAAATTTCTTCAAGTATAAAAACTAAAAATATTCTTTTAAATCTTTCGAATATTATTAAAATCGAATTTCTTTTTCGGTTACGGAATAATTTTCAATAAGTAAAACTTAGGTTAAACTGATCTCTTTCAGTGTTTGAAAAACTATTTTTAAAACAAGACGAAAGAAGATTCGGCGAAAATCCTTAAAACCTAGAAGTTCTTTTTCATCTTTGTCCTCAGACTGAATAAAATAAAAATAGAATAGATTATATAAAATGTTTTAATCTTCAGCTTTCAATTTTAGCGAAAATTGTACCAATGTGAATGTTTAAATCAAACTTATTTTTCAAAAAGGAGATATATATATATATATTTAAGGTAAAGCGAGGAGAGTCTGCGCACATTTCAAAAGAATAGTAATAAAAAATCTAAATATTAATATTTTGCTAAACTATGCATGAATAATTTTGACTTTATTTGTTTTTTATGCATTTCCATTGTTATTTTGTTGTTACACTGTAATTTAATAGAACAGCAGTAATAAAACCAAGAAAACTATTTTGCGCAATCTCTCCTTACAGGGTAGGAGTGAATGCGCACATAGATAGAAGAGATTGTTAACAATAATAATTACACTTAATCGAAATTGTTGAAAGGTATTTGTGAGTAAATATTATTGTACCAGTAGTGAATATTTCAACCAAATGTTTAAATAATAAATAAAAGAAAGAATTTTAACAACAGTTAAAAATTTTAATTTAAGAAGATTAAAATATCAGAAAAAGCAAGCCCGACTAAGATTACAAAATAACATTAATCTAGTTGATAACGTGTTTAACTTGAAAATTACTTCATTTCCATTTCCACAGTTTCATTGTATTTTGTTTGCTAACCGAAGTTATCGTCGTCCACAATCGATGCACTTATTGTTGTAAATCGTGCATCTTTCGTGCAATTACCTTCAACAAGCAATACATTGAATCCAGTCAGTTGTCGAAGTTGTCTCCTGGTGCAGTTACAGACATTCAGTGCACTCATCCTCATTGACCTTCGGTTTTTTTTTCCTAGAGTTTTTTTCTCACTTTTTGTGGAAGCACCTTATCTTCAGCTGTTTTTTTTTTTTTTTGTAGCGGCATCCTTTTAGGTAGCTTTCTTTACAAAAAGCTACATATTGCAGCCGTTCGGAGGAAAGCGATTTCAAAAAATTTTGGTATATTTTCATCGATCATGACCCCCAGACCCCGAAACCACCCTCCGTTCAAAATTGATATATATATATATATATATATATATATATCAATATATATATATATATATATATATCTGACCTATGTCACACTGTAACTCTCGTATTTATGAACCGATTTGGATGTAATTCGGTGTGTACATAGTACATACCAATGTCTCGACCGAGTTCGTTGGCCAGCTTCATCCGCCATTTTGTTTCAAAATGGCGGCCATTTAAAATTTTTTTTTAATTTAAAATTTGAAATGTGGTACCAAAAAATTGAAAATGGGAAAATATTTTTTTCTTATGTATTTGACCTTTATACAAAGACTCCGTAGCAGTTTTTGTTTCGTCTATATCTTAAAAAATGGCTGAGTTATAGCATTTTGAATTTCTAGCGAAGCTGACATTTTGAAACGTCCTGAAATTTGTCACGCGATAAAAGGCGTATTTATGAACCGATTTTGATGTAACTTCGTTTATACATAGTACAGACCAATGTCTCGAACGAGTTCGTTGGCCAGCTTCATCCGTCATCTTGTTTAAAAATGGCGGCCATTTAAAATTTTAAGAAAAATTTAAAATTTGAAATGTGGTACCAAAAAATTGAAAATGGGAAAATATTTTTTTCTTATGTATTTGACCTTTATACAAAGACTCCGTAGCAGTTTTTGTTTCGTCTATATCTTAAAAAATGGCTGAGTTATAGCATTTTAAATTTCTAGCGAAGCTGACATTTTGAAACGTCCTGAATTTTGTCACGCGATAAAAGGCGTATTTATGAACCGATTTTGATGTAACTTCGTTTATACATAGTACAGACCAATGTCTCGAACGAGTGCGTTGGCCAGCTTCATCCGCCATCTTGTTTAAAAATGGCGGCCATTTAAAATTTTAAGAAAAATTTAAATTTGAAATGTGGTAGCAAAAAATTGAAAATTGAAAAAATATTTTCTTTTTATGTGTTTGACCTTGATAAAAAGATTCGGGAGAAGTTTTTGTTTCGTCTATATCTTAAAAAAGTCCTTCCGGCCAGTGCCGGGAGGAAGAGGTAGCTTTCATATTCCTTATTTTTAAAAAGCCAGATTATTAAATTCAAACACACGAAGCTCAATTTAGGGGAAACCGATTATAGAAGATTCAATACTAATTTTTATCAATACTAAATCATTATGAATGAGAATTTTGCGAAATTAGTCAGCTTTATCCAAGTTGCTTTTATTTAAGGTAACTTATATTTGGTTGCCAAATTCGGCGATATCTTCAAGTGCCTGCCATTTTAAGACAACATGGTGGATGAGGCTAACCAGTGAACTTGGTCGAGCCCTTAGTAATTCCTGTGCACATGCTCACTCACGTCGGAATCGGTTGATATATACGAGTGCTGTCGCAAGCAAGAAATCAGATTTTTCAAAATGTCACCCACATTAGAAATTCAAACTGCTATATCTGAGCCATTTTTTAAGATAAAGACAAAACAAAAAATTATCCGGAATCCTTATATCAAGGTCAGATACTTAAGAAAGAAACATTTTTCAATTTCTAATTTTTTTGCACCTCACTTTATATATAATTTTTTTAATTTAATGGCCGCCATTTTGAAACAAGATTGCGGATGAAGATGGCCAACGAACTTGGTCGAGAGATTGCTATATATTATCCACATGCCTTCTTACATCCAAATAGGTTAATAAATACGCGTGTTATCACGTGACAAATATCAGATCGTTTCAAAATGTCAGTCATGATAGAAATTCAAAGTGCTATAATTCAACCACTTTTTAAGATATAAACAAAAGAACAAATTTTCAGAAACAAAAACTGCTCCAGAATCTTTGTATCAAGGCCAAACACATAAAAAAAATCTTTTTCATTTTCCAATTTTTTAATACCTCATTTTAAATTAATTTTTTTTAAATGGCCGCCATTTTGGAACAAGATGTCGGATCAAGCTGGCCAACGAACTCGGTCGAGACATTGGTATGTACTATATACAGACCAAGTTACATTCAAATCGGTTCATATATACGCCTGTTATCGCGTGACAAAAATCAGGGCGTTTCAAAATGTCAGCCACACTAGAAATTCAAAATGCTATAACTCAGCCATTTTTTAAGATATAGACGAAACAAAAACTGCTCCCGAATCTTTTTATCCAGGTCAAAAACACAAGAAAAAATATTTTTTCAATTTTCAATTTTTTGGTATCACATTTCAAATTTAAATTTTTCTTAAAATTTTAAATGGCCGCCATTTTTAAACAAAATGGCGGATGAAGCTGGCCAACGAACTCGGTCGAGACATTGGTCTGTACTATGTATAAACGAAGTTACATCCAAATCGGTTCATAAATACGCCTTTTATCGCGTGACAAAATTCAGGACGTTTCAAAATGTCAGCTTCGCTAGAAATTCAAAATGCTATAACTCAGCCATTTTTTAAGATATAGACGAAACAAAAACTTCTACGGAGTCTTTGTATAAAGGTCAAATACATAAGAAAAAATTATATTTCAATTTTTTATTTTTTGGTACCACATTTTAAATTTTAATTTTTTTAAAATTTTTAAATGGCCGCCATTTTGAAACAAAATGGCGGATGAAGCTGGCCAACGAACTCGGTCGAGACATTGGTATGTACCATGTACACACCGAATTACATCCAAATCGGTTCATAAATAAGAGAGTTACAGTGTGACATAGGTCAGATATATATATATATATATATATATATATATATTGATATATATATATATATATATATATATCAATTTTGAACGGAGTGTGGTTTCGGGCTCTGGGGGTCATGATCGATGAAAATCTACCAAAATTTTTTGAAATCGCTTTCCTCCGAACGGCTGCAATAGGTAGCTTTTTGTAAAGAAAGCTACCTAAAAGTCCTTCCGGCCAGTGCCGGGAGGAAGAGGTAGCTTTCATATTCCTTATTTTTAAAAAGCCAGATTATTAAATTCAAACACACGAAGCTCAATTTAGGGGAAACCGATTATAGAAGATTCAATACTAATTTTTATCAATACTAAATCATTATGAATGAGAATTTTGCGAAATTAGTCAGCTTTATCCAAGTTGCTTTTATTTAAGGTAACTTATATTTGGTTGCCAAATTCGGCGATATCTTCAAGTGCCTGCCATTTTAAGACAACATGGTGGATGAGGCTAACCAGTGAACTTGGTCGAGCCCTTAGTAATTCCTGTGCACATGCTCACTCACGTCGGAATCGGTTGATATATACGAGTGCTGTCGCAAGCAAGAAATCAGATTTTTCAAAATGTCACCCACATTAGAAATTCAAACTGCTATATCTGAGCCATTTTTTAAGATAAAGACAAAACAAAAAATTATCCGGAATCCTTATATCAAGGTCAGATACTTAAGAAAGAAACATTTTTCAATTTCTAATTTTTTTGCACCTCACTTTATATATAATTTTTTTAATTTAATGGCCGCCATTTTGAAACAAGATTGCGGATGAAGATGGCCAACGAACTTGGTCGAGAGATTGCTATATATTATCCACATGCCTTCTTACATCCAAATAGGTTAATAAATACGCGTGTTATCACGTGACAAATATCAGATCGTTTCAAAATGTCAGTCATGATAGAAATTCAAAGTGCTATAATTCAACCACTTTTTAAGATATAAACAAAAGAACAAATTTTCAGAAACAAAAACTGCTCCAGAATCTTTGTATCAAGGCCAAACACATAAAAAAAATCTTTTTCATTTTCCAATTTTTTAATACCTCATTTTAAATTAATTTTTTTTAAATGGCCGCCATTTTGGAACAAGATGTCGGATCAAGCTGGCCAACGAACTCGGTCGAGACATTGGTATGTACTATATACAGACCAAGTTACATTCAAATCGGTTCATATATACGCCTGTTATCGCGTGACAAAAATCAGGGCGTTTCAAAATGTCAGCCACACTAGAAATTCAAAATGCTATAACTCAGCCATTTTTTAAGATATAGACGAAACAAAAACTGCTCCCGAATCTTTTTATCCAGGTCAAAAACACAAGAAAAAATATTTTTTCAATTTTCAATTTTTTGGTATCACATTTCAAATTTAAATTTTTCTTAAAATTTTAAATGGCCGCCATTTTTAAACAAAATGGCGGATGAAGCTGGCCAACGAACTCGGTCGAGACATTGGTCTGTACTATGTATAAACGAAGTTACATCCAAATCGGTTCATAAATACGCCTTTTATCGCGTGACAAAATTCAGGACGTTTCAAAATGTCAGCTTCGCTAGAAATTCAAAATGCTATAACTCAGCCATTTTTTAAGATATAGACGAAACAAAAACTTCTACGGAGTCTTTGTATAAAGGTCAAATACATAAGAAAAAATTATATTTCAATTTTTTATTTTTTGGTACCACATTTTAAATTTTAATTTTTTTAAAATTTTTAAATGGCCGCCATTTTGAAACAAAATGGCGGATGAAGCTGGCCAACGAACTCGGTCGAGACATTGGTATGTACCATGTACACACCGAATTACATCCAAATCGGTTCATAAATAAGAGAGTTACAGTGTGACATAGGTCAGATATATATATATATATATATATATATATATTGATATATATATATATATATATATATATCAATTTTGAACGGAGTGTGGTTTCGGGCTCTGGGGGTCATGATCGATGAAAATATACCAAAATTTTTGAAATCGCTTTCCTCCGAACGGCTGCAATAGGTAGCTTTTTGTAAAGAAAGCTACCTAAAATGGCTGAGTTATAGCATTTTGAATTTCTAGCGTGGCTGACATTTTGAAACGTCCTGATTTTTGCCACGTGATAACAAACGTATTTATGAACCGATTTGGATGTACCTTGGTGTGTACATAGTACATACAAATAACTCAACCGAGTTCGTTGACCAGCCAGCTTCATTCGCCATCTTGTTTCAAAATGGTGGCCATTTAAAAAAATTGAAAAAAATAAATTTAAAATGAGATACCAAAATTTGGAAAATGAAAAAAATTTTTTTTTGTATGTGTTTGACCTTAATACAAAGATTCCGGAACAGGTTTTGTTTCGTCTACATCTAAAAAAATGGCTGAGTTATAACATTTTGAATTTCTATTGTGGCTGACATTTTAAAACGACCTGATTTTTGTCATGCGATAACAGGCGTATTTAAGAACCGATTTGAATGTAACTTGGTGTGTACATAGTACATACAAATAACTCAACCGAGTTCGTTGACCAGCTTCATTCGCCATCTTGTTTCAAAACGGTTGCCATTTAAAAAAAAAAATGTAATTTAAAATTTAAAATTTAAAATAAGGTATTAAAAAATTGTAAAATGAAAAAGATTTTTTTTATGTGTTTGGCCTTGATACAAAGATTCTGGAGCAGTTTTTGTTTCTGAAAATTTGTTCTTTTGTTTATATCTTAAAAAGTGGTTGAATTATAGCACTTTGAATTTCTATCATGGCTAACACTTTGGAACGACCTTGTATTTGTCACGCGATACCACACTTATTCGCCTATTTCGATGGAAGAAAGCATGTGGATAGTATACATCAATATCTCGACCAAGTTCGCTGGCCAGCTTCATCAGCCATCTTGTTTCAAAATGGCGGCCATTAAATTAAAAAAAAAATTATATTTAAAGTGAGGTGCAAAAAAATTAGAAATTGAAAAAGGTTTCTTTCTTAAGTATTTGACCTTGATATAAGGATTCAGGAGCAATTTTTTGTTTGTCTTTATCTTAAAAAATGGCTCAGATATAGCAGTTTCAATTTCTAAAGTGGGTGACATTTCGAAAAATCTGATTTTTTGCCTGCGACAGCACTCGTGGTAGTCCGATATGAGTGAGCATGTGCACAGCAATTACTAAGGTCTCGACCAAGTTCACTGGTTAGCCTCATCTACCATGTTGTCTTAAAATGGCAGGCACTTTAAGAAATCGCCGAATGTGGCAGCCAAATATAAGTGACTTTAAATAAAAGCAGCTTGGATAAAGCTGACTAATTTCGCGAAATTCTCATTCATAATGATTTAGTATTGATAAAAATTAGTATTGAATCACCTACATTCGGTTTCCACTTAATTGAGCTTCGTGTGTTTGAATAATATAAGTTGGCTTTTTAAAAATAAGGAATATGAAAGCTACCTCTTCCTCCCGGCACTGGCCGGAAGGACTTTTTAAGTCTTTTTTCATGTATATTTTGTGGATTAGTAACATTAGTTGCATTCTGTTTCATTTTGATTTCGATGGCATTACACTACTTGGAATGGATGAAAGCTTTTCCAAAACATTGTATTAGAAAATTTATTTTAGTTAACAAAATTAATTTATTAGCAAATTAATTGCTCATAAATTAAAAAAATATATATAAATATTTAATTAAATTATTAACAAATATATTATTAATTTATTAACAAAAATAATTACATAAAATTTATTTAATAACAACTGTATTATTAATTCATTAATAAAATTTTTATCTGCAAAAGTATTTTTTTGCAAATTAATTTGTTGCCAAATTTAGTTTTGATAATTATGTGTTTTTCCGAAATTATTTCAAAATTCGTTCATTCATATGTTTTACACGTAATTTGCAATCCATGCAAATTTATCAATAAGCTGTGTAATCTCTCCTAGCACTTAAACTTATGGGAAAATGCGCCATCTCTCCTAAGTAGCAGAGGCGCAAACTCTCCTATTTCGGTAGGAGAGATTGCGCGGCCTTTTTTTTAAATACGGCCACTTCTAAAATGAATTTCTGGTGTTCGCATACTTAGTCCAGGTTAGTAGTTTATATGAAATTGTTTAAGTTCAAAATATTTTGTATTGTTGATGCTCTATAAAAATTCTGACGGACAGTTATGAAAATTCAAGCACTTACTTTGAAAAAAAAAATTGCACTGCTTTATCTAAGACGCTTGGAACAATCAATATGCACATTCATGTAGACACTGCACTAATGCTGCTGTACAACCTGGAGTTGCTGGTCGCACACTCTACTCCTTCCCGTTGAATCTCTTTTTGCGCAATCTCTCCTACTGCGCGAACTCTCCTCGCTTTACTATATATATATATATATGATGTATGTATGTTTATGATTTGACTACTTTGAGAAATCATTAGCGAATATAATAATATAATACATATAGGGGAGACTAGGGAGGGTTGACCCACTTTTTACGGAATGATTTTTTATTTTTTAAATATGGAACGTAGAATAAAGTTTTATATATCATTTTATTCGTTATACAATCAGTTATCAAAATAAAATTACTGCATACGTGTAACATATAAAAAATTTGAAAAATGATTGATTTTAGTCATGAAAAAATAATGTGTCAAGGCCAACCACATATGGGAGGGTTCACCCATTATATGGGCGGCTTGACCCACTTTGTTTTATATTGAAATATGTGTGAAGAAAAATAAAATCAGTTTTAAAAAAAGCAAAATAACTTTATACTACATGCTTTAATTATTATAAAAAAAAAAAAAAAAAATTAAATATGATGCATAAACAAACCTGTTGAGACGCAATCGCAAGTCAGAGGAGAAAAATTTTGTTTTAAACAGGATTTTGTCTGAGCTGGTATAATTGTACAGCAGGGAAGATGGAATTTTAACATTTAAGGCAGTATTCGGTTAGCGACAGGTACCGTTTTCACAGTGTTTTATATTATTATATCCGGATTTAGGAGCCACTGTCCCGCTTATTTTTTCTTTATCTCCTTGTCCTATTTTCGTGACACTCGACATGGCAATGTCAACTATGTGACAACCCTAGTTGTCACGTAGTTTGGCTTCATCTCACTGTAGTCACCCTGGTGAAATTTGTCTACATACCTTTCTAAAGTTTTTCAATCGATGCTATGTTCTTTTACAATCGCATGAGCACTTAACTTATCATTACCATGATTTGAACCTTTAAGGGGCAAAGTACTTTCAGTACTGAAATATTGAAATAAATGACTAGCACCGGAATTTGCGAACAAATTTATTTGGAAATAAGAAAAAGGCTATATTTCACATACATATTAAATAGAAAAGATTTTAGTAAAATTCTAGTGACATTGTGACGTTTCGGAATTAAAATTAAGGTGTTTTATAAACATATCACTACCTCTGAAAGTGTTAAGACTATTGCTTTCATCCTTTCTAGTATTTCCCACTGTTTCTATTTACCTATTGCAAGTAATACTTAGGTGGAGAAAAGTTCCTATCAACTTTCCATTTTCTAGCATTTTTTTCCATTTTTAGTCAGTTTTAAAATTTTACCTTTCCATGACATCATTTTACTGTAGCTTTATCCAATAAATTTACATTATTTTATATATATAACCATTAACTTTTCAATATGCGCAGTGTATAATAAAAAGATTTCCAAAACCACTTGATTAAGGGAGCCTTGAGCATCTGGTCAACCCACCCTCATATTGACTGGGTCAAGCTTCCCTAAATAGACCTTTTCTAAAGAATAGCACATTGTTATATTAAGCCTAACTTACAGTACAATCTTCATACCTGGAATGAAAGCTCGATATTTCTGCATTATTTTAAACCTACTTAAATTTCTATGATATAATTTATCTGAGAAAAGCTTACAAAATATTTCTAAAAAACACAACTTTTAGGTTGAAAACGCCTCACAATTGATTTTTTCCACGCTTATTTCGATTATCTCTATGAAACGAAGACTGTTGTTTGAGCATTCCAGTAGCTTATGTTGACACCTATTAATAAAATTCTGAAATCCTTTTAAATATGAAAATTTATGGATGGGTCAAGCCTCCCGTATGGTCAACCGTCCCTAGCCTCCCCTAATATATGTTATATATTTTTTAACTCAAATATTAATTAAGCTAAAATTGTTATATTTCATCTGCAAAATAAAGGAATTTTAATAATATTTAATTTTTTTGTCTTTGTTTATTTCTTTTTAGTCAGGTTTATTAATAATATTTTATCGCATACCATATACATTAGCACAGAGCTGTGTAAGAACTAACTTTTCGATGAAGAATTTAACATGTTTTATATATTTTAACTTAAATATTATTTAAGCTAAAATTATCAATTTTCATCTGAAAAATAAAGGGATTTTTAAAATATTTAAAAGTTTTTGCCTCTGTTTATTCCTTTTTAATCAATTTTTTTAATAAAATTTTATCTCATTGGAAAGTTTTTTAATACCTTATACGTGTAGCATAGAGCTGTGTTAGAACTAACTTTTCAACGAAGAATTGATTATGATTTATATATTTTAACTTAAATATTAAGCTAATAATATCACATTTAATCTGAAAAATAAAGGAATTCTAAAAATAATTAAATTTTTCTGTTTTTGTTTATTTCTTAGTCAATTTTATTAATAAAATTTTATCTCGTTGTAAAGTTTTTTAATTACCTTATAATGTATCATAGAGCTGTGTAACAACTAACTTTTCAATGAAGAATTTATTACAAAATTTATTATCATAACCCATCAGTTCTGAATATATTTGTTTAAAATTATATATATTCTAAAAACTATCAGAATTCATTTGAAAAATAAAATAATGCTGTACATAATTGAATGAAATATATTATAAAAAACAACGCCGTAGCAACTCTGTTTTGTGCCTGGTGCTAAAAATTGCAGGTACTATTTCACTACCGATCATCTGTGCATCAGAAGTCATAACTGGTAGCGCCAGAGACTGGTGCCGGCCCACCATTTGCCGCAATGCAACCCTGATAAATTATTTAATAAAATTGAATAATATAAATAATTAATAACACTATAATTATAAAAAAAATATTATTTATTTCTTTTAGACATAGATTTATTTATGAAGTAAAATAATAAATCAAAATTTTATTTAATTTGTAAACTTTCATAGTAAACTTTTATCGTAGAATGGTATAACAACTAGTTATGTTGATATAATTACTTCACCTTTTTGAAAATATGTGAAGTCATGTAGTAACTATTTTATTCTGTACACAAACAGTTTAACTGATGTATGTTGCGTTGATTAATTTCCTATTTACAGTACATTAACGATAAAGACAGCCGTGATTAATGCTTATGAGACAGATAAAGGCATGAATTGTTCATCAAGGTGACTAAATACTTAAGAGTTTGTTTAAACAGTAAATATCTCTTAAGGGAATGTTTGGTATGTACAGTTGCGTCTTGAAACATTGAGCGTAAACAAACTGTAATTTGTTAAGAATATACTTCAAATTGCTAATTGGCTTTGAAGATTTGGATTATATATATATCGTATGGTAGAAGGGATGGAGAATGGATTTCAAATTATCAGATTTGTTTAAGCTTTCTAGAATGAAATGGCAATTAATTTTGTTTATCTGATATTGAATTTCGTGCTTTGTCCCTTATATATATATATATATATTTTTTTTTTTTTTTACTCAAAGCTATAAATTTCATAATGTTGAAAATTTTCATTTGGTAAAAGCAGATTTATTTATAAAATTAAATTAAAGTTATGATGATTGATATGAAAAAGATTTATATTTAACGGAGCAGGTGACATATAGGATGGTTTAAAACAGATTCGACAAATTTCAAAAGATGATAGAGCACACTTAGTGTTGCCGGGTGTTCCTATTTACGTGGGACGTTCTGATTTACAGGGGACCCAAGACCCGTTCGGCTGAACCCCTACGCGAGTCCTTATATGACCCGCTTTTACACTGTCATCAAATTCTTTAAAATTTTTATCAGTAAGAAAAAAAAAATATGTGTTTAAACCAGATTAAAATTTATTCATGATTCTGAGACGAGAGAATTCAATCAGAATTCGGTAACTAGATGCTGCCGAATACCTTCTATTTTTGTCTAGAACTCGTGTGCGCTTCTGTTCAATGTTCATTTGATTAGCGGCAAACATTATGCGGCAGTATAATATGAATATGAAATAAAGTTCGGGAAGAGACAAGATATATAAAAGTCTATATGTTCAATTTGATCTTCTTATTAAAAAGCGTTCGTTGAGTATAAATGAATAAGTAAATAAAGATTTTTTCTTTTATTAGACAAATTATCTTAGTATTAAAATTAAAATTATTACTTTGTTTATTAATTTAAACAGTAGAGCTTCATATGTTACAATAAATTTAATACATAAATGTGAAATTAAAAATATAAATGGGAAAATTATTACATATATACATATTTTGTTGAAAATGGGGGGAAGTGTATATTTTGGACTACTGTATGTATATTAACTATACTCAAATACACAAAGCGAGGTATTACGTTGCTGATGTCAAAATAAAAATATTTAAACTCTATGAAAACGATCCAATAAACTATAACCATTATTTGCAAAATCGTCGAAGGTCTACATGTTGAATCTTTTTAGAAATGGACGACCTCTGTTAGGAAATGTGCAACATGAAGAAAATTATTCAAGCGGCGGTTTGTAAAAAAGAAAGAAAGAAAAAAAAAAGAAAGAAAAAAGAACCCATTAAAAAAATGGCACAGAATTAAAAAATCAAAAACATAATTCCCCAAATTTATTTAAATTATATTCATTACAGTGTCGATTACCATTTCCGAAGCTGCGACAAAAAAAGTATTTCATCCTACTAATCTAACATAGACAAGCATAATCACTTAACAGTAGATCATATAAAGACATCAATGCAAATAAAGATGAGTTTCAGAAGGATCTGCATGATATTTCATGATTATGCGCTAACAAATAAATTACTTTTGAAGGCTGTAAAATCTAACTTAAAATCTAGCCATATAAAATATGTTTCTGAAGTATTCTTATTATATATATATATATATATATATATATATATATATATATATATATAGGGTACTCTAGGATAGATGGCCATAGTTTTTGAAGATTGAAATAAAAATTCTTAGAATGCAAATACACGAAATATTGATGCATATTTAAAATTCTTATGCATATACTCATAATATTTTATGCAAAAAATAATTAAACATTGAAAACAAAAAGTGTTAAACAAAATTTAAATTTAAATGGCAGATGGCCATCTCTCCTTAAAGCCAAGGAGAGATGACCATCCAATAAAAGAAACAAAAAGTTAATTTAAATAGCAAAAAAATAACTCATTTCATATACTAGATTAGCACTAGATTAGTGAAAATTTCACTCTTTGAAAGAGTGACAGGCATTTTCACTCTTTTTGGAGTGACTGTTATAAAAAGACACTCCTTAAAGAGTGGAATTTTCCACTCCCTAGAAAGGAGTGACATATTTCACTCTATTGTCGAGAGTGAAATATGTCACTCCGCTGACGAGAGTGAAAACTTGTCATTGTGCACTTTAAAAATTTCCCGTTCAACTTTGAACCAATATATGGAGTAAAATAATGAAAAGCACCAAAATATGTCACTTCTTAATTTTCAAAATTTCCATTTCATAATGTAAACTTCGAAATTACGCTGATTTGGTACTAAAATGAACTCCTTTTCGAGAATGAATACTCACTCTAAGCAGGAGTGAGTATTGTATGTATTCGCATTACTCAACAGCGAATCAGAACGTCCGCCATTTTAAGATAAAAATATACGAATATTATTAACATAATTCTTTATGGAACTTTTTATTTTCATATAAAATAAAATGTAATTAATTCATAAAGGATACAGAATGATAGAAATATCTCAAAGAGCATTCAAAAGACTTTTGCGGTTTTAAACTAAAATGTTTTTATTACTGTTCATTCTGCAGTTTTAAACGAACTTGAGAAAAATATATTCAAAGATGCGTCATGTATGCATTGCTTGCATTATAATTTTCCCTCCCGTCTTGAGTCTGTGATGATTGATAATTATACACTGTGAAGTTCATAGTAATAAGTAAAGAATCTCATTTGATCCGATACGCATCAAATCAACGGGTAATGTTGAAAATGTCCGAAGGAAAAAACAAGATTTCTGGAATATTGATAGTTTCGGTTCAGTCGATTTTTTGGCAGCATATTCGCCAAAAACGAATTTTCGGAGAAACTCAGATTTTGGGGAGAAAATAAAAACGAAAACGAATTTTCGGTCGTTCTCTAATTGTATGTGTTGGTATGACTTATCAGCTATAATTAGAACAGCAAGTCTACTTTTTAAGATAAGATAAATGCATCCGCCATTTTAGGATTAACATATATACGGATATTATTAAAGTGATTATTTATGGAACACAATAAAGGTAAATCTTATTTAATATTAACATTTTAGTCCTGTAGGCTTTGTATGCTACGATTATGAGTTAAATATTTTTATGTTATATAGAAAAAGATTGATCAATAATTGTTTTCCTTTGAGATTTTTTGAAAATGTGTTAAGATAGTGTGCTGTTGGATTTTTTCGGTTTTTTACTGTTTTCGGATTATAAACACTTACAGTACTTTTCCGTTATTACTTTTTTGTTTAATAGTATAATTATAAAATACAAATTATTAATTTTAGTGTTTTTCAAATTGGTATATTTATGTTTTAAAATTGTATGTAAGCATTTTTCTGCTCTTTATGATTTTAATCAAAACATTTGATTAAAGACGTTCTGAATCAGTTATTCAACTTTCTTCTATTATAAACTCGTTTTCTACGCTTATGATACAGGTAATTATTGGCACTAAAATATGAAACATAATTTTTAAACATTGAAGTAAAGGGTTTTTTATGCCTGATATGAAGTTTACAGATAAACCTGCTTTAGTATTTATTTTTTAATTGTTCATAGTATCACTTATATAATATAAGATTGAATATATTTTAAAGAGATAAATAACTACTTTTTACATTAAAAGTGATTTTCAAACAATAAGAACAGTACATATGCAGTTATTTCTTCTCTTTTTACATTTTCTTCTTTTTTTCTATTTCTTAGGTAAGTCTTTTCTTATAAAACATTCGAAATCTATTTAGCTCATATTCACAAAATACCATATATACGGGAATTAAAATTAAGTACGGCTTATCATGTCGTTCATAAATAAGGGTTGCATTAATATCCGTTTTGAGAAATATTCGGAAGAAAACTCGAAATCATGATTAAGTGAAGGAATATGTTTAAAAGAAAAAAAAAAAGAAAAAAAAAACCCTTACACATTCTTAATATTTAGATCAAGCTTAGAACTTATTAAAAAAAGATGTGAGTTGATAAGTATTGTGTTTTTAGTCGGAAAATTAAAAATATTTTAGAACAATAGGATTCTGCAAAATAGCGAAAAAGAACATAATTAACGTACATCACGGCAATTATTAAAATACTAAATGCAACTTAATGGGTATCTAAAAAGAAAGAAATAATATTAACTGATTAAGATGTCTGTTAATTACATGTCCTTATGAGTATTTTAAAATTATCATATATTTATAGGGCATGCAATGAAAGCAAACAAAAGGGATAGGATTGGAATAAAATATTTTAGTTCATTTCTGTCTGTAATCTAATTTAATTCATATGTAAAACTGTAATTGAATTTTTCCTTAAAAGTTCAATTAGTGTTACAAACTATGAATTAAATAAATATTGCCAGTAAAGTATTTTCACTGCATGCTCTAAAATATATGATTCTTTTAAAAGGCCCATAAAAGCAACATAAAAAAGAATTCAGTCCATAAAAATGAGCATTCACTCCTATGAAAGAGTGACAATTCACTCCACCAGGGGTGAAAAACACACTCCTTTAGCAAGAGTGAATAGTCACTCCTCCGAAAGAGTGATTATTCACCATTGTTTAGAGTGAATATTTACTTTCACGGAGTGAGTATTCAATCTTTCACAGAGTCAAAAATTCCACTTTTGCTCAGAGTGAATAGTCACTCTAAAGAGGTTGGGCATATTTTGACTCTGACTATTCATTCCTCCGGAGTGAATACTTATGGATGACATCGCGGAATCATCCCATTTCAGACAAAGGAATATAAGTGTTCTAAAAATTTTCATAAAATATCCTTATTGTTGGTAAAGTTATGAACGAAATCTGTGGCCGGCTTGGAGTGATGCAACCAGCACTGTCAATTCAATGAAAAAATTGCAAGTCTGATTTCGTATACAAAGATTGCTTCTTGCAGTCCGCCCTAACACTTCTTAAAGTTTGTCAAATCTTCCTGTATTTATAATTAAAATGTAATCCAAAGTTTTAAAAATATACTGCAGTGTAGTCAAAATAGTAATAATAAATTGGTCTATTTTCTACATAAACAGGAATATTTAAAACTTGTCAATAATTTCGTAACTTTTAAAAACTTGTATTCAGTTTGTATTTTATTTCAATAAATTAAATACAAAAGTATAACGTTGCATACAACTGGTTTTTATGTGGAAAACTTTGTAATTTATCTTTCATTTTAAACTGAATAAATTTTTAACTCTTGCTTATAAGTGAGTCTTGCGAGTTAAATCTTTCTTGAGATCTATTTGGATTTGCAAAATTTTGAAACTTTTTGTGAAATTTAAAACTTATTTTTCCCAACGTCTAAAAACGTAACCAAAAAGAATTATTTTCTGAAGCCCAAGATTGAAATGCTGGGAAAAATCCTAGATATTAAATCTTAAAGTATCGAGGTAGACAAAGAAAGATTGTAGAAATGAAGCTCAATATTAGAAAAATGTTAATCTTATTTTTTCTTTATAAAATATATTTGCTCGTCTCGAGGTGAAGAAATAACATTTCTTTACAAAATGCAATATAAAATTGAACATCTTTTATAGCTTATGTGTTATCTAAAAGTAACGTTTTAATTAAATTAATGAACACATTAGAATATAATGAGACAAACTTAACGCTAAAAATCGTATATATCATTTCAGGTAAAAAAGTCTAAATTACCTTTTACAACATAGATGTGTATTATAGAAAAGACTAGGGAGATTAGACCCACTTTTTACAAAATGATTTTTTATTTTTTAAATATGGAACGTAGAATAAAGTTTTATATATAATTTTATTCAGTATACAATCAGTTATCCAAATGAAATTGCTACATAAGTGTAATATATAAAAAAATTAGAAAAATTATTGATTTTAATAATGAGAAAATAACGAGTCAAGGCTCCCCACATATGGGGGATTGACCCACTATATGGGAGGCTTGACCCACTATATGGTAGGCTTGACCCACTTTGTTTTATATTGAAATATTTGTGAAGATAAATAAAATCGGTTTTAAAAAGCAAACTAACTTTATGCTACAGGCTTTAATTGTTATAAAATATTTTTGAAAGTATGATACTTAAACAAACCTGTTTAGGCGCAGTCGCATGTCAGAGGAAAAAATAATTGATTTAAACGGGATTTTGTCTGAGCAGGTATAATTGTACAACAGGGAAAATGAAATATTAACATTTAAGACAGTATTTTGCAAGTGACAGGTTCCGTTTCCATAGGCTTTAATGCATTATGATGCCCGGATTTAGTACCCACTGTCTCGCTTTTTTTGTTTCCTTGTCCTACTTTTTCTGACATTCGACCTGACTACTCTAATTGTCACATAGTTTGGCTTCATCTCACTCTATTAATCATGTTGAAATTTGTCTACATACCTTCCTAAAGTTATTCGATCAATGCTATGTTCAGCCGCATGAGTACTTAACTTATCATTAACATCTTTTAACCTTTTCAGGGCAAAGTACCTTCAGTACTAAAATGTTGAAATAAATGACTGGCACCGGAATATACGAACAAATGTATTTGGAAATATGAAAAAGGCTATATTTCGCATACATATTAAATGGTAAAAATTTTAGCAAAGTTCTGGTGCCCTTGTGGCGTTTGGAAATTAAAATTAAGTGATTTCATAAACATACCACTGCCCCTGAAAAGGTTAAAACTGATGCTTTCGTAATTTCTAGTCCTTTCTAGTCTGTTTCACCGTTGCTATTAATCTATTGTAAGTAATATTTAAATGAAAAAAAGTTCCTATCAACTTTCTCATTTATATTTCATTAATTATTTTCGTGCAGTGGATACTATAACAATTTTTCACATCTTCCTTTAATCAGTTTTAAACGTCTTCTTTTCCATCACTCCATCACCCCTGTAACTTTACAGAATAAATTTACATTCATTTTTATCTATAACCATTAATCTTTCATTATGCACAGTGTATAATAAAAAGATTTCCAAAACACCTTAATTAACACATTAACAACGGGCAATTTTTATCAAATCTGAATTTTAAAACAGTAGAAGCTCCTCCCTATTCTGAAAGTCTTTTGTAAATCGGTGTTCTAGATAGGTTTCCCAAGTTTATATATCGGTGAATATCTTTCAATGCACGAATTTAATATAAAATGTCTATACAATCTAAGACAATATGGACAACATTATATAAATGCATTTTCTGTAAGGTAGAAGCCACGCCCTTAGTCAATGATGTTTTTTGAATGAAAACGAGAATTCTCGTTTCCCGTTGTGAATGTGTTAAGGGAGCCTTGAACATCTGGTCAACCCTACCCCGCATTGACTGTGCCAAGCCTCCCCACATAGCCCTTTTCTAAAGAATAGCACATTGTTATGTTAACCCTAACTTAATGTATAACAGTGGTTCCCAACGTGGGGCGTCCGCCCTACCGGGGGCAATTTCACCTTCTAGGGGGGACAATTTCTTACTTACTCATTCACTATAAGTTTCTTTTGTCTTTTTTGGGATAAGTAGTGTTGTAGGCTAAAAATAAATGGAATACAAGCAAAATTTAATAAATCAGTTTTCTATTGAATTTTTAAAATGTTCTGTTCCGAAATTTTAAAATAGATTTAACACCATAATAATTATGCGAATAACTTTTGGAAATATTTTGATATCTTTAAGGTATAAAAACTCACTACAATTTTTTTAATGGAGAATTTTAAGATTTTTCGTAACGTTTTGGATTATTTATTAAATGAGTTTTCTACTTCTATTCGCTAATACAATTATCGATATTGGGAAAGGGAAAATTGAGAGAATGTGTTCTGCGAAATAATGGCTACTTAATTTGATAAAGATGCGAACATTAAAATACTTCTTGTGTATTGTGTTATCCATTCAAAGAAAAGTCAGTGTCCAAAACTTTTCCATCAACTCTTAATAAGTTACAAGAATGCTTTATAAAATGTATGAATTTATCAGTTTTAACGTTAAATGTAAGTGTTTATTTAAGTTATTTGGAAAGATAAAAATGCAGACCGTACAACACTTTTCTTTAACATTGAGTTAAATTGGAAAAGTACAACATAACTCGTTTTGCATGTAGGCAAAGATGTATAATCTCATTGCATTTATAAAATTATGTTAAAAACACATTTGTGGTAGAAGATTCACCTCTTTGATAAGTTAAAAAATATGAAATGAATAGATTTTATTAAGGTTCTATTACACTTCCACCGTGTGAATAGACTTCATTTTTAAATAATGAGACATAATTTACATATTAGGGTGGGGGGGGGGGGGCATAGTGACTTTGCGGATGCTTTGGTGGGGCGTGGCCAATAGAAGGTTGGGAACCAGTGATGTATAATCTTTATGCCTGGAATGAAAGCTCGCTATTTCTGCATTACTTAAACCCTACTTCCTTAAATTTCTATGACATATTTTACCTGAAAAAAGCTTGCAAAATATTTCTAAAAACACAACTTTTAGGTTGAAAACGCCTCACAATTGAATATTTCCACACCTATTCGATTATCTGAATGAAACAGAGACTGTTGTTTGAGCTTTCCAGTTGCTTTCGTTGACACCTAATGATTAAACTCTGAAATTATTTTAAATATGAAAACTGATGGGTGAGTTAAGCCGCCCGTATGGTCAACCCTCCCTAGCCTCCCCCAAGGTTATTAGACCATAAAGGTTGGCTCGTAACTTTTCACCCAATCGGAGGGGTCTTTCTCTGCTACGTCACAAGAATCCACAGTCGGAATCCCTCCTGTGCTAATAGCGTTATATACAGTTGAATTGTTATGCAATTTTACGGGGAAAAAATTTTTAATACTTTTTTTTACGTGTAAAGAAATAAGAGACCTTAGTTTTAAAACTACATAGAAGAAAATTAATAAGTTTTAAAATCTTTACAGTGACACGGGGCTGAAAAATTCAACATTTTTGAAAAAAAGAGAAAAAACAGTTACAGCTGCTCTATATTCTCTCTCACTCTTTCTCTCTTATTTTGTTATTATGATATATATATATTTACTTACTAGTTGACAATTTCTTATTTTTATATATATATATATTTATTAAATTAGTAAAATAGTGGGTTGCAACTTGAATTCATTTAATTAAAATGTACGTTTTAATATGGAATTTCTACAAATTAGAAAAACAAAATAACTTCTCAGAATTACGTTTATAAAGACTAATAAGTTTTAAAATATTTGTAAGTTGTAAAAAACAGTAAAAAAGACTTAAACATATGCAATTATGATTCTTTTAAAGCATATATTAGTAAAGTACAAAGTCAAAAATTCGGAATCGTCCAGAACTCGTCGATTGGACTTTTCCGAATTTTTGTTCATTTGCATAATTAAAAAAAAAAAAAAAAAAAAAAAAAAAAAATTGAAAACTTTATCCACTTTCAAAGGTGAATTATTTACGCATTGGAAAGCATTTTAATACTAAAAAGAAAACAATTAATTAATAATTAAAAGAAAATAAATTAAAATAATACTAAAGAGATATTTTAATTGGGGAATATGTGTTTTTCAAAAAGTAAAAACTATCTCAATTACAACAATTTTTTTTAATTTAATTTTTTACGTGGTTTTTATCGTTTTTATGAACTTTGCGAAAAAAATTTTACTTTACTAACAGGATTCTGATTACAATATTCTAATTCAGTATAATAAACTTTGACCTCTTTTCAGTGAAGTTTATTTGGAAATCCTACATCGACTTTTCAATGTATCGCATTTTTTAAGCGATTTTAAGTTTTTGTTTTCGTTATACGGCGATTTTTTGACATTCGTAAAAGTAATTAGATTTCAAAGTTTTAGCCCCGTGATTAATGACATTTTAGGGATTTTGAATGCGTTATTTTGCGATTCACAAAAGCATTCTGGTTACAATGTCTTAGACAATAAATTTATCTACAATAAATTTTGTTGTTTGCGATTTTTAAATTAAAAAAAATTTTTTTTTCCTTCTTTTTTCGCAAGTGTGGCCCTTTACCCAAATCATTAAAAGGTATCTGGTTTTAGTCTTTTAGCTTAATATGGTAAATGTTGTCCTCTTTTTAATAATGTTTATTTGGAATTCGTACAGCGTTTCTTGGAATTTTCGCGAATTTTTTATGTGAATTTTAGATTTTTAGAGGCAATTTTTTGACATTCGTAAAAGGAATTCATTTTCAATCTTTTAATTCAATATAGTACATTTTATCCTACACAAATTTTGAAATTTGGGCGATTTGCAATGCGAATTTTTGCGTTTCGAGGCAATTATTTTGGCATTCATGAAGGAATTCCAGTTACAATGGTATTGTTCACTATAGTAAATTATGTTCTTTGCAAACTTCAGACGCTTAAAGTTTGCTATTTTTTCTGCCTTTACGTTTCGCGGCGATTTTTCCGCATTAGTAAAAGGAATCCGGTTTTAATCTTTTAGTTCAGTATTATAAATGGCCTCTTTTTAATAAAGTTTATTCAGAATTTTTGCAGTGATTTTTAATTTTTAAAGATTTTTTTTCCGTGTGATATTTAGAGATTTTTTTGGCATTCGTAAAAGGGATTCGGTTTCAAACTTTTAGCTTAATATAATATTGTTTTATGCGATTATTAGCGGTTTATTTTATTTTCCGCTAAAATAAAAACGCCAATTACGAAAATGTCCGAATTTTGGAGAATTCCGGATTTCGGACGTCCGGATTTGAGACTTTGTACTGTATATAAAACACATAGTATCTTCCTACAGGTTTTTTTTTAACCAAGTATTGGTTATTTCCAGAGGCTGATACAAAGGAAGGGGAAGGGGGGAGGGAGTAGTGGAGAAATTAGCCCTCACAATAATTAACACCATCAATTTTTTATATTTAATATATCAATAATTAAAAAATAATAATATTTATAACAGTTCAACTGTTCACATATTATTTACAATTTAAAGCATTTGATTTTATATAATAAAGAAAATACTAATGAAAAATAAAACAACTATACAATAGTTTTTCTCATTTTTTTTTTCTGCACAATCCCTAGTGCTAAATTTTAATTTTCTTTTTAATGATTTCATCTCTTCTGACTTAGTATTTAAATATTTTACGCGGATAAAGATTCGTAATTTAGAAAAAGAAGTTATTAACATACTGTCGATATTTAAATTGGATGCGTTTGATTATATATATTCAACAGTTTTCTTTAAAATATCTTTCTTTGCATTGAATGTCTCTTTATGAAATAAAATATTAAAAGAGATCTTCAAATTCAAGTTTTTATGTATTTGACTTTAAATCTAAAAAGAAAAATATTTTAGACGAACAAACATAAACATAGCAAACACGGGTTACGGCCGACAGGAAAATAAGGATTCTTGGATTCTTGTGACGTATGATTCTGCCTAGCAACGAGAGTGGGCGGGACGGAGTCCATAGTGACGAGCCAACCTTATATGTCTAATAACCTTGAGCCTCCCCTATATTTATATATATACTGCAATGAACACCTATATTAATTGTAAAATAAACAAATACACACATGTAGTGTAACCTTGCCATAGAACACTTCTTGTGATAGAAATCACGTCGGAATCAGTTTAAAATACATTGTGTCTAAGTCCAAGCCGACCTGGATGTTTGTTCATAATTTTATCAATAATGAAAATATTGTAATGATATTTTCAAAAGTTTTACTTTGCTTTGTTTTAACCCTTAAATGCATGAATTTTTCATTTAGAATTGTGTTTTTTTATACTTATATTAAGGATTAGACACCAGAAAATTTTTAGAAGAATTTTTAACTTTATTTAGTAGCATATTTATGTGATTTTTACAGGATTAATATTTCTATATAAATATAGTGGTTGCAAAGAACTTGGTTTATTTATTAAAAGTTGAATAAAAAGTGTTGCAAATTCGACACACTATGCATTTAAGGGTTAAATTTACTAGAATCACGAGGAGTGCTATAAGTGTACTGCAATGTAGCCAGTGACACACAATATATAATCTACTACCACCACCTTGATTTTCTTTCATGACTTTTAAGAGTAATGAAGATATATCTATAAAATTTTCGACAGACTTTACTTCCCCTTTATAAAATGTGATGACATCACGGGAAGTGCTGGAAATAGCCCCTATCCGCGTCCATAAAACACTATGCTAGGTGCTTCATATTGTTGCAGTATAAATACGGTATCACTGACAGAATGATTGTGCACTCATAGTATGTGAAGGGTGCCCGCCAAATTTCTGTTTACTCCGATTAATTTCAGGACAGCAACAGATATAGACATGAACGTGGTGCCAAGATATAGTAAAGGGGCTAAAAACTGCCCGATGAGACCGTCTACTGAGCCACTTACCGACAAAGTGTGGAATTAGCATTCCGATCTCTATAAAGGTGTGAATAGTGTGATATACGCTCGCAATCCGCTAATCATCACAAGTGTATTCCATGGTTAATATATCACTAGCTTTTTCACATCACTGAAGTTAATTTATAAGAATATATGAAAACATGGATGACAACACGCTATGTACAATTATATATACAGATCCTAAATTCCAATTTCCAGCACACAATATCTTCATATTACACTCCAAAACCTACATTTCACTATATTGCTAAATTATTTCACAAAAAACTCAAATTATAATTTTGCGATATTCTTAGCAACTGACACTTCCGTTTTATAAATAAAAAAAAAAAACACTCGCCGGCCAAAACATGCACGGTCCACGTCTACACTTCTCAAAAACTCTTCTATTCTCCAAAACAGTGTCCCCCCTACCTCTCCGCGCGCCCGTGTATCACGTGACATTGGCGCCAACAGAAATCAAAAGAAAGGTTATCCAGTCGTCTCCAGACATCACACCCCCCACCCAAGATTGAAAATGGGGGAGGGGGTCCTTCATTTTCTATTTGAAATCTAGTCTGGAGTCGTCCTCATACTTCATTTTTTTAAACAAACTACCCAAATGAAAATACAAATTAATAAATATATATAAAAATATACAAACTAAATGTTTGAAGTAGTCTGGGCGCACCGCCTAAAACTCTTCTTACCTACTAATACAAAACGGAATTAATACTTAATAGTAACAATAATAAATGCAATAACAAATAAAACATATACAAGATATAGATGCAGGAACAATTAAATTAATCTTAACACTTTAAAGTCTAAAACAGTTTGGAAAGTTTTTCACAGTTTGCTTTCTTATCCAATAGTCTCAAGTCTAGACAGTGCGTCTGCATTTATCAACTTAGCACCAGATCGGTGCGAAATCCTAATGTCATATTTCTGCATTGCTAATGCCCATCGCTGCAGTTTGGAAGATTGAGGGGCATTTTTGGTGATGAAAGTTAGTGGGTTGTGATCGGTGATAAGTTCCACAGGTGAACCAAAAATCCACGTTTCGAACTTCTTTAGACTCCAGATGACCGCATAGGCCTTCCTTTCAATCGTCGACCAAGCCTGTTGAGTTTTTGGTGAGCTTTTGACTGGCATAGCTTACGGGATACAGTACTCCGTCTTTTCGCTGCGATAAACACGCGCCGGTGCCGACTGCAGATGCGTCGCACTCGATGACAAATGGCACTCCTCTAACGGGAGTATGTAGACTAGGTGCTTCGACAAGACCTCTTTTCAACTGATTGAATGCCCGGTCATGGTCTTCTGACCAACACAACTGCTCTGGACTGTTCTTTTTCGTCAGTTCAGTTAGAGTATATGCTACTTCAGCATATTTGGAAATGTAATTACACAGACCAAGAACACTTTTCAATTGTTTCTTCGTTTGAGGCACAGCTAGCCTTCGAATGTCCTTTTTTTCCGGGGTCGGTCCGATGGCTACCGGACCCGATGATATGTCCTAAGTACTTGATATGAGGTTTTGCGAATTCACATTTTTTTAAGTTGACTGAAAATATTAACTGTGATAACTTAGAAAATATCTTTTCTAGATGTTCCAGATGTTCAGCAAATGTTTCAGAAAACACGGCTATGTCGTCTATATATGCTCTGGCGAACTCCTTGTAATCGGACAGTGCTTTGTTCATTTCTCTTTGAAAAGTCGCAGCTGCGTTCTTGAGCCCGAAAGCCATTACTTTAGAGCGATACTGAGCCCGATGTGTTTTGAAGCTTGCGAAATTTTGACTATCTTCTTCCAGTGGTATGGCCCAGTACCCTTTCAATAAATGTATTGTGGTTATCACATTGGCCCTACCGATACTGAACAACAGATCGGTGGCATTTTCCATTGGGAAATCATCAGTTTTTGTAATAGCATTCAGTGCTCGAAAATCTACGCATAGGCGCAAGGCCCCATCTTTCTTCATCACGCACACTACTGGGTTTGGCGCCTCTGCCTCACTTTCTTCAATCAGACCTAGTTCCAATAGCTCCTCAATTTGTTTATCTAATTCTGGCTTCAAGGCCTCTGGGATTCGATAAACATAGGGCTTTTTCTTTTCTGCGTCATTTATTCGTATTTTATGCTCTCCTACCTTAGCTATTTGAACTTTTCTGGAAAATAACTCTTTATACTTATACAATAAATCTAACATGTTTTCTTTCTCCACCTTTCCTAAATGATTTAGATCAACTTCTTCTATATTGAATAGGTCGGAGTTATCTTTCGTACTGGGGTTGGGATGGACCTCCCCTAATTCTTCCTCATTTTAGAAGCTCACCCCCTCCGCCTGTATCCTAGGAGTAAATTTTCTGATCTTATTTACGTGGACATTTCTAACATTCCCGTTTATTAATTTCACTTTGTAAGAATCAGGGTTACAGCGCGCCACTATTTCGGCTGGCCCTGTCCACCTCGCGTAAATTTTGTTCGTGGAGTCCGGAATAATAAATATACCTGGTCCCCCGGTCTAAATTTCTTGTAAATCGCTCTTCGATTAGCGTACTTTGCGTACGAGCTTTGCTTAACCTCCGATACTATTGCCGCTTGTTCCACCGCACTTTCTAAATTAATTTTTAACTCCTGGAGGCATTCGGTCGCGCTCTTTCCTAGATTTATAGGTAATGGGATTTCGCCTGCCCATGTAGATTTTAATACCGCCAGTGGCCCTCTGGCCTCCTTTCCGTACATTAATTTGAATGGCGATACGCCCGTAGTGCTATTCGGAATTTCTCTGTATGCAAATAATAGATAGGGGATGTGTTAATCCCAATTTTTACGGTCGTTACGAATTATATGGTGCAACATACGTTTCAATATCTGATTATATCGTTCAACAAGTCCTGAGCTCTGTGGATGTCCCGGCGTAGCAAACCTAGGAGCTGCCCCCAGCCCAGCATGAAACTCTTGTATTAACCCTGATACAAAATTTCTGCCCTCATCACTCGCTATTACGCGGGGTATTCCTGTTCGCATAAATATCTCTAACAATGCATCGCACGTAGCTTTAGCCGTAATTGTCCGTAACGGAACTGCCTCTGGCCATCTCGAATGTTGGTCTACCAAAGTAAGTACGTATTGATGCCTACGCGCTGAAGGAGGTTCAATTTTTCCAATTATGTCAATATTTGCAACGTCGAACGGAAGTTCCGGTCCCTCAATTGGGACAATGGGTATCTGATGGCTGGCCCTCTCCCTGCTCCGTAGTTGGCAATCCTTAAACGATGCACAATATTCTTTCACATCCCGCGACATACCTGGCCAAAAAAATGAATAACGAATTCTCTCTTTTGTTTTTTTCATGCCGAAATGATTAGCGAAAATCGATTCGTGCGCAATTTTTAAAATTTCCCCCCTCCTCACCTTTGGTACCACTAATTGCATAACTTGATCTCCCAAAACTCTTTCCCTATGATAAAACAAATTATCTACAATAATAAACCCATTTTTCTCTTTTTCTGCATCTTTGAAAGCTCCCTGTAACAATTCGCAACTTTTCTGTTGCGCCCTGTAAATGCTCGCATCTGATTGATGACCCACCTTTAAATCTTCGCTATTCTTTTTCCTTTCAATACAGCTAATCATTAACTCTTTCTCTGCAGTTTCATTTTGACTTAATAAACCTAAATTCTCATCATTCATACTTTGTTGTCCCATTTCACTACCACCTGCTTTTTATACTTAATTTCTTCCCCCCTTTCCGACTGCATCTCCTCCGTAGCCACCGACACATCACATAATCTATTTTCTTCCCCTCCACTCTGAGTTGATCGTAAAAAGTCATAAATCGTTGGCGTGATAATACATGACCCATATAATTTATCTGTTGCTGCGAACAAAACATCTACGCTGTTAACTACACTATTTGACTCTCCGGAATCTAAAGCTATGAGTAAAGTTATAAGGTCAGCCGTTATTTTTTCTCCAAAAGCAGATATCAACTGAATTTTTGAATTTTCATTATTTCTAAATGAATCCGGTATTTGATTTGAATTAATTACTGTAATTTCGGCCGCATTATCAATCAATGTATTCACTTTCCGCCCCTCTAACCAGACATCCTGATATTGCAAAGCTTGCGTATTTATTGCCTCATTCCCAGAGCATAAAGCTGTCACTTTAGCAACTAACTTTTCATCATGTTAATTTTTCTCAATACCCGATTCATTTTTCGTTTGATTGCGAAAAGTCCCCATTTTATTTTTTCTTTATAGTCCAATCAAATGAGCCCGTTTTGGGGCAGTTTGCTGCAATAAATGCTACAGAGATAAAAATTGGTACAGTTGCTCATTGATACCTACTAATGACTAGGTAAAAAGTCCTGATAGATAGGAAGTGAGCGGGGGGAGGGAGGGGCAAAAATAAATCCCCTCCCCCTCTTTTTATAAGGTTTTTTGAAAATATCTCAGAAACTATGGGTTTTCTTTAAAAAATTACTCCAGTATAAATTAAAGAGCATACAATTCTCTACAAATAATATGTGTACGCAGTGGAACCTCGGTTATCCGTCAGTCACGGGACTGGAGCCTTTAGTCCAATCAAATAAGCCCGCTTTGGGGCAGTTTGCCATAATAAATGCTACAGAGATAAAATTTGGTACAGTTGCTCATTAATACCTACTAATGACTAGGTAAAAAGTCCTAATGAATAGGAAGTAAGCGGGGGGGGAGGGGCAAAAATAAGTCCCCTCCCCCTCTTTTTTTTAGTTTTTTGAAAATATCTCAGAAATTATGGGTTTTCTTTAAAAAATACTCTAGCATAAATTAAAGAGCATAAAATTCTCTACAAATGATAAGTATACGCAGTGGAACCTCAGTTATCCGTCAGTCACGGGACCGGAGCCTTTAGTCCAATCAAATAAGCCCGTTTTGGGGCAGTTTGCCATAATAAATGCTACAGAGGTAAAAATTGGGTACTTTTGTTCATTGATAGCTACTAATGTCTGGGTAAAAAGTCTTGATGGATAGGAAGTGAGCGGGGGAGAGAGGGGCAAAAATAAGTCCTCCCTTCTTTTTTTTTTAGTTTTTTGAAAATATCTCAGAAACTGTGGGTTTTCTTTAAAGAAAATACTCCAGCATAAATAAAAGAGCATAAAATTCTCTACAAATAACATGTATACGCAGTGGAACTTCAGTTATCCGTCAGTCACGGCACCGGAGCCTTGATGGATTTTCCGCAAAAAAATCATTTTCTTTTCAAATTTATTTACTCAATGTCTAGCGAAATTTGTTAAATATTGTTACTAAAAAAGAAAGCAGAAAACAACTTAACTTCTGAGTACTTACAAACATGCTAAATCGACTGACGAGTGGTAAATAATCTTGCGGGAGCCAATGTTTACGATCAGTGGGAAGAGAAACTTAAGTAAACAATATAGCACGGGATTTTTGTATTGCAGGTGGCGTTTCCGAGGGGTCGGGGATTTTTTTCGAGGGGTCCAATTTCACACCCTTTGTTTTTGTATCTGGTACCCTTTCGTTCATTCAGTTAGTTTCTATAACCCAGTACAGGGACGTGGATGTGTGTTCATAGTAGTTCTCATTTATAGTAGTTAACATCGAGTTTATAGTATTTAACAACTTTCGCGCTCATCATGTCAATGGATAAGTGTTTCATTTGTGATACAGATGTTTATGAGTCAAATGATGGTGTAGTACGAGTGGGTGAAAAGGGGATCGAAAGTTTAAAAAAAGCAAGTATTGAAAGACAGGAACAAAAATTTGAGCAGTTGGAGAATATTACGTTTCTGAAAGTACACACTGCATGCCGTAAAAATTACACCAGACCTGATAGCATTAATGCAGCATTAAAAACGCTCAGAAATGAGCCTACACCATAAATCAGTCAAAAACCGACTACTCTGCGGTCATCAGTACCCAAGTTCGATTTCAAATACAGACGCTTCCTTTGTACTGATTTAATTGATGAACACTTCAAGGAAAAAGAAAAAAAGAAACCAATTCCTTTGCGAAGAATATTTTATGTGGTGCGAGTCTTAAAAATAAACGGTCCCACCATGACAAAAAGAGTCCTTGAAGCCCCAGAAATGAGAAATGATCAGTGGGGAGAAGAAGTTAAAATTCGCCTTAGTAATGTAGTTGATTTAATTGCTGGTGACGGAATTTACCATCATGATTGTTTACAGAAATTTTATCTCATGTCAAGAGGAGGTAAACGAGGACGGCCAGAAACAGATTATGTTGTTGAAGCCATGGAAGAAATTTGCTCATTTCTTGAAAATAATGATGATTGCCAACATGCCTTGTCTGATTTGCTTTCCGTAGTAACTGGGCGTGTCCCAGATGATCGGACAGTGAAAGCTAAACTAAAACAGAGATATGGAGAGAGTATCATCATAACTAAAAATCCAAGAAAGATTCCTTCCGTTTGTTTTATTGACACAGGAATGAAAGTGCTATCAGATGAACGGTACGAAAAAAAAAAAAAAGATTGTGCTGATGAACGACTAAGAATTGTGCAAACTGCAGCAGCAATAATTAGAGAGGATATCCAGTCAAAAGTATATGATTCTACGAGCTATCCTCCAAGTAATGACTTTTTCAAGGATGCCAAATGTGATATTCCTAAATCTCTCAGTTGTTTTCTGGAGCATGTGCTCATGAAGAAGAAAAGCCAGCAAAACGATGTTGCTCGACAAAGAAAATGCATTACAATAGGCCATGTCATTATATCAGCAGTACGTCCACTGTCTTTTGTTTGCCCAATATTGACCGGCCTTAGTGTGCTCTTATACAGAAAGTGTGGACACAAGAACTTAGTCGATCCCATTTCAAATTTGGGGATTTGCTCGTCCTATTATGAGTCCCGACTGCTTGAAATGTCTGCCATTCAACATGATCAACCAGATTTACGAGGAATGTTTTGTCAGTTTGTTTACGATAACGCTGATTTTAATATTTTCACGCTGGATGGACTCAACACATTTCACTCCATGGTTGGCATAAAGTGTGTAACACCAGCACATATTGAAAGTGGATCGCCAATCATGAAAGTAACTAAAATGCCTACTGCTGAGGCTGTTGGGGGTTATTCCATTGAAGCCGTTTGAATTCACAGGTACAACCTTTAAAAAAGTGAAAATAGAGAATCTGGGAGTATTAGCAGAGGATATACCTTTACCCAACATCTGTGACACTTTGTGGATGTATGCAAAGTGGATGAATCTTCCTGGAGTCCCTGAATGGAAAGGATTTATGCAGTCAATAACAAACACGAAAATTATGAAAAGACAAAAGTAATTCCGCTTCCTTTCATCAATGCACCACCATCTAATTATGACAGTGTTTATACATCATTACAGTATGCAGCAGATGTATGTGTCAAAATTGATCAGAGGCTGTTGTTCATAACGTTTGACCAGCCACTCTATCTAAAATGTAGAGAAATAGTTGCAGCATCTCCAACAGATTCCATGTTGTCAAAATGTGTCGTGAGACTTGGTGGCTTTCACCTTCTGATGTCATATTTAGGATGTATCGGTTTCATCATGAATGGAAG
The DNA here is from genome assembly GCA_963932465.1 of Maratus speciosus. NCBI lineage: Eukaryota > Metazoa > Arthropoda > Arachnida > Araneae > Salticidae > Maratus > Maratus speciosus. The sequence continues at coordinate 138,786,270 of OZ010787.1, read as the reverse complement.
TGGTTTAAAAGAGCTGTTGGAGACAATATACGCTCCACTTTCAGTTGAGAAGATGTTGCAGGGACATGCGTACTCTAGAGCAGTCCGAGCCCATTTGTTAGTCCAAACAGCTTTAGCGAAAATAGTATTGTAGGAAGTTGAGAGTAGTGATGAAGAGCTGCAAGCTATCAATGAAGTCATGGGAGTATTTGCATTTGATCCTCCTTTGGTAGACTCAATAAATCAAAACACTAATCTACAAGCTGTTGCTATTAAACTGGGTAACAAGCTGATGGAGTTCAAGGGAAATGGCCGTACTGCAGCCCTTTGGATACAATACTTCAACATGGTCACGCTGATGAAAGAATACATCTCAGCTGAACGATCAGGCAATTGGAATGGCCATCTCAAATGTGTTCAGCAAATGATGCCGTTTTTCCACGCCTGTGGCCATTTCTCTTATGCCAAATCATGTCACTTATATCTACAGGATATGTTGAAACTACCGAGTATGATGACAGAAGAAGAGTTCAAAACATTTACAGAAGATGGCTACATTACAATAAGGAGGACAGATTCGTTTTGGACTGGTGTTTGGTCAGACATGTGCATTGAGCAAGCATTAATACGCAGTATGAAAAGCACAGGTGGCCTGACGAGAGGCAGGGGCATAACAGACAGCGTTTTGAGCAAGTTTGTGTTGGGAGTGACAGCAACTCATGGCATTTACGTATCTCTCGAAGAATTTAGTGGTGTTTTGTTTGCCGGTAGTGAGCAACACGTACATTTTCGAAAATCCACTCAAGCTAGAGATGTCGCAGATGTTGAAAAACTCTCTTCGTGGTTTGAAAATCATCCACCATTCCCAATGACAGCAGACATCATGTTTATAGCTAATGGGGTGGTAGGGGATGCAACTATCAACTGCTATGACGCTATAAACATTGGGAAACAGGCATTGGCGAAAGTGGTTGGGAAAAGTTTTTCCGATGTAAAGTTGTCACGTAAGGACCGGGCCCTCCCTCTGGCCATCATGAATTGTTCTATTAAAATTCATGATGATATAGTTCCGGTCAACCCTTTGGTAATCTTTCAACGGATCTCCATAGCTAAACAACATGAAGATTTGAAGAAATATTTAAAATTTGAGTTGGCTCCTTTTCCGCTAGCCCTTTTTGACGAAGGAGGTATGCGTAAGACGAAGAAAGCAGTCCTCTACGATTTCTTGAAACCATTACAAGAGACTATTGATTTTCAAAAGTGTGATATTGTTGTGGATGTGTGGTTTCCTCCTTCACAAAGTTCCGTGGTCAAGAGGTTCCACTTTTAATTCAATTTGTGAAGGCTACACTAAATATATGTTCACACATTATAAAGGTAAAAGCTGTACAGTGGTTTTTGATGGCTACTCCGATACTACCAATAGCACGAAATCAGCAGAACAAAACCGAAGATGTGCATTGAAGAAGTCCGTGGATATTAATTTCAACAAAGACACATAGGTTACCGTTAAGCAAGAAAACTTCCTTTCAAATGAAAAGAACAAATCAAGATTAATTGCTATGCTTTCATCCAAATTGAAGGACAATGGAATATCTTGTCGGCAGAGTACTGGCGATGCAGATACCCTAATCGTAACAACAGCCATTGAAAAATCTTCTTCCAGTGACATGGTGGCAATTGTTGGTGAGGATGTTGATCTTCTTGTCCTCCTAATCGCCCTAACTCCACTCGAACGAGAAATTTTTTTCGTTAAGCCGAGCGGTGGAAAAATTGAAAGAAAGATTTTTTCCTCACAACAGTTAGTTAACGATACGAGACAGAAAGACGTCATTCTAGCCCTTCATGCATTCACTGGATGTGATACGACGTCTGCAGCGTACAAGAAAGGAAAAATCAAATTTTTCAAACTATTTCAGCAATGTGAAGACATACACAAAATTGCTAATGTTTTCAATAACAGGGAATCCGACCATGATGCTGTTGCAGAAGCAGGAAACCAACTTTTTTTGAGATTGTATGGAGCACCCTCCACAGCTACATCTCTTAATACTTTCCGATACCACTCCTTCGCAAAATCTGTATCAAATGTTAAACCTGACATTTCATCCCTCCCACCAACAGAAGGAGCGGCCAGACAGCATTCTTTCCGGGTGTACCACCAGGTACAACTGTGGCTTGGCCAGGAACAACAAGCCGAACTCTGGGGTTGGGAACGAAGACAGGATAGTTTTATTCCCACAACAACCAAGGATTCGATCGCACCTGAGGCTGTCTTAAATACCATCTTCTGCAAATGCCCTACTGGCTGTGGAGCTAAGTGTGGTTGCAGGAAAGCAGCCATTAATTGCACAATCATCTGCAACATCTGTCATGGTGACTGTCTGAATGCTACACCCAAATATGTAGATCAACATGATGAGGAAAAAGATGAGGAGGCGATTATGGATTCAATCCTGCTGAGAACACCTTCTAATGCACCATCCACTTCAGCTCATGATGTGTCAAAGGGAAAAAAAAGAACATCACGACTTAGTAAGTACTATCTGCTTAGTGATAAATTAGTAGTTTTCATTGCTCTCTATTATGTTTTGTCGCACTAACAAAGTTTCGCATGACCTAAACATTTTCTTATTGATAAATCTTTGTCTTCAGGGTCATGGGGAGATGACCAGGGCAAGAAAGAACTGGATCCTAACGACCCATGCACTTCCGCTAATGATGATATTGAAGAGAAAAACAAGCCAGAATGATAAAAATTCCTTGAAAAGATTTATCTATTACATAATTACATAATATCTACTTAATTATAAATTAGTATGTATCTACTTTTACTTTTCTCTATATATTATACTCGCAGTTATAATGTTTCACATTAATAAACAATTCATTAATGGTGAATATTTATCCTTCATTAACTAATTACCTGCCATTATCGCATGCAGTATTGTAGTGTTTTCTGTTTTATTTTATATATTTTTTGTGACAATATTTAATGAATTTGAATAGAAATTAAATAAATTTGAAAAGAAAGTGATTTTTTTGTGGAAAATCCGTCAAGGTTCCGGTCCCGTGAATGACGGATAACCGAGGTTCCACTTCGTATACCTGTCATTTGTAGAGAATTTATGCTCTTGAATTTATGCCAGAGCAATTTTTTTCGTGCAAACCCACAGTTTCTGAGATATTTCAAAAAACTAAAAAAATGTGGGGGGACATATTTTTGCCCCTCCCTCCCCCCGCTCACTTCCTATCCATCAGGACCTTTTTATCTAGGGATTAGTAACTATCAAGGAACAACTGTACCAAATTTTATCAATGTAGCATTTATTATGGTAAACTTTCCTAATTTGACTGGACAAAATCCGTCAAGGTTCTGGTCCCATGAATGACGGATAACCGAGGTTCCAATTTGTCTACCTGTCAGTTGTAGAGAATTTATGCTCTTTAATTTTTGCCGGAGCAAATCTTTCATGAAAACCCACAATTTTTGAGATATTTCAAAAAACTAAAAAATGTGTGTGGGGGGGGGGGGAATATATTTTTGCCCCTTCCTCCCCTCGCTCACTTCCTATCCATCAGGACTTTTTATCTAGTGATTAGTAGGTATCAATGAACAACTGTACGAATTTTTATCTCTGTAGCATTTATTTCCGCAAACTTTCCTAATTTGACTGGACTATTATTATTCGGACAGAAACACAAAGAATTTTTTTTTTTTTTAACAGCCTACAAATGTCGTTAGTTTTCCTATCACGAGAAAGAACATTATTCCTGATATGAGGTGGGATATATTAGCCATGATTCCCAATTCCGGGTTCATCATAGTTGCGAAAGGATTTTATAGGTCTATCATATAATTCCGAAAAAGTTCTACCCTTTGAAGTGAACCAATTATCGCATAATTCCTCGATTTCGCGTGGTCTTAGCCAGTCATCCATTTGCTTCAATTTAACATAACTCCGCGTTTCTGAATCTAATGAACTTAATAATCTATCGGTAATAATTAATTCATTAAGCGTATCAAAATCATTTACTTTCCTAAGCTGACAATAAAATTCCCAATCAGCTCGGATTCTGCTTGCAAATTGTAAATGGTTTTCATTTTTCATTCTTTTTGCCGTAAGGAAATTTTCTAGACCAGCTTCCGGGATGGGTTGAAATTCTTTTAAAATTAAAGCCTTAACCTTCGGATAACTCTTCATTTCATTTGTATTTATATAAACTAATAAATGTGCCGCGCATTCACCTACTAAATTTAGTAAAATTTCAACTTTTAACTCTTCCGCAATATTTTTCATTTCGAATGCTTTTTCGAGCGAACTAAAAAATAAATTCCACGCTTCCGGTTTAGTCGGGACTGGCATGCTCAGAGTTCTAACACTTTTAATTAGAGATTCTAAAGAATTAGTATGGGATTTTTGTCCATCCCCCCCCCCCTCGAATCCGAATTCTTATCCTCAGATTGCATCTTCGCCATTTCTAATTGGGCTTTTATGACTTCTAATTTTGTGCGTTCTAGCTCTAGTGCAGCGTTCTGTTCTTTTTTGACATTTTCTTTTTCAATTTTGAGTAACTCGGCTTTGCGTTTTTCTTTTTCTATTCTATCTGATACCGTAGTAATTAAAAATTCTTTTATAAATTTAGTATCCTTAGCGTATTGGTCGCTTCCCTCAATGAGTGTTTTCAAATCTATAATTCTGTGCTCCGCCTCCACTTTTAAGCCTAATTCAGTTGCGACCACCACTAAATCCTCTTTCCTCAGCCCTTTAATGCTAAACATTTTTCTTTTTACTTTCAAACGTTTTTATAATAACTTCTATCTGTAACAGATACTATCATCTTAAATAAATAAATCAAGCAATAAATGTCATACTATAAATAGCATCTTTCCTCTGACATGCTTAAATCAATCATAATAATAAATTTTATACTTTTCTCTCGTCTCCTTAAATCATTTATATAAAAATACAAACTCATAATAATAAATCACATTCTATTTCCTTATCTACTTAAAATATCTTCAAACGTTTCTTATTCAGATTAACTTCAATTAAAAATAAATAAACACGCAGCTTACTTCTTACAACAGCTGTCGTTCTCGAAAAAAAGAGCGTGTGATATACGCTCGCAATCCGCTAATCATTAAAAGTGTATTCCATGGCTAATATATCACTAGCTTTTTCACAACACTAAAGTTTATTTATAAGAATACATGAAAACATGGATGACAACACGCTATGTTCAATTATACAGGGTGTCCAGCGAATAAGACCCTGATTTCGAAATTAAATATCTCGAAAGCAAAGATCAATAGAATTATGCGGTAAACGGTTTGTTTATTAACTAAGCTGTAAAAATGTTATACAGAAGTTTCAAAATTTAGTTGCAAAAACCGTTAACAGATGGCGCTGTAATCGCAATACTTGTAAACTGCTTCGAAGTCCAGAGCAATGGCGTCTCATTCCTAGATGGCTCCCTACGTAAAAACGAATATTGGGAAAGCCCATTTTTTCATTGGGGTGATGTGCAGAAGTGGAGACATCTGGTCACAGAATTATTGCATCAGCTTTAATTTTAGAAAATTTCAATTAATAGAATTTTCAATAAAAAGTTTAGAAGTCATTATAAGAATTTTTAAAATATTTTATTAAATCCAATATTTAATGCCATATAATTATTTAAATCAAAATGCATATATTTAGAAAAATAATTTTGTACTTTTTATTTATTGTTTATATTTTTAAATCACGGCATAATATTTTGGTATTATTGTTTATACCTGAATTATTATAAATAAAAAAGTAATTTTTCACTTTTAATTTTTTTTAAATCACGGCATAATACTTTGGTTTTAGCACAACACATATATTTCTTTTCTTTGAAAACAAAATTTTACAGACCGAAATTATGCATTAAATTATTTATTTTTTAAAAGGAATTGATGATAAGTTATATCATCAACATCAAAGCAAAAGTATTTTGGATGCTGCATTCCTTTCGAACACTTCGGATTCTATCGCTAGAAGCTGCACCATATTTCTGTGCTCAATGATAAAAAAAAATTGGAAACGAGTTATTAAAATTAAAATTATTTTTTAACTTAATTAAATTTTTAAAAATAGAAACTTTGTATTTTTTCATTCAAACTATTCTGTACAATAAAAAAAAAGTGATTTATGAATCATTATGATAAATGCTCACTGATTTTTTAAAAAGGAGTTTCTTTAACTTAATTAAATTTTAAAACCAGAAACTTTAGATTTTTTATTCAAATTTTTTCACAGTTTAAATAAATATTAAAAAGTAAAGATTTCCTTTTTTTTTTCAAATCCTCCTCTACTTGGATTCAATTCCACGATCTACCAATTAGGAGAGAAAAGACATACCACAGAGATATTGGTAACCGGACCGAAGTAGCTTATAACAAAATTTGAAACAAATCTCAATTCTGTCAGCACATGGCTCCTCTTCTGCACATTACCCAAATAAAATATTTTTTAAGTTCTTATATAATTGCTAAACCTTTTATTGAAAATTCTATTAATTGAAATTCTCTAAAATTGAAGCTGATGCAATAATTCTGTGACCAGATGCCTCCACTTCTGTACATCATCCCAACGAAAAAGCGGTCTTTCCCCAATTTTCGTTCTTCCATAGGAAGCCATCTAGGAATGAGACGCTAGGGCTCTCGACTTCAAAAACAATTCATAGGCATTGCGATTACTGCGCCATCTCTTAGCGGTTTTTCTAACTGATTTTTGAAACTTCTGTACAGCATTTTTACAGCTTAGCTACTAAACAAACCGTTTACCGCATAATTCTATTGATGTTTGTTTTTCAGATATTTAATTTTGAAATCAGGGTCTTATTCGCTTGACACCCTGTATATACAGATTCTAAACTCCAATTTTCAGCACACAATATCTTCATATTACACTCCAAATCCTACACTTCACTATATTGCTAAATTATTTCAAAAAACACACAAATTATAATTCTGCGATACTCGTAGCAACTGACATTTCAGTTTTATAAATCAAAAAAACACTCGCCGGCCAAAACATGCACGGCCCACGTCTACACTTCTCTAAAAACTCTTCTATTCTCCAAAACAGTGTCCCCCCTACCTCTCCGCCGGCCCGTGTATCACGTGACATTGGCGCCAACAGAAATCAAAAGAAAGGTTATCCAGACGGCTCCAGACATCACAAAGTGAAATAAGTCAAGTACAGAGTTGTAGAATATTTTCGATTTATTATAAAATGATGTCTTACATGTAAAAATAAATTTATTGGAAGCCCTGAAATGTAAATATTTTATATCCAATTCCAGCTTAAATAAGAAATCTCCCGATGCTGAATATTAGAAGCATTATAAGGCTACATTTACTAATAAAACATACAGATGTAAGCAAGGTACAGTGTATTTTAATCAAAAAATCAAGTTAAGTATGAACAACGTGTCTACCATCGGCAGTGTGCATGCGAGTGCCTTTATAATGCTATATCGATTGTTGACACATTTTCTTATTAAAATAAGCTGCAGCTTGCTTACTTGTGTAAGTTTTATTTGTAAATGTGCGTCTGCATTATAAAGATACGCTTCTGCATTCAATAAGTGGCATATTTAACCTGGTGATTGGAAAAAAAAATACATTTTAGGGCTTCTAGTAAAGTTATTTTTACATGTAAGATTATGATTTCATACTAAATCGAGAACGATTCACATCCTTGACAAAGACTTTTTTCTCGTAACTTGGCCCATTTTTGAGATAGGAATGCTAACTCAGCCGCTATGTGGCGTTGTAAGTTGTCTCATCGCTTATCACGCAGTCACTATTCTATACCTGGACACCACTTTCATGTTCATTCATGTTCATATAGCTGTCGCCGTTTCGATGTTAACGGTGGTGAACGGGGCTTTAGCATGCATATTAAAGCGGAAAGCAATATATAAAATAACATATAAAGCTTAATCTTTCTTTTCCAGGTTACCAGTTGTTTCTATATGAATTTGGAATGTTCAAAAGAAGTCCGCTATATTAGCTATTTAGAAAAAAATTGAGTTGAGTTTCCGCGATGTTTTCAAAACATAGTTTTGGGGTAAGTAGTTTAAATTATTTTCTTATTAGATTTTATCTTATAATGTTATTTATGGAACTCTCATACACATTATGTACGTCCTCAAAAACAATCACTAGCTTTTTATAATGAGTTAGAAATAGATATATTCTGCTAGACACCTAGAGCTCATTCTTAGATACGATATGGGTTAATGAAACGATATGCTGCATTTTAAGCGGCTGTCTTCATTGTAAAAAGATTGCGATCTATTCTCATAAAACTCCTTCCTCGGATACGATACGTTTACAAGCATTTTCTAACAAATGGTTTGCATTGTTATCTTTCCTACTGTATTTTTCCAAACATTTATACAATCACCAGTATGTTAATTTCCAATATTTACTAAAAACTTGGAAAAGAACATGAAATATTCCAACGTTTTATTCCTGAAAATTGTGCAAACAGTATCATCAAAACGCGATAATGATAAATTTTAAAGAAAAAGTGTCATAAAATTGCATACAATTTCTTAAAATTGTTATTAATTATTTGTGTGATTTATTAATCTTTAATTAAACAAAAAAAAATCAGTCATACGCATATTTTTTTACGAATAAGAATTATTTTCTTGTATGTGACAAGAAAATTCATATGACAAGTATTTAGTGGATACTTTTCTTATCTCCAGTATGCTCTGATATTAGTTTTTCCCGACCTACATTTACCCATGAGATGACTCTCTCAGTTAGTGTTTCTCAACATATTTCATTTCAACGCACATTTGAATCCCTGATTCAACTTCTGCAGCAATTATTATGGTGAAAAACATACTAAAAGAATAAATGAATTTTTAAAGTTACTTAATAACAAACTAAATACAGTCAACCAGCAAAATATTTTGTTTCAATTTGTTATAAAATATGTATATATATATATATATATATATTACACATTTAAAATATGTATATATATATATATATATTATACATTTAAAATATGTATATATATATATATTAAACTAGATTAATTTTTTAAACAGTATTTGTTGCAAAAAAGTCCCTTCTTCATAAATATAATGTTTCTGAATGTTTGCCTTATAATATTTGTAAATTTGCAATTGACAGAAAACCAATTGATTGTAATATCCGTTTTTAATTCGTTTCATTCTCGTTCTCTACCGTTTCTTATTTCTGACAACATTTTCCTTCTTGTTATACAGTAGACGCACGATTTTACGAACCTCTTTTTTACGATGATACTGGAGATAAACTGGAGATAAAATGTAATTAAAATAATAAAATTGTGTATAAATCACGATAAAGTCAAAACAACACTCAGGACGCGTTTCGAGCTCAAAAATGTAACAGCCCGTCACCAGCCAAAGTAAACACGTGTCCAAAAGGGAAAAAGGTCACAACTGAACAGAAAGAGGAAAGAGGAGAGCTTACAAAGAGTGCGACAGGTGGCCCTAGCTATAAGGTAAACACCAATCACAGAGGAGTACATGCAGAAGAGGTGAAGTGCTGCCACAATGATAGAAAAAATAACAGAAAAGAAAAGAGAAAATAAAATAAAAGAAATAAACAAAATTAAAATTAAATTAAAATTAAATTAAAATTAAATTAAAATTAAATTAAAGAAGTAAATTAAAAATAATTAAATAAATAAATAAATATAATAAAAAAATGAGTGAGAGAGAGCGAGAGAGAAACAAAAGAAATAACAGATTTTTTTCCCTTTTTAATCATAGTAAAACACGTGCCTGGACACGTGTTTACTGTTGCTGACGACAAGCTGTTAAATTTTCCAATTCGAAACGCGCACTGGGTGTTGTTTTGATTTTATGCTGATTTATACTGATTTGTTATTTAAAAAACATATCAATACCCATTTTTAAAGATTTTTTTAAAACCTTTGTCCAAATTTATACTTATCCTATTATTAAATCTTTTACCGTGTATTGTGCGTACATGGTATTTTTGACAACTTTAAAAAGGTTGCGTATAAATTAAATGTGTTTCGATTTTTGTTTCAGGGGCTTGAATTCAGGTAGGAAATTTCGTCTAAAATTTCAACATACCACACAAGAGAATTTCTCTAAAGAAAGTCTACCATCCAAAAAATTTGAAAAGTTTTAGAAAAATTTGCTTCTTTAGAGCAACGATCATTTCGCAGAAGCAATGGTATGAGCAGTACAAGTTTATGAAAAGAAAGTTTGAACTAAACACAATTACTAAGGGCACAAAGCTAGAGATTAAAATTGAAAATATGAAGCTTGATTTGAAAGAAATGAAAAAGCTTTTAGCATTATTATTCTAAAATGTTGATGCAATTTCTTTCAAAGATTCAGTGCCACGAATGAGTATGCATGGTTAATTTAGCAAGCTGGTTAAAAAAAATGCAAGTTAAAGATAATTCCCCTTCCTCGTTAACATTTGTAAACACCGCCATTTGCAAATATTGGTAGCGGACTCCTCTTGTAGAAAAAAAAATTCAACCCCTGCATTTAATATTTGGAAATATTTTTTTTATATAACAGACACATTGTTCAGGTAATAAAATGTTCCTGAATTTTTTGTAAGATTGTGGATGCCAAACGTATTTTCCTTGGGGATCACATATATTTTATATGAATGAATATTATCCGCTTTCCGAGAATTTATCGCTAAATGATTAAAAAGGAGAGTGGTGTAAGATGACGAGTTTAAGCTTCCAAGAATTTTACTGAAATCAGTAATTGGATTAAAAAGCTGCAACTGATTTGAGACATTTTTTACAACCTTTCTCTCCAACGGAAAATATTTTAAATCTTTTCATGTGCTCTCAAAGGATGAAAAAAATAAGTTTACCGAAGGAAAGTCATTCATCAGGATTCATCAACGTACCTTACATCGTGGGTAAGATGGAGAGTAGATTACAATATTTATCCCGGTACTGTAAAACATTATTCAACACATCACACACTTTCATAATTTATTTAAATCAGGTTGTAGATTGGAAATTCAAAAGCAAAAATCATATCACTAGATTCTGTGTCTGATTTTATCTACATACCAATCAGAAAAATCAGCATGATCTTATGATTTGCAGATGAAGACTTCATTAGAACCTTCATTAGAGACTTCATTGACTTCATTAGAATCAGAGTTCACCCTTTCCTGTGTCCCACGGATAATGCGGTCTTTACTGTCATAATCTTCCATATTATTGTCCCCCTTGTCATCTTGCCTCACCACCACCATATTTGTTTGAACCAGGGTTACCAGTAGCTTCTTCATCGTAAACGTCCTATATTTCGCATGAAATTTTATGTTTTGAGTTGTATTTTGAGAACATTTTCGTGAGAGATTGAAATAACTTACCACAAATGAGTAATTCCTAGCACTGTGAGTTCCAAAAATTACAAAAACACACTTGAAAAAGGAACATAGGCTCACAACTACTCACATGTGGTTCTGACTCAGCAAACACACGATTTCCGGCCGCAAGGCGGTTTCGTGGCGGTCAACGTGAGTTAAGGCCATTTGTAGCCAAACTATACTGTACCGTAAGTGACGCGCCGCTAATTACGGCAGCTATAGCGGAAAAGATTACGAATCGGCGGCGAAAAAACTGTTGCGTTTATTCTGCCCGCAAACCAATGAGGGCCGGTTTCTGGCAAACATGTAACGGTCCATCATCGTTTAGAAAGTACCGGGCTAATATTACCTAACTCTCATATATATTTAAAGAGCGGGAATGTATTTTTTTCTTCATTTTTTATTTATTTATTTATTTATTTTTTTATTTACGTAAGCTTAAGCTTTAAATAAATATATTTTGAACACACTGGAATAAAAAAGAACATATTTAATGGTTATTTTATATTATTTTTGATTGCGAAGATAATTAGATAACATAATATAAAATATACGCTAATTTGAATAATATATTAATAGCAAAACACTGCAATCTTCAGACATACATACTACCTAAACATATTTAAAAATTTATTGATAAATGTCAATTTATTTATGCTCTTTTTTTCTCAGCATTCATGAAAAAATATTTTTCATAATCAAACGCACAAAATGGTTGAATAAGCAGTTATTCTTGAGCGAGGAGAGGGGGGGGGGGAGAAAGGGTAACTTAAAAGCGGTTACTAAAACATGAATTTTTAATTGGAAAAGAAATTTTTATTTCTGAATCCACTGTAACGGAAAATATAAATAAAATTCCTTGCCTATTTTAAATTCCTAACAATTTAGATATATTTAATGATTTTACTACCATTATTTTACTCTTAAGAAATACAGATAAAGTCATGTGTTGTTTTGCATATGTATAAATATAATTAAGTGAAGAATTGCACAATAATTCATGAATTTTCGCAGAATTAAGTAAAGAATTGTGGAATAAATCAAGAATTTTTTTTTTTCCTTTTTGTTTGGGTTCGAGTCCTGGATACATTTTCACCCAGTTGGAAAAATTATTTCTGGCAAAATTTCGGATAGGCATTAAAATCTGACATTATATGAAAGTATTAAATAAGATGCTATATGCATATTTTATGTCCTAAAATAAACTTGAAAAGGCTCTATTTATTTTTACGCATTTCTTATAAGTTACAAGTAAAATCGTCTTGAGTCAAAAATAAGCCTTGATATATACAGATAAACAAGATATTTTTTATGAACACATCAGAATAAAAAAAAATGCACGTTATTTTTAAATCATATAATTTTTAATTGGGAAGATAAATGGGTAAAAATTTACAGAAAAGAGATAAAATGCCCATTTAATCGATAAATCGGAGAAAAAATGGATGTTTTTGTGCTATCTGAAAACTGTATGGGGAGTTTAAAAATTCGAACAATGTATCTTAAATCTTTATTTCTCTAAAAAAGAAAAAAAAAGAACGAAAAAAAAATAAAGAAAAGGAAAAGAAAAGCTCTTTTTTCAAATGACTAAAAATAACATTAACAGAAAAAATATATGATTTAAGAAAAAATGACTTTTATTTATTATAATAAGGTATTGGAATATAAAACTACTCTCTCACTCCCTCTCCAGAAAAATCAGATAGATCATAGATAGGGATATCATAGGGACTTTGATCTTCAATAGTCTCAAGGTTAAGCAGTTTTGAAATTTCGTGGTTCCGGTCCGGTACGATAAGAGGGGAGTGGGAGGTTGGTTGGTTGGTTGTATTTATGTCGGCCAATTATCTGCACGTGGGATATAGGCCCTATGGGGAGGAGTGCCTTCCGTGGAGGTCTTTCTAAGGGAACCTAACCCGTATTAACGCTTGGAGAATCAAGGTTCGAAGAAAACCACGAAAACTCCGAACGATTAGGCCGACGGGCGCGATTGGGGATCGAACCCAGCACCTCCCGTCTACCAGCTTCGAGAGCAGAACCTCTCGGCCACTGGTGGGGCGGGAGTGGGAGGAATTCTCAGAATTTTTCTTTGGTTTTGCGTTTTCATTTCTGCTTTGTCATTCATTCGTGTTTACTATGTGGTCAGAGTAAGGACATAGTTTCATGATGTAGCGTAGCACGTATACGTATATCGGTAAGTTTGTTAATTCATGTTGATTCATTACAAATTTATCTGTTTTTTGCATCATTTTATCTAAAGAATATTTATATTTTAGTTTTTATAAATGCAAAAGAAAATTTAAAAGATATTTTCATTTTTAGTAAAATTCCCTCCAATAGTTTAGTTTTAGTTTTTTAGAGGTGATTTAATTAATTTTTAAACATTATAAATATCGGATGACATTAGTCTTTAAAACAGTTTATTTTATTTTAATTATAAAAATAGGACTTTAAACTCGAGAACATTTAATCATTAAAACAATTGAATTTTAATAAAATTTAGAAATATCAAGATTAATTTAATATATTTTTAAAATCACTGTTAAACTATTATTTGCATTTCTAATAATTATAAATAATTTTCAAGGATTTTGAAGAAGTTGAAATAATATATTTTTTCTAATGTTTGGCTATTAAACTGCGAGAGAAATATTTAAATATTGTCTGATAAAAACAAAATTTTAAAATATATGAGAAATATTATACTGTCATTCGTTAATTACATGAAGATTAAACTTATTTTTATGTAATATTTGAATAAAAAATTATCAGAAATGATGCAAAAATTTAGATTATAATGATTTAATAAAGCTTTAATGAATAAGCATAATATAACAGATTTACCAACAAACAAGTGTAAAATATAGTGGAAATTTAAGTAAAAAGAACATCACAAAAACATATATAATATATAATAAACTATGTTAAAATCACGTATATTATTTAACAATAATGCGAAGTTTATTCTTTAAAAGAAAATACTTTTTAGAAGGTTAATTGAATGATAAAATGTTTTGGCAGGTAAAAAAAAAAAAATCTTATAATTATTTAGACATACTTTTCTAGAAAATCAAGTTCATTTAACTTGAACTTTTTCAAAAATATTCAAAATACAATATTTGATAATGAATTAATTGATTAGTTTATTTTTTCAATTATATACTTTATAAATTTTTATGAAATGCAACTATTTAAAAATGCATTGCATATAAATTTTGTAAATATGTAAGTGAATAAATGAACAAATAAATTAATGCACTTTATGAAGTATTATGTTTTGGAATTTTTTTGAAAAAGTTAAAAGTGAAAAAATTTGATTTTCTTGAAAAGTGTACCTAAATAATTATAAGATCTTTTAAATCCTGCAAAAATATTTTATCATTTAATTAGCCTGATAAAAAGCATTTTCTTTTATAGAATAAATTTTGATTTATGCCTAAACGATCATTATGGCACAACAATGGCTAGTGATTACATTTTAAATAACCATAATAGGCTTTTATGTGGGCAGGTTTGGGCTAAATTTAATTTATTACAACCACAAATGTTAGGACAAAGGCAAGCTTCTGGTTAGATTTTATTTTTACTGGCCATTAAAATAATAATTATGGGCAGGTCAAGGCTATCTAACACTTTTAGTGAAAAGTTAGAGGCACGATTGTGGGCAACTTCTTGTACTTACGGCCAATTTTCTTGTGGCCTTATTATGTCCGGCGTGACAGTTTTTTTACGGAGCCGCAACTTTCATTGATAGCGGGCCCCCATCGAAGACTTTCGGCCAAGGCTAACAAACCCATTAGTGGCCCGTAAGTTCTGTGTTTGTTGGGGAAAGCAGTCTGCTGATAATATGTTACGTAAACATACAGAAAGGGTCTCTGATGCACCAGGCCAGTCCAGGCCAGACCAGGTGCTGTGCTATGTACGAATGGAAGGAAGAAAAACTGAGTTCGTCCTCTTATCATTCTTTCCCCTATTTTCATAGACTGCCAAATAGGATAATAAAGGAAAACGCGTTTTCTCATAAATATAGGGATTCAAAAAAGAATCTTACACTTTATGAGATTTTTGTTTTATTAATAAGAAAATTTCTCTAATTGCTGTAATAACAAAAATGTAATAAATAGCTATTATTTCCAATATGTTTTAATGCATGTTTCAAAAGTTATAATAATTTATATGATACAGACAAGTCGTTTACATTTAATGACCTATTAAAATATCGGAGTATGCTTTTCCATTTTATTTCAGCGTGATATCAAAAGCAGTATTCATTAAAGTTATCGATTTCCTTACCTTATCAGTCAGAAAAATCTCCTTTACAGTTATACTGAGGGTTATAATCTATTTCATAAAATATTGAATTGGCTTTCTATCCTCTACACTGTAGTAGAAAAAATCATTCATCATTAATACCAAGAAAATAAATATAATTTCACACTTCAAATAATTTTCTTAAGCTTGAAAAGAAAATTGTATTCTTTAGGACAACTTGTCTGTTTTGTCTGTATTCGTATCAATATTTATTGTAAAATAAAAAAAAAGTAATATACCAAAAGAGTGAATTTTTAGCTAAATAAAAACGTCGAAATTTCACCAGGTGCCAATTTTCGCTATTGTAACGTACATGAAAATGAAAGTCATATTTGTGCTAGTATAGAGTTATATGAACTACCCATTCCGCACGTCGGCCATGAGCAATGTTTTTATTTTCCTAGTAGTAGTACCTCCATCTTCGGGCTCTCGCATAAATTTATGCAACATTTATATTTAAACGGCAAATCTTCTATGCTTATGAATAAATGGATGCATAAAGAAGTCTCAATAGACCAGGGGCCCTACCACAAGCGCATCGAGTTCCTTCCGAAGCGAGAAGAACCCGAGGTCGATTTTACATGTTTCCCGAAAATTTTTTCCGATACACAGATTAGGTGCTACCACGAAGCGCTCGGCAATAGCTCACGGATTCTAAGATTCCTTTTCAAGTAGGCATCGGAAAAAACTAGACTGACCACTTCAGTTACGAGACAGTTCTCACTGACCTTCCCTCTTTTTCTCCCCTTTGAAAAAAAAACAAATGTTTAATTTTGCTTTCTGTGTTTATTAAAAATGCCATCTACAAACACCTAATTAAGATATTTTGATAATCTTTTTTTTTTTTTTTTTTTTTTTTAACGAATGTGAAGTATACAGATTTTTAGCTGTTAAAAGCTCAAAATCATACGACTGGTAGATCTGGTACGACAGGTAGTTTGAAAATGATAAATAAAAATGAAATTAGCTTTTTTTGACTAAGCGGGAGCTTTTCTTTAAAAATTAATTAAAAATTAACAAGTTACTCTAGAGATATTTAATAACTATCATAAGAAAAGTCTTATTCTAAACTTTAAAATGATATGAAAATAAATTTTTTATACGTTTTTGTTAAATAAATATTAGTATAAATATCCAAAAATTTCAAGAAATTCTGCTTAAATACAAAATAAACGGGAAAATATTTAAGCTTTGAAACTCATTTTAAGCACTAATAATAAATGTACTTTGAAAATATTGCGTGCAGTTTTTGGTAGATTTATATTGATGCAGTATGGAGTCTGTTTGAAATGAAAATTCAACGCAAAATTAAAAAAAATAAATTCTAATATGAATTAAAAAATAATAATTGCAGTACATATTAAAATATAGTTTAACAAAATATCGTGTGTAAGTTTATTAATTTCCTTTAAATAAACAGTGTGTTATGCTAAGAAAACTCTAATTATACAATAGTTGTCGCATAAAAAAATTAGCAGAGAAAACATGCTGTGCTTACTAGAAAATAATTGACTAGATACTGCTAAAACTTCTTTATAGTAAATATAACATTTCTGCAAATATCGAAGCCCATGTGTGCACTATCATTGTTTACCCAAATAAACCAAATATTCAAAATTTCCAAATATTTATTTATATAGATTATTAAATGTTGTATCAGTTTTAAGATTTGTTATTTGTTGCATAAATAACAAAATACTTTAGTAAATAGATAGAAAATTTCTTTGTAGAACAAGATAAAAATATTAAATTTTAGCATTGTAGCATTTATCCCAGGGTCATCGGAATGCAACGTCACATCGGGAAATGCAGAAGATTTTCCAAGAAATGGGAGAATTCAATCTGTTCGTTGTAGGCCTCCAGTGGTGGTAAACTCGCTGGCCAGCGTGCCAGCTGTCACCACTTTTTCCGACTAGTATTGTTCGCTTTACTTAATGGTTCTCCTTGCAATAGACATTCGACTAGTAATTCCACTTGTTACAGCCTTTTTGTCAGGGCATGGTCTTTTTTAGTCATAACTCCACTGTTCAGAACTTCTAAAACGCGGGTTGCTGTTGCATTGTATCTATCCGGCATTATTAGTATGAGTGTCCATTGGCAACAAGAAGGCATCTGAGTCTTCTTTCTGGACTTCTTCTACAAAAATTGTTTTAAAAATGACTTAAATCTATTCTTTAATGTTCCATATTTACTTTATAAATTCAAGAACACATTTAACTACTTGCAAGTCTTCTCTTATCTCAACATTTATTTGCCATGTCCTTTTCTGCAGAATGATATTGCATTACATTTAATATTATGTCAACGAAACTTCGTTCTCATTAATCTTCATGCATACATCTCATGTAAATCTCTGTTCAACTGAGGCATGGGCAACTGTGTTCGTCTTTCCGCACTTTTCGTCCATCATATACTTGAAATGTATATACGTTTGAATTTTTGAGTAATGCAGGACTGTATATAAGACAGTACAGATTCTTAAATCTTTATTATCAATCTGTTTGTTCATTTATGTTCATTTGTTTGTTCATTTATTGCTATATCAATCTGTTTGTTTCATTTTAATAGACTGTGAAATTCCTATCTTAAATTTTCTTGCAGTAAATGAACTGAATCTGTTTAATGTATAAAGGGCATTCTCACAATCTTTTGACTTTTGGGAAAAAAAATCTGGCGAAATTAAACTTGCTAAAATAACATTTTAATGTGATAGACGAATGCCTTAATGATTCAAAATAAAGAAAAAATGGTCAGCAGCGAAATTTTTTTTATTTAACTGAGGTTTAAGTTAAACTTGTGAGTTTAATTTTCTTTACCATTTTACCACTAAAACTTTTTTTATCTTCTTCTAAATTTTTATTTATAATGAATTTGCATAGTACCCACAGGACATTCAAATAAGAAATAATGACAACGTAGTATTTTTAGTACAAAATTTTGGTATAACATTGTCTTAAAGGGGAGTTAAAGAAGGGACGGTAATGTAAAAAAAGGGGATGGTATAGGAAAAAAGGGACGGTAAGGACGGAACAGCAAGGAAAATTACTACCTATTTTAGGCAGATCATGTTAAGACTAAGTGGTAGCCAAAATGTTCATTGATTTTTAGAAACAGTTATTTACATTGGATTAAATTTAAACAAAAAATTAATTTACCTCGAAAAGTGCAGGAATAAACCTTGGGGACGGTGATACAATCAATAAAGCCACGATGCTTGAAATTGATGTTTAAATGCTGATTTAAATTCTACAGTAAATTTCCTGCCAAAGAATTTTAGACATTATTTCTCTAGCATACTTCTGCATGAGAAAAAACTTGAAAAAAATTCTGTGGCTGCATCTGAAGGGATTTTCTGCATAATTTTAGAAGAGGGAGGGTAAAAAATCTAAAACCTAGGGGCAGAGTTTTAAAAATAATAAGAACCCTAAAAATGTGTGTAGGCTAATTTTTAGCTATTTATTTATATAAAACAATAGTTCCAGTTTCAGAAAAAAATTACATCGAATTATTTTTATTGAAACAATTTTATCCAGACAGCTACAAATTTAAAAAGTCCTTCCGGCCAGTGCCGGGAGGAAGAGGTAGCTTTCATATTCCTTATTTTTTAAAAGCCAGCTTATATTATTCAAACACACGGAGCTCAAATTAGTGGAACCCGATTATAGAAGATTAAATACTAATTTTTGTCAATACTGAATACGAATGAGAATTTCGCGAAATTAGTCAGCGTTATCAAAGCTGGTTTTATTAAAGTGGTTTATATTTTGTCGCCAAATTCGGTGATATCCCGAATTATATTAATAATTATATTAACCCGAATTATCGGTGATAGCCCGCCATTTTAAAACAACATAATGGGTGCAACAAAGCTCACCAATCAACTTGGTCGAGACCTTAGTAATTCCTGTGCACATACTCATTCATATCTAAATCAATTAATATATACGAGTGCTGTTGCAGGCAAAGAATCACATTTTTTAAAATGTCACACACATTCGAAATTCAAACTGCTATTATCTCGGCTTTTTTTAGATAAAGGCAAAAATAAATAAATAAAAATAAACCGGAATCTTCGTAACAAGCTGAAACACATAAGAAAAAATCTTTTTCAATTTCTAATTTTTTTGCACCTAATTAAATTTTTTTTTTAATGTTTAAATGGCCGCCATTTTGAAACAAAACGGCGGATGAAGTTAGCAAACGAACTCGGCCGATAAATTGCTATGTACTATGCACATGCCTTGTCACATCCTAATCGGTTCAGAAATACGCGTGTTATCACGTGACAAATATCAGATCGAATTTCACAACAAAATTTCAAATAGTCAGACATGCTAGAAATTCAAAGTGCTATAACTCAGCCATTTTTTAAGATGTAGACGAAACGAAAAATGCTCCTAAATCTTTGTATCAAGGTCAAACACATAAGAAAAGATCTTTTCAATTTCTAATTTTTTTGTACCTAATTTTAAATTAAAATAAAAAAAAAATAATGGCCGCCATTTTTCCGATTTTTTGTCGTTTCTGGCATTGATGATTCGAAATTAAAAAAAAAAAAAAAAAATAAAAAAAATCGGTCGTCAGTCCGAAAATTGGGACATAAAAAATATCACAAATTTCGACAAGTGATCGCCGAAAAAACAGTTCCGTCAATCGTTCGCAGGAAAAAATAACCAATTTTGAAAAATATCGCGGAAAATATGCAATTTCGTCAAAGGATCGCGGAAAAAAACCCTCCAAATTTCATCATAGAATCGCGAAAAAACGATGATTGCGCAAAAGGCTGGAGGAAAAATGGCAACTTTCGTCAAAGGATCGCGGAAAAATAACGAATTTCGTCAAAATATCGCGAAAAAACACGAATTGTGCCAAAAGATCGTGAAAAAACGCGGATTTCGTCTCAGGATCACGAAAAGCTCTGAATTTTGTGAAAAAACGCGGATGTTGTGTAAGGATCAGGAAAACACTCGGAATTTTTCGTCAAAGAATCAAGAAAACACGCGAATTCTGTCAAAGTATCGCGGAAAAAACGTAAATTTTTTCAAAGGATTGCGGGGAAAACGCAAAATCTGTCAAACAATCGCGAATTCTGTCATGGGGCCGGAAAAAAACGGTAATTCCATCAAAAGATTTCGGCAGAAACGCCTATTCTCAAAAAAGATTGCAGAAAAAACGGGAATTTTGTCAAAAGATCGCGAAGGAAACTGGTATTTCGTCAAAAGATCGCGGAAGAAACGCGAATTTCGTCAATAGATCGCAGAAAAAGCGCGAATTCTGTCAAAGGATCGCGGAAAAAGCGCGAAATCTGTCACAGGATCGCAGAAAAAACGCGAAATCCGTTACAGGATCGCAGAAAAACGCGAATTCTGTCAAAAGATAGCCAAAAAACGCGAATTTCGTCAAAAGATCGCGTAAAAAACACGAATTTCATCAAAAGATCGCGCAAAAAGCGCGAATTTTGTCAAAAGATCGCTGAAAAAAACCTTAATTTCGTCAAAAGATCGCTGAAAAAAACCTTAATTTCGTCAAAAGATCGCTGAAAAAACGCGAATTCTGTCAAAGGATCGCTGAAGAAACGCGAATTCCGTCAAAAGATCGCGAAAAAAAACCCGAATTTTGTCAAAAAATTTTTTATCTTATTTTACATAAATCCAACAGATGTTTTGATTAACATTTAGCAAGCTGATTTCTTTATTGCAACTATCCTTACATTTGGTAAATTAAATTTCTTTTCTTCTATTTTTTGTGTTTTGATAAAAGATAAAGTAATCATGGATATAAATTATGTCATTCAAACATGACTAAATTTTAAGTTTTGTTGTATAGTCCATACTTGCATCCTTGCATTTGTTGTATAGTACTTACCTGTTTTTCAAGGGTCTTATATTGTGATTTTTGAAAAAGAACAAATATCCATTAAAACATTTTTTATCTACCAATCTCCTTGTAATTTTCATGTTTATGTAAAATTTAAAACTGCACTCTAATCTATAAAATGTCGCTACCAGAATCTCCCTATTTGTACTCTCCAAATTTGGCTCATGAAGTAAAAAGAAAATTTCCTCCTTTTTTTCTTTGGCCCACTTTCATGCCTGATATCTTCGTATTCTAGATTGGAGCTTTTTTTTAACTGGTGGTTATTGCATCTGCTTTCACGGTCAATCACGACTAAAGGATAAAATCTCTATTACAAAAACTTGGTCACCGCGACCAGTCTCTTTCTCCAATGTAAAAAAAAAAAATGTAGGGGAGAGGTACGCGTATTCTGTCTCCATCTGCATGTTTCCTTCACGCGGTGGATGCCTGCGTTCACCTACGCGCTTCCTTCGGCTGATGTCCAAAAAAACTGCCGCATGACTCAAAAATTCTCCGTCGAACTGTGAAATTCCCGCTCCCTAAGAAAGTACAACCGGATGCTGACTTCTCCCCGGTTGGCCAACCCCGCTGAGTAAAGAAACTCCATCCTCGTCGAGTCTTCATCCCTCTGTTTTGCAGCCCCCCGACACCGAAGGAATATTCGGATCCCTGGACTCAACTATCGCTGGCTCATCTTGTGTTGCTCGAGTCGTCACCCCCCGCCCTTTTTGCTCCCATCAGACAGCTGTGTTTCTCGTATGTTTCACTTTCGGTTCGCTGTCCCTCCTGAAAGTGCATCACCTTGCTGATACCTGCTGCCTGCTGATAAGACTGAGTTTTCTTCGATCTTTTCCGTGTTCATCTCTAAAAATCAGCTGCACTTGTGTGTAATTTTGAAAAGTTGTGAAGTTTTTCCTGCGTGTTGGTATATCGTGGCTGATATGGTAACAAGTTTCGCTCCTACATCGTTCAACCATTCTGCAGTGTTTGTGCAACAGATTTCTGCGATCCTTTAACCGTACATAAAAAAAGTGTGTTTATTTTTCAGCGTACTACAGCTACCGCCTGTATGTGAAATATGTTCAAAGATAAGAAACCGCTCACGATGATAGTGTGTGATGTTGTGTATGTGCTAACAAGATTTCAAGTGTGTTTTCCCCTCTTGTGCGAAAATGTGTGATAAGAGAATACTCGTCTCAGCGTGTGCTAAAATTCCCCTGTGTGTTTTCTGTTTACAAAACGAGAAGATGTGTGAGCCCACCGCACGAGTGAATCAGTGAACGAATCAAAACAAACCGTTCATCACAATTCCATTATTCCCAGTCTTTTCAAGACTGCCATAATAATAATAATAATAAAAGTGTGTACAAAATAGTTAAAAAAAGGGCACTACAAATACTCTTCCACCGAAAAGTATAAATCTCATTTGCTTCAAAAATTGAATAAGAAAGTCATACAATGTGCCTATTATGAAGTTAAAAAAAAAGAAAAATTATAACGGTACACAACTACATACTCAACATTTCAGGAGTGTAAAAGCAGATGTTTTTATCCCCCCCCCCTTTTGCTTTTTCATCTAATTTCTTTTCAATTAATTCTTGAAATATTATTTAAATTTCCCAGCAAGTTTCATTCCATTTTATCTGCTTTCACACTCAATGGGTACTCACGGGTACTTATTTAGTAATTGAAAAGTACATACTCATATTATTGTGTTTTTGTACAGGATACGAAAACACAGTGATATTGCTATTTTTATATTTTGTGATTTATTTTGTGCAGTTTACTATAATATTTATAAATGTAAGATTATTTTTCGCATTGCATGGAATTTTCCAATATTCTTAGTTAATATCAAATACACCCTCCCCTGCTTAACTCTTAATGGATATTAAAATATATAGAATTTTTTTTTCTTAAAAAAAATTTAACGAGGATTATACTTTTTCCCTTTTCTATTATCTACTAAGGTTAAAATAAGATTTTTTCAAGTTAGCCTTTTGGCTTGAAAATATTTTAATTTGAGAGAATTTTAATTTCTGTCCTTGTAGAGAAATAAGGACAGATAATTTTTCTCTATTAAAAAAAAGAAAGATAAAATAGGTATTAACTTTTTACTTGCTTGCTCCTAGTGGCTTTGTTTTGAAAGACGTACAGTCCCCATCCGTTAAAAAAAAAAAAAAAAAAAAAAAAAAAAAAAAAAAAAAAAAAAAAAAGGGAGCTATTGTGAAATTTTTTTGTTTCTCTGTATTTTGCTTAAAATAATCAATGATATTATTTTTTTTTTACTGTGAGAAACACAATTTACCTCCGGATAGATTTTTTTTCCATTTTTTCCCTATACAAGGTTTAAATAAGACATTTAGCTTATTTTTTAAAGTTGTGTGTTATTTTTTTAATGTAATTATTACACTATTTTATTTCATTACTTTATTTGCTTTACATTTTTATCTGTTATATGTGTGTTATATTTATATGCAGTATGCAGAATCTCAGTAACAATTTTGATTAAGGAACTTGTTTAAACTAACCGTTGACCATGTCCGCTAAACAAATTCCAATCAACATTATCCAATTTGACGGAGATCCGGATTTGCTTAAATTCTTTTTTAACCAAATTTGGTCGGTCGCTGAAATTAACAAATACAGCCCTCAGACTACAATTGCTGTACTTGTAGGAAAGTTAATTGGACCCGCGCAAAAAATTTATGCACAAAATCCGGAACTTCAAAAAATCAACGATCTAAATACGCTTGAAAAAGAATTTGCGGCATTTTTCTCACCCCCTAGCAAGTGTGTGGCTGGTGTAGAACTTTCGAGTTTATCTCTTCTGCCAGCAGAATCTATTAAAAAATTGGCACATAGATTAAACGTGTTAGCCGCAACCGTGTATGCTGATATTAACGACGGAAATGCCCGTAACACAATTAAACTTATGAAATTCATGGAGGCTGTGCCAGCTAACATACGAATTAAATTACAAGAAGAGGGCGTCAATGAGTATAGGGCTGCTGTTGAAAGAGCACAGGTTTTGCATGAAATTCTGTATAATGAAAAGATTCTACATGCATTGCCCTCCATCAGTAAATCTCAAAATAACGTCGAGGAACAACTTAAGCAGTTGTCTGAAAAAATAAATGCGTTAACACTTGCACCGCCTGGACCCAAAACAGATACAAAAAAAATGAGATGCAAAGTATGCCAAAATATAACTCAAATGCGATTCACTATAGGAAAAATTTCAAAACGCGAAATTTCCCAAAACGTTTTTCCCCTCACAAATTTCCACAAAGAAAAGTTGTGACATGCCAACTCTGTTTTCGCAATGGCCACCAAGCCCAAGCGTGTTTTAAATGGAAAAGAGTTAACACACAGAGAAGGGGAAATTTTAACAAACATAACAGCTACCATATGCAGGAAAACTAGAACAGAGACACAATTTTTCTGCTGATGTTTTTGTGTCCCAACCATGTGACTTAACATCAGCAACATTTCCTATTGACCCTACATTACCAAAAATTTCTAAAGAAAGGTTAGTTAATTCAATCAGTTCACAAACTTCAGATAGCATTACAATCGCAAATAATGTCACTACTCAAACAGAAAATGAAGGCGATAACAATGTACACATCATTTGTAGTGTAAACACTCATTCTCCATCACTCCCTCTTGTAAAGGTCACTATTGCAAACCATAAAATCACCCTATTGGCTGATTCTGGAAGTAGCATTTCGTTGCTTTCACAAAAAAATTTAATGAACTTAAGCCTACATTAAAATACAAAAGGCTATCAACAGCCATAAGTATTAAAACTGTCAATTCGGATGTCTCTTTTTCTTCGTGTATTAGAGCATCCATTAAGTTAGAAAAGAAATCTTTCTCGCATCATTTCTATATTGTTGATATTCCAGAATCCTCCAGTTTTGAAGGCATTCTTGGTTTCGATTTCATTAGTAAATTTAACATTATCATTGATACTTTCAATAAATGCATTCACATTAACAACAGCTTGACTATTCCACTAGAAACATCACACACTAAGTCAAAAGTCAGTGAAAGTAAACAATGTAACACCTTATGTGATGTGGTGACAAATCAAAATGTGTTCGTAACTCGTAAAATCATTCTAGAACCCCAAGAGCAAACATAGTGCTCAGTTTACACAAACAATAATATCAAACATGACATAAATTATCTATTTGAATATCTGGCAGATAAAAAAGAATTAATAGGTCATGATGCCATTATTCAAATGGATAAAAAGTCTAAACGCAAAAAGAAGCCTTTACAATTAAATCATTTCTTTTCTATTTCATTTAAAAATAATTCTGACACTACCATTCATCTCCCTAAACATACAAAAATGGGACATTTATCTGAGGTTGGGGAAATTCTTGAGTACCCCTCTGATAATTTGGACAAGCATCATAACTCTCAACAACACTTCCTAAATTTTATCCTGGCATCTAATGAAATATTAAAAAAAAGGAAACAGGATTCATCAGCTAAAGATTTCAATCGTTCACATTTAAGTTCTAATGAAGCAAATACATTGACTAAATTATTACTTAATTATTACCCCGCCTTTTCAAGATCATTAAATACACTTGGACATACTGATAAGATTGTACCTTATTTGAAGTTCATTAATGATTATCCTATAAAAACACTTCCATTTCCCCTTCCAGAATCTTTGCAAAAAGGTGCTTTGGAACAAATTAAAGAACTACTTGATGCCAAAATTATTGAACGTCACTGTTCAGAATGGGCTTGCCCCATGCTATTAGTCAAAAAGAAACCAGATGGAACTGGTAAACAAAAATTCCGTCTCGCGTTAGATCTTCGAATGGTCAATAGTGTAATTCAAGGCTCATCTTACCCCCATCCTAAAATTCAAACCATCATTTCAAACCTTTCCCAGTACCGCTATTTCTCTTCTCTCGACTTTCATCAGGCATATCATGAAACTGATCTGCCAGCAAAGTTCCAAAATCAGTTAACATTTACTACTATGTTTGGTTCTTTTAGATACAAGAGATTAGTGTTCGGACTAAAAAACAGCGCTTCTATTTTCCAAGCTTTAATGGACTCGTTGCTTGATGAATTACAATTAGATGGTGTATATACATATCAGGATGATTTCATTGTAGGTGCAAACTCTTTTGATGAAATGTGTTCTAAATTAGACAAAATTCTCTCTATCTTAGCCAAATATAACTTGACATTGTCTCCTAACAAATGTACTTTTCATAAAACTAGCATTGACTATTTGGGATTTCATGTAGAAAATCAGTCTGTTTCCCCGATTCAGTCAAATATCATAAAAATAACATCTTTTCCCACACCCACAACTAAACGGCAACTAAAAAGACTCATTGGTGTTATAACGTTTTATAAGTCTCTAATTCCATCATTTTCTGAGTTAGTACAGCCACGGATAAACCTAACTACTCCAAAAGTTAAATTTAAATGGACAGTTAAACATCAACAAATCATGGACACAATACAGAAAATTTTCTTTAATTCTCCGATGGTTTGATCACCAGATTGGAACAGGAAATTCTATTTAAACACTGATGCGTCAAATGTTGCTATTTCTCGTGTTTTATTACAAGAGCATGATCAACAACTTTTACCAGTAGCATACTTTTCTAAATCTCTTAACCCTCCGACTGTCTTGGAAAAGGGCAAAATTGTAATGTTGTTTTCTCTGCATTTTGTTTTAAATGTTAAAAAAAAATGATTCTTTGAACATTTTATAAAAAAACTTAATAACGAATATGAATGCAATCCTTGGAAATATTAATCATTGGTCAATGTATTAAAAATACATTAAATCAGTAGAATTATATTACTTTAAATATTGCTTGTATTGCAGTGAAACCTGGAGCTTAGTGAACGTATTAACACGGGCTTGTCAGGTCAGAAAAAAATACCCTGCACTTAAATTAGAACTCATGCCAATTTATAAATCTTTTACCGCTTTCAAATATTATTTATATAACAGACAATTTGTAATTCTTTCTGACAGTAAACCCTTAGAAAAATATAACAAGACTACTAATCCAGCTGATATTATCTCTCGTTGGCTCATGGAGCTTTCAGAGTACTCATACGCATTCAAACATATCCCTGGTACAAAAAAAGGTTCTTGCTGACTATTTATCTCGCTGACTTTTGAAAACAATCAACAAACACTTGTTACTAATCCTGAACTTATCCATGACCCTCAACCATTACCTATTGTTGACTATGATACACCAGACAGTAATAATTCATGTTCAAATGCCACTATGAAGTACGTTAACTATCTTGTATCTGGTAAACAATCAAATCCAGATCCTTTATTGGAAATTTCAAATGAAACTTTCTGCAATGAACAAAAAAATGACACCACTTTATCCACTGTTTACAATGATATTCTAAAGAAAGGACCTTCTCAAAAATATCCTAATTATTTTATACACCCTGATTCGAAAGTTTTAATGTTAAAGAAGGAAAACAATCTTAACAACATTTTTCATATCACATTGTTGTTCCTAATTCTCTTAAAAGCAAAGTTTTAACAATCTCTCATTTATCACACTTTGGTTTTAATAAAACCTATGAGTTCCTATCATCAAGATACTTTTGGAAAGGCATGTATGTTGACACTTTAAACTTTGTAGCTTCATGTGTCAAATGTCTTCAATGTAAACATCATCAAACCCCTCCTGCATCCTTACAACCTACCTACACGCCCAAGTACTATGGCCATACTATCAGTACAGATATCGTGGGACTCTTTTCTAATGGTAAACATGTTTTAACTATTACAGATCACTTTTCAAGACATGTTGAACTTTTTCCAATGATACATCTGCAGCTAAAGTCGTTAAATGTTTATTCTCTTATATAACCACCTTTGGGAGACCTTCTGTTGTCTTATCAGACTTAGGACCCCAATATACATCTCAAATATACAACATTTTTAATGATACTCTAGGTATTAAGGTCCTTCACAGCTCTGTTTCGAGGGCACAAAGTAATTCGATTTCGGAGAGAATTAATAAATCAATTAAATACTCTGTTAATATACTCTTACAGGAAGGTCACTCATTTGAAAACGCAATATTTATACACAAGTCACTCTATAATAGTTCAAAACATTCAACTACATTATTCACTCCTAATCTTCTGCACTTTGGACGTGAACTTTCATTAATTTTTGACACTTTTGATCAGAATAGCAATCAACCTTTTCTAGATAAACATATTGAAATACATAAACTACTTGAAGATTTACACAAAATATATGACAAGGCTTACAATAACATTAAAACAGCTCAGGATAAAATATATAAACACTATGGTCAAAAAGCTAAATTAAGAACCATTTGTCTAAAAGATATTGTGTACTTAAAATCTGTTGATAAATTCAAACCTAAATACACTGGACCATACATTGTAACTTTCAAACATTCACCTGTGTCATTCTCGATCAAGAGGTTGTATGCTGCTGATAATACAGCTTTTCGTGTGCACATTGATAGATTACTTCTTGCACCACCTCGTTATGGACATTTATTCGATGCTACAAGTCTTTTAAACAATAACAACTTCCCTAATGTTTATAAACCACATACGTATAATCTGAGAAACAGAAAATAATATACTATTGTTTACATTTTTTCTTCTTATGACATGTATTGTGAAGCTAAGTGTGCAACCAAAGGCCTAGGTTGTATGTATGTTGCTTACAACTGATCTTTCACAACATTATGGCTGGCCCATGACTGTTTGCTTCGAAGATCTCTTGTGAACAATATTTTGAATCACTTTACACTCTTTTCATTTTACTTTACACTGTTATGTTATTTACATACACTTAACTATTATTTACATTTTTAACATTTATTTTACATTTGGTTCTTTTATAGTTACATTTTAGTTAACAGTGATAACTAACGCATTTAATAATTGCAGTTATTTTAAAAAAAGAATTTTTTTTCTCATGTAACTTGATAACATTTTCTTTAAGTCAACCAGTTAGTTACCTTCTAATTATACGACTTGTGCATCATTTAACCTGAGTATGACTTTTTATTTTTTTATGTCTATCTTCACTCTAGGATTGTCTACCCCTTTTTGATTTGATATATATGTGACATATATCTATTTTTTTTACTTTTAATTTACCCCCTCGAAAGTTTTGTTCCCGTACAAAATTATTGCCCTAAGGGTCCAAAACGTCATTGTGTTGAGAGACAACCCCCTTGAATTGGGTTTTCCAATTCACAAAAAATCAATTTTTGCTTGTAAACCGACGTATGCTCCTTTAGAGAACCGCTAGCGTCTTCTTAGGAGCAGGGACTCATATAAGCGGGCGCTGTATGAGTCTCAAAACTCCCTCCTCATCTAAGGCCGAAGCCCTAAGCCGACGCCATAATACTCGTGGTCTACACAAGATTCAGGTTGACACATTTTTCATGGGCGTGCTCGATGCACCTCCTTTTTTTGTCATCCTATGCTGCGTGCATAAACATATTTTTATTTTTTTTTACTTTTATAATCATATTCAATTTCTTTTAAATCATATTATAGTTGCTTATCACTTTACAAATACACATATTTCACTTATTACCATATACTCATTACTTCTAGTGTTGCATTTGTGTTTAAATATTATATTTTTCTTTTTGTTAGTACTTGTGTTTATTTCATAAATTGATCTTAATCAGGATCAATGTTTTGATGAAAAGCAGTCACGGAAATAGTTATATGCTGCTTAAATGTTTGCTGTTAGAGTCGACTCAAATAAAAATAAAAACCATGGTACATATTTTTTGAAGAAATTTTACTTAAGATGGATATCCATAAAGTCAATTTAGAAAATATTAATTCATAAAATCTCTTAGGACTGTTGAATTATTGATGAAAGAGATTTTGTTTTGTTCATGACAGCAATTTGTTTAAAAAAAACTTTTCTGTTTGGAAAATATTTATATGTGTAACTATTTTTCTTTCTGGGATGCCCATGCACACGGTTAACAAAAAGTTTTTTTTGCGGTGTCCCAGGTGATATATATAACGACTATCCCGTTATATATGTTTGCGTTCGATTCCCCTCCCCCCAGCAGTTTCAATTAAAATTCCGTTTAATAATTTATTTATTTTAGTGCACTATAGTCAAACAGTGCAGCCCCTAAATTAAATTTAATAATTAAAAATTAATCGATTGTATTGATAGCCCTTCACATTTAAATTAAATTATTGTAGTTACTCATCTCTTTAATAAAATAAAATCAGTGAGTCAGTCTTCAATTATACTTTGAGATTTTCTCATACCAGATTTAACCTTGTAGAAAAACTTTACTGCTGTCTGTTAGTAACAAAAGCATTTTAACTTCGGTCACTTCCTTTTTTGGTCATGAAGATAACTCATCATTTAGAATCACTTAACATGTAATCTATTCATTAGATTTATTTTCGCACTGCACTTTAATATTTTAGACCGTTATATTCATTCATATGTGTATGCTGCATTTTTGTGGCAATGCAAGCTGCTAAATCTTGCCGTACCCTAACATCTGGTTTAGAAAATACATTCTCATGGCTTTTTCTACGAATAACTGAATAACTTTTTCAACCCTCTGTCCTTATCCAGAAACATTTTTATTTTTACACTTAACCGCAATTGTATCAAAGTACAGTCTTGCTTTTCCACTTCTCACGATTCAGGAATTTTAGTAACCCACGATCTGGAAACCCTGCCCAATTCAAATATGCAATAAGTCTACCGCATGTATTTGTCGAATTCATACTAGCCAATGTTTTCCTCGGCCCCTTGTGCATGGCGCAAATACTTTTAGATTGGCGATATGGTATTCCGCCGACCAAGTAAGCTGTAGTTGCGTATTCATATCACTTCTACTCTGACGCTGGTATCTGAATGAGACACTAGGAAGTGTCTTCTTGCTTCCCCTTTTGTACCCCTCCCCTTCCGCTTTTCATAATGGAATAAATATTTTCGTATTCTAGATTGGAGTTTTTTTTGAACTGGTGGTTATTGCATCTGCTTTCACGGTCAATCACGACAAAAGGATAAAATCTCTATTACAGTCGGGGGGGGGATTTTTTTTTTTTTTTTTTTTTTTTTTTTTTTTTTTTTTTTTTTTTTGACGTGTTAAAAATATGAGAATTTAATTACTCAATAGCTAAATAACCGATTTCGATGGATTTTTTTTAAAAAAAAACCAATCTTCTTTATTTAAAGAAAGGAAAATAACAAGATGGGTTACTTGAAAATGACTAACACTAAAGAG
Organism: Maratus speciosus; assembly: GCA_963932465.1. Lineage (NCBI taxonomy): Eukaryota > Metazoa > Arthropoda > Arachnida > Araneae > Salticidae > Maratus > Maratus speciosus. The sequence goes on along the minus strand of OZ010787.1, from coordinate 138,754,395 downwards.
GGCTGTTTTTTTTTCTTTTAGGTTTAGGAACTTTTGGTCAGAATTGAAAGTGTAATATATCTAAATGTCAGAAATTAAATCCGCAATCACTATAACAGGAGCCTCTTTTCCCGTTTTGAAGGATTTTTTTTTTCAAAACATAAAATCATACAAACGTGTACGCTGCCGAAGGCATCCCAACTCTAGGTTCGTTTTGCTAGATTTTCGTTTCACTCATACAAATTCCAGGGTTGTTTCCAAAAACAGAACAGAGCATACGCGTATACGCTGCCGAAGGTATTGGGGCCCTCAACACTAAATCCATCCTCAAGAAAAATGTCTTAATTCAAAACTGATTTTAGGTATATTTAAAGTTATTTTCCCATTTTCGGCCAACACCGAATGGATCAGCTACTGTTACATAAATGAATAAAACCTGTGAGTGAATCCTCATTTACATTTTCAACGAAATGTCCACAAACATTGTGTTTATAAATTAAAAGGCATAATTAAGTGTTCCAATACATTTAATGTATCTTTTATTCTATTACCAAATTTTAGGAATTAACGATTATTGCGGTTTATATTTTTTGACACATTAACATTGTTAAAGAATTCTAAATCTTTATTTGTGTGGATGAATATGTGACTTTTAAATATTTTAATTTCATTTAACTGAAAAGGTGTAACCTCAAAGACTATTTATTTTCCTTCATCTCAAGAAAAGTATAAAAAACTATTTCTATTAACTTTGAAATCTAATTAGCTGCCTAAGATATTCTTTGCAAATGAGTATTTACAAATTTATATTCCTTTTGGGTTTGCTCTTTTCTAATCTTGATTGCTTTTGCAATTCGTGTTTCTTTATAGGGATTAAATTTCTTATACATTCAAAACAAACAATTTAAAGCTATATTTTCTACTTTAATGCAAAATTCAGTCTGAACGTCGGAATTCTTTGAATAATATACTCTAAAGGATTTTATTCTTTAAATTTAAATTAAAGGACTGCGCTGAATTTCCCATCATTTTATCCTTTTCCATTTCTTGGGAAACCAATTTACGTTTTCTAAACACTTGCATGTGCTTTTCTTTTTAAGCTATATCTTTAATTTTGTCTGGAAATTTACTTCTGAACTCCCCGAAAGCCAGACTTGGAATGAAAAATGAATCTAGAAGTTTTTACTTGCAAGGACATGTTTATGCTCTTTTTTTTTTTTAATATGGAATCCCTAAAACGTAAATAAAAAGCGGAATTATAATGATAGTACTTTATTTTTCTTTCTTCTATCAGACGCAAGGCTTTTTTTTTTTTTTTTTTTTTTTTTTTTTTTAAATCTAATTGGCAAGTTTTATAGAAGAGGCAAATTGTAGTTCTCTCTACTTCTGAAAACGAATTTAAGGTAAATTGTTTTTGGATCTATGCAACTGTAAAACATTTCTTAAATCAGAACTCTGATAAGTTAATGAATTGCTTTAACTTTATATATTTACTTTTCGTTTATTTGTTTTTATTACGTTTAATTTTTTCAAGGACTCCTATTTTCTGTAACAATATAAAGCAAAATGCCGTGGCATTTCCCTACTATCTAGTTATTTATTACTTCTGATTTCTACTGGTGCCCAGAAATTAATTTTGTTATGTAATATAGTTCATTATTTAAGTTTAAAGTAAATATTTTTAAGGGCACATAGAACATCTTGACAAGTAAAGTGCAGCAGTTTTTGCGAAACATTTAACATCATGTATTTTACTTAAAAATAGTGATGAAAAATACTATAGATAATACTATAAAAATACTGTAAATGGAATTGAAAAATTCTTTTTACAATAAATATACACCTTATAGCCCATACATAAATCAAAAGAAATTAATTTCATGCATAAATTAGTTTTCAAGAACTAATTAACTTTTTACATATCTCCATGAAACTTTTGTATAATATGCCTGTTCGGTCCTCTTTTCTAAAAATATATCACCTTAAAAAAATTTTATGGTGTCAGGAAAATATACTATTTGGGAATAATAAGAAGCAATTTTCATTTTGGCTTAACAGAAATAAAATTAAAAATATTTTGCTAAAAAGCTTTGAAAATCCTAAAAATTTTAAGAACTATATTTTTCATTATTTAAAATAATTTTCCGCTCAGATCTTATAATGTTAAGTATTTTTAAAGAAAAAAAAAATAATTACACAATTTTGGAAAGTTTCAACTGTTTACCTAAAATATAATTTAGAAAAAATGTACCAAACCATAAAAATACACATTTCGAGAAAAAGGCAAAAAATTATATACAGACCCACAGTGCATAAATATATTATTTTAAAATCTTCCATAGCATCATAATCTTTTATGTCCATAATCATTTAGCACCATAATCTTTTAGCTTTATTTGTTAGGCCGATAAATGAAAACTAAAAAATTTGAACTATTTTATGGGCATAACAATCACATACATAACAATGTGTCTTATGTTGATATTCTTACAATAATATTTATCCTGCAGTTAATGTCTGAAATTTTCCTTGGGCTTGTTTATTTTCAGCTTTGCATTGCATTGGGTTCATAATAATTCGTTTTAAATAACGAAAACACGATTCATTTTCTGAAGCAGGCATTATTAGAAGAAACACGACTCTAAATGTAAAAATGAAAATATACTTGACTGCTGATTTTACTGAGTTTCCAACCAACTAGATTGTCATATTCAGTTATCAGCTAGTAAACTAGCTGAACTTGCGTTTTGAAACTGTCAATATCGTAGCACTGTTATCTAAAACTACTTTTACTTACACAATGCTTCTATATTCGTATATCTAATCGTAATATTCGGAATTCCCTTGCTCTCACACACTACATTATATAAAATTTCTGTCCAAAGCCATTCTGAATTTTAAAGCAACTGAAACGTGCACCAAATATCAGATTATTTAGGACGTAATAATATAAAAATTCTTATTATAATAAATAGTGTGACCAAAAATTGTAATTATTTTCTGATTGGATTATTTTTTCCATTTTCAATAAATTAGAAGATACTTGAATAACAATTGAGTTTAAAAAGCTCTGCACACGTTACTTTAAGTCGATAAAATCATATTTGAAACACAGTTTATTCAGATGCTCGCATTATTTTCCCACCAACGTGTTCATTTTTAAAAGAAAAATGCTACGTACATAAATTAAATTTTTTGTTGCTAATTCAAATCAGTTTAATGTCTTTTACACCAAAATAAGCAGAAAAAGTCGTAATAAATTATCTTCCGAGTTTCTAGTAAATTGTGTACTGTTTATTTCATTCGTTGGAATATCAGACTTGCAACACGTAATTAACGAAACTCAAAATTGCAGAATCGTAATTATAAAAAAAAACATATATTATTGAATATCTCGTTTCGGAATACAATATAGTAGAAATTTAAATTTTTTTCTTTTGAATTTAAAAACATCATAAAATGCCCATATTTGAATTATTTTTAAATGGCTTTGAAATGTTCTTTTATGGGCCTTGCTATTGGGTAATTATTAAAAAAGTCCGTCCGGACAGTGCCGGGAGGAAGAGGTAGCTTTCATATTCCTTATTTTTTAAAATCCAGCTTATATTATTCAAACACACGGAGCTCAAATTAGTGGAACCCGATTATAGAAGATAAAATGCTATTTTTTGTAAATATTGAATATGAATGAGAATATTGCCAAAGTAGTCAGATTTATCAAAGCTGGTTTTATTAAAGTGATTTATATTTCGTCGCCAAATTCGGTGATATCCCGAATTATATTAATAATTATATTAACCCGAATTATCGGTGATAGCCGGCCATTTTAAAACAACATAATGGGTGCAACAAAGCTCACCAATGAACTTGGTCGAGACCTTAGTAATTCCTCTGCACATGCTTAGAGCGCTTTTCCACTTGCCGACACGACACCGATAAATCGTCCACGATTGTCGTTGTCCGACATCGCTGCACGCAAAATGCATTCATTTCTCCTACCCGCTTTTCCACTGAACGATACGATGAAATTTTTGTCGTCATCGATTACACGATATCGGCCGCCGATAAAATTTGTCGTGGAACAGTCAACCTCCCTCAAAAATCGTTCCGATAATTCACTCGCAGTGTTTTGATTTTTGAGTCTAGAAGTTGGCGTGATTCTTTTGTTTTTCTCGTGTATATTGTGTAACTTGTTTAAATAACGGCTTTAAAATTTGGTGTGAGTGTACAAAAGGCCCTGTTTTTTGGATAAAATAAACATCAGTTATCAAAACAAAGTATTCGTGTAAGATGTTGGAAAGAAATAATAAAATTTCCAGAAGACTAACATGAAGCCAAAATGTCTGTGGTGTGAGAAAGGTAAATAAATATTTTTTGAAACTCATTATTAAAAAGTATAAGTGTTGTAGGGTAGATGCTCCAGTTGTGGCCACTGTACCAGTTGTGGCCACATTGGATAAGTTTGTCCAATATTTAAGCTGTGAATTGATGCAGACAAATAATATGCATTTTTACACCTTAAGCAAACACCCTTTTATCATTTACAATCTCATTTGTTTATTTTTTGATAAAATGTGACTTTCAAAAAAAAAAATAAATGTGAAACTGTAGTGTGTGCTCACATGCATTAAGATTTTTGCTTAGCTGTCAAGTTTTCCAAATCTTTCAATATTAGGCACTTATTGGGTTCTGTTTGTCCTGAAACAAATTACTATTAGGTTTTATGAGGTAAGCTTCCTCTCTAATGCAATTTCACATTTAAATTAATTATTTTAACAGTTTAATTGGGGGTGGCCAAAACTGGTGCTTTAAATTTGCTATATGTACCAGTTGTGGCCATGGTAGTTGGAAGTGGCAAAAAAGGTACAACATATGTTCCACTTTTGGCCACATGATTCCCTGTAGTGAGAATTTTAGCCATTAAATAATTTTTAAGAACATCAGGATAAAATAAAATCAATTTAGTTTTGTTTTATATGTAATGGCTTCAATAATAAAAAAAAGGCAAGGCTAATAGCAGTTCTATCAAAGAGATTTTGTTTTCTCTGTCCAATAGATAATTTACTCTAGAAAGGACACTGTGCTAGTAACTAAAGAATGATATATTGCTAAAGAAAATATAGTATATTGTGTTTAGTATTGATAAAACCAAAGGGGAGGGTCTATATGTCCTATATGATAAATAAATTAAAACATAAATTTTGAAAGATTTTACAAATTATAAATTAAAAAGTTCAATAAAATTACAGCATGATTTCTTGTATTTTTCCTAAAGAAATGAAGAAGTTCCATAATTTTTGCCAGATTTCGGGCAAACAGATTTAGAAATACTAAATATTGCAAAAATCTTAACTAATGATATCTAAATACAAGCAAGAATGTATTTCCCATTATTTAAAAAGAACAGCGTTCATTTTACCAAGTTTAAAAAACACAGAATTCTGTGCTCTTAAAAAATGGCCTATAGGGAACACTGTTCTAGGATAAGAAGTAAAATTAAGGCCATTCAAAATGTATAATGCCAGCACTACAAGCTAGCAAAGTTTTGGAGCACCAGAAATATAACTCTTTGGTGACGATTCACGTGTTTTAATCAATCCACAATCCATTGGATAATTATAAAACTGATTTAAATAGTTAATCTTGATGTCCTACAGGCACTGTTGTCCCTTTTATGAATCAAATTAAATATATTTTTTGTTTTTTTAATTGAAATTTTCAGTTAAAATCAACATAAGTACATTTTACTTGATGTTTTTATCAATTCATAAAAAAAATTGCAAAATTCTTTTAATATATTAACAAATATATGTGTGGTAAAATAGATGTTGCATAAAAATGCTTTATTTTTACTTATTATCAATTAAAATGTTTGTTAAACTACATGATATTGGAGTGGCCACAACTGGTGCATAGAGATGGCCAAAACTGGTGCAGGGGTGGCCACAACTGGTACAAATTGATATAAATTATTTAATGAGTTATTACTCACAATCTAAAATATTCTGTAGAAAATCATTATAATTCACAGAAAGACAATTAAATTTGCTAAATAATGATGTTATTATGATTTAATATGCTTCAATCGGTCAATAACTGTAAAATTTCTATTTCAAATTTTCTCTAAAGGTGGCCACAACTGGAGCATCTACCCTACGTTAGTTAGCTATGTTCACTTGTTTTTAAGCCAACGCTATTGCTTAAATTTCGTAAACAAACTATTATTTAACTAACCAAATGTAGTATAGCAATTGCTTGTAAACTCTAAAATTCTTAAAATATATTAAGATTCTTACTACCTTTTTACATGTGCTGATTATCAATGTTATATTTTGAATTAATTAGCAATACTAAGTTTAAAGCGCTGTAAAAATTGGGCTTTTATATTTAATTTATTGATTTCTACAGTTAATTCAGTGTGTTAATATTAGAGTTAAAATTGCTTGAAAGATGTTTTTCAAAGATGCATATATTACTTTTCCCCATGCATTTTTGTCACTATTATTTTCATTTTCAAACTGCGCCTATTTTAGTTAAGCTTAAAGGCCATTAAATGCAGGATTTAAACAACTTTTTAAACAAACAAGTGCAATTATTGGGAATTGTGAACAAGCTAGTATTTATTAAGAAATTACAGTAGTATTTTCATAATTTAAAAGAAAGTATTGAAGTAAGTTCCATTAATTAAATCCATTTTTATCTGTTCCAAGAATATACTAGTAATTTGGGGTTTCAAAATGTAAATTAAGATTTGCTAGCCAGTGCTTTTGGAAATTTTGGTTTTCCCGCTAAATTCAATCTCATTTTACATTTGCTATCGTGCCAAGGCCCTTATCAGGGGTATTGTATGTCCGCACACTTTCTTCCTATAAAAAGGAATGTATAAGGTTGTTTTGAGTAGGTATCCTAACAAGTGAAGCACTTGGCAACATTGAATTTGGCCAGACAATAAATTCCTTCCACTTGCATTATTACTTTATTCAATATTTTTGATAACATGTATTCTGGTATGTTCGAGGAATTTTTCTTTTTCTCGTATCATTTCATGGGGTTTCTTGAAATGGTTTTGTGGAAGGATCGTCGAGTACAGGTGTTGAAAGGTCTTTTTTGAGGGTTTTTTTTTTGTTTTTTTGTTTGTTTATTAATTGGCAAGGACACCTGTGACAATTTGTTGAAGTTATTTCTGTTATGTTTTAATATATTTACAATTTACCTAAGTTTATTGAATTATTTTTTTAGAAGGGGATGGGGGGGCGGAGATAGATGCATTAGTGACCGTGGCTTGAAAGATTTTAGAGATTGCAAAAAAGCGAGTTTGTTGCATTCAGTGTTTTTTTCCCTCCATGCACGTACAGTGTTTATACAAGATGCATTAGTGACTGCGGCTTTAACGAATTTTATAAGTTTTCGAAATTGCTGCGTAGCGAGTTTGCTGCAACCTGTGGCGTTTTGTTTTTGCTTTGTTTTCATGTGCACACAGTGCTCATACATGCATTGGTCACGACGGCTTTACAGTGTTGAATTCAGACACTTTTCTTTGGGAGGGATTTCTGTGGCTCCGGGGATGAGGGGGGATTGCACTTTTTGACCATTGAAAACACAAAATCTCAAATCTTCTGGGGGGAGGGGGCATTCCATTGCTCCGTGGGGGGAGGGGATTCCCCCTGGGCCACCCCTTGAATTCAACACTGGGCTTTAATGAGTTTCATTTTAGAGATTGAGAGTTTTAGGGTTTTTACTTTTTCTGATATAAACACTATTGTTTTAATGCATTTGTTTCACTATGTTGTCACAGGATTGTTTGGATTTAGGAGCCACTGGCTTCTTCCAACTTTTGGGAATCTGCACAGTTTGCTGTATCCATGAATTTTTGTAGTTTGTTTTCATGTGCGTGCAGTGCTCATACATGTGACTGCGGCTTTTAGCAAATTTTGTTAATTTTAGAGATCGTCGCACAAGTTTGCTGCATCCAGTAATTTCATGTGCGCACAGCACTCATATATACTATGCATTATTGACTGCTGTTGTTTCATGCATCCTGTTATACCGTGAATAATTTTGAAAATCCATGTTTATATTATGAAAGGTTATTCGACATCTAAAATAGTTAAATAAAAATCTTAATATATTTTGATAATTTTAGAGTTTACAAGCACTTTTTAAACTTTATTAATTAAATAATTTGTTTACCAAACTTAAGCAATAGCATTTTTAAAAAAAAGAAGTGGCTTATACTTTTTAATAATAGTTTAATAATGAGTTTCATAAAATATTTATTTACCTGTTTTTTTTTTTTGTTTTGTTTTTTTCTTAACTTCATAGTCTAGAAATTTCAATATTTCTTTCCAACATCTTTTACGAATCACTTTTTTTTTTTTATAATTTATGCCTCTTTATCCAAAAAAAAAAAAAAAAAAAACAGGGCTTGTTTCTACTAATGAATGAAAACACTCACACGAAACTTTAAAGCCATTATTTAAAGAAATTTATGCAACATACATAAGAAAAAAAAACTCATTTAAATTCAAGATTTAACACAAGAAATTTAAAATTTTTCAATTTAAATAACGTAAAATTACTAACACATTAACAAATAAACATTTTAAAACGCTAACAACTAATAAGTGATAAATAATTTGTCATTTCCAAACTGTTATTGTTTAAATAAAGAAAGCATCAGAAATAGGAATAATAATAATAAAAAAATTTTATCCTCAACAGACGTTTTTTCCACCATATTTTTTTTAATTATGAGTAAAGTTAATATATATTTTTTTAGATTATTTCTGGGTTTTTAGAATATATATAAATTGCATACAAATAATATTCTAGAGCAGTGGTTCCCAACCTGGGGTATGTGCACCTGGGGGGCGGGGGGGGGAGCATGGCGGGGCCAAATAATAAACACTAAAAACCACTTTGTCAATGTTTACCAAAAAAAAAAAAAAAACACTGTTACAATCTATGGCAGTCAGTGTGTGAAACGAATATAATAGTTTGCTGTAGTGAACTATGGTTCAATACAAAAATCTTTTATTCCATCCTTTTCTTTTCTTTCTTTCAGTTTCGAAAAAACGTTATTTCAAAGTTTGTATAAAAGCAGGAAAGTAATTCCTATTACATTCCGAAGAGCAAGTATCTCTCTTCTCTCTGTATGTGTGTGTGGGGAAGGGGGGCAGGAATGTAGTGGAGGGTATACACCAAGTACCTGCTGGATTTTTTTTTTTAAAGCTCCGTATGCCCTCTGTTTCTCAAATAAAGCATCAACGTAAAAGCAATTTTAATTTTCATCAGTTTTGTTTATGATGTTAATTATAAATGTAAATGATGTTACTTAAAGTGACTTTCCAGATTTATTTCAAAAAATACTGTCGATGTTGGCAGTTAGAACAAAATAGCCAGACGAAAGGGAAAAAAATTGTTTTCATGTCACCAAAATTGCTTACAACTCGATAAATTATTTATAAAAAAATGGAAAACTCATTTTGATTCTAAATCTCTTCAAAAATCAGGCCTGCCTTTACACTTAAAAATGTGTTAGAAAATTTCACGCTTTTTGAGCAGTGAACTTTATAAAAAAGAAAAGTGCCCAGCTAAACTGATGGTATTGAGCTCACAGGCTATTCACACTAATTGTATATTATACTCTTATTTTAAAGAATAATGCCTCTCAAAAAAATAAGTGAAGGGGAATTAGCCCTCCGTTTTCCCCTTTATACTTACCCAGTGAACCTCCAAATCTAATAAGGGAAGCTCCTTAACATAATAAACCGGTATACCAAATTTCGAGCAAATCAAATAATCCTGCAAAAAAAAACATTTATCTAAATTAAGGGGGTGGACTAGACCCCCTTTATCCTTAACCATTGAACCCCCAAAACTAATCAGGGAAGTTCGTTAACATAATAAACTGGTATACCAAATTCGGAGCAAATCGAATAATTCTGCATGAAAAACCCATTTATCTGAATTAAGGGGGTTGGACTAGCCCCCCTTTTCCCCCTGTATTCTTAACCAATGAACCCCCAAAACTAATCAGGAAAGTTCCTTAACATAATAAACCGGTATACCAAATTCGGAGCAAATCGAATCATTCTGCATGAAAACCCCATTTCTCTGAATTAAGGGGGTGGACTAACCCCCTTTTCCCCCTTTATCCTTAACCAATAAACTCCCAAAACTAATCAGGGAAGCGCCTTATCACAATGAACCTAGAAATTTTTTTTGAAGCAAATCAGATGTTTCTATCAAGAGTTATCACGTTACGTACATACGTACGTACATGCAGAACGGGCGGGCACATTAGCTCTCAGGCTTTGATAGCCTGTGAGCTAAAAAAGGATCTTCTATGGAAAAACTGAAAGACTAATTCTTTTCAAAATGGAAATATTCAAATTACGTGAACACACAGGAAGTATGCTTACGATTAATTTTTTAAACAGGGTTAGGCTCTGAATTTATTTTTAAAAATCTAAAAATGTCTGATCATTTTGTTATAAAAGGATGTCATCCACCATCAGTTTTTTCAGCTGATCAAACATGTTCCTGACATATCTGCTGCTTTCTTATAAAGATATGTTAACGTTAACCCTTAAATGTCGGGTGTTGCTTTTTGGCAACATACCCAATTTAGGCTCTAAAATACTATTAGAATAATATTGAAGCTATAATGCCTAATGTTGCCAATAAAATACATTCTGAAAATATTATTAAATCAATTTGCAACATGTAGATGGCAACACTTGTGCTGTTTAAGAATAAAGATAGATTTATTTTTTCAATTGTTGCTATTTGTTCTTTTTGTTTTGTTTGGAAGCGAATTTTATCAAGGAAAATTATTCTTTCAATTAAAGACCAGTATTGCCGATTAGTAACAAACTGTTTAGTCGTAAACCACACTTAAAACAAAATAGGATTTTTTAAAGTATTTTTCCCATGATTTATTTAAAAAATGAAAGCCGAAAAACATTATTACAATGATTTTTGAAAAATCAGGCATTTAAGGGTTAAGACTTTTCTCAAGAAAAATATTTTTTGCTGCTCAACAATGTAAAACTTTGTCACATTTATAGGCTCATATTTAATTGCAAGTACTGCCTGCAGTTAAAAATACCATTGCAGTCATGACCGTCAAAGAGATTTAGAATTGAATGGCTTTTTCCATTTTTTAAATATATATATAAAGGAATTACTTATTGCGTTATAAAAGTGATTTTCCATGCTGTCGTGTCTGGTAATTTGGTTTAAAATGCCAATTTACAAAATTTCCTGAAAGATCTCCCACCTTTACCAAAGATTAATTGCATATTAGGACTGTTATAATCACATACAGTAGAGTAATAATTTTTTTCACCAGATTTGTTTATTTCACAGAGCTAGTAATGTAAAATCTGTAATAAAAAACCTTCCAAAAAGATGTATCAACTTGTATAATGTATAGATTAAAGTTTACTATATTTTAAGTACCCCTATTTTTGAATAGTAATCTATGTAATTATTTTTTAGAATTTTTGTTAGATAAATAAAAGTGAATTTAAAAATAATAGCTCTCAAAATATGGGAACTTGGCAGGTATGTGTATACAATTCATTTTTGAAATAGGAATCAACATTGCCTCTGCAGTAATCATGCTGTGCATTCTTTTCCTGAGTATATAGCTGAATTTAAATATTCTGTAGATAATGCTTTTCTCAAAAAAAAAAAAAAAAAAAAAAAATCCATTAATTATAAATTTATTACAAAAAGTTTTTTAAACATTAATAAGGGCTGTCACAATTCTTATTTTAAGGTAATCCGTAAAATTATTAATTACTATACAATTATTTTTAGACTGCAACTTCACTATAATATTGTACATTGTAATGTTTTAAAACTGAAACTTTTAAATCATTCATGTTTTGCTTTCAGTTCAAATGAAATATTAAAAAAGAATAATTTCTAATAGTAGAGAAATAATTATAATTGTATAAGAATAAAAGTTCTTTTTAAATTTGGAATAATTGCCAGGGTAAGCCCTCTTCAGCTTCAGTACTGGTGAAGTAGTTGGCAAAACAAGTAAGTGGGCCACGCCCACCATTAAACTGAGGAGCCATATCAAAATGCGTGCGATTGTGCCGCTATCTTGGAATGAAATGACGATGAAAATTCAGGTTGTCGGGAAACGATATCGGTAAAGTGGAAAAGCAGTTTACTGGACGACACGATATCGTACTAATTTATCGTCCGGTTTAGTCGTTGTCGTGTCGGTAAGTGGAAAAGCGCCCTTACTCATATCTAAATCGGTTGATATATACGAGTGCTGTTGCAGGCAAAAAATAAGATTTTTCAAAATGTCACACACATTCGAAATTCAAACTGCTATATCCCGGCCTTTTTTTTTAGATAAAAGCGAAACAAAAAATGATCCGAAATCTTTGTAACAAGCTGAAACACATAAAAAGAAAATCTTTTTTCAATTTCTAATTTTTTTGTACCTCATTTTAAATTAATTTTTTTTTAATTTTTAAATGGCCGCCATTTTGAAACAATATGGCGGATGAAGTTAGCAAACGAACTTGGCCGGGATATTGCTATGTACTATGCACATGCCTTGTCACATCCTAATCGGTTCATAAATACGCGTGTTATCGCGTGACAAAAATCAGATCGTTTCAAAATGTCAGCCATGCTAGAAATTCAGTGCTATAACTCAGCCATTTTTTTAAATATAGACGAAACGAAAAATGCTCCAGAATCTTTCTATCAAGGTCAAATACATAAGAAAAAAATATTTTTCAATTTCTAATTTTTTTGTACCTCTTTTTAAATTAAAATAGAAAAAAAATTAATGGCCGCCATTTTGAAACAAGATGGCGGATGATGTTGCCAACGTACTTGGTCGAGACATTGGTATTTACTATGTACACACCAAGTTATATCCAAATCCGTTCATAAATATGCGTGTTATCGCGTGACAAAAATCAGATTGTTTCAAAATGTCAGCAACACTAGAATTTCAAAGTGCTATAACTCAACCGTTTCTTAAGATAGAGACGAAACAAAAAATGCTCCGGAATCTTCGTATCAAGCTCAAACACATAAGGAAAAAATCTTTTTCAATTTCTAATTATTTTGTACTTCACTTTTAAATTTAAATTTTTTCTTTTTAAATTTTTAAATGGCCACCATTTTGAAACAAGATGGCGGATGAGGCTGGCCAACGAGCTCGGTCGAGACATTGCTATGTACTATGCACATTCTTTGTCACATCCAAATCGGTTCGTAAATACGTGTATTATCGCGTGACAAAAATCAGATCGTTTCAAAATGTCAGCCATGCTAGAAATTTAAAGTGCTATAACTCAGCCATTTTTTAAGATATAGACGAAACGAAAAATGCTCCGGAATTTTTGTATCAAGCCCAAACGCATAAGAAAAAATCTTTTTCAATGTCTAATTTTTTTGTGCCTCGTTTTAAATTTTAAATGTTTAAAAGTTTTTTTAAATGGCCGCCATTTTGAAACAAGATGGCAGATGATGCTGGCCAACGAACTCGGCCGAGACATTGGTATGCACTATCTACACACGAAATTTTATCCAAATCGGTTCAAAAATACGAGAGTTGCAGTATGACAAAGATCATATATATATATATATATATGGATATATATAAATATATATATATATATATATGGATATATATAAATATATATATATATATATATCAATTTTGAACGGAGGGTGGTTTCGTGGCCTAGGGGTCATGATCGGTGAAAATATACCAAAATTTTTCGTAATCGTTTTCCTCCGAACGGCTGCAATAGGTAGCTTTTTGTAAAGAAAGCTACATAAAATAAAAATCACACTGTCTCATCGTGGGATTTTTTTTCTCTTTTCACCTTTCGATACGTAAAATGTAATTTGTTTAGTGGTTTTTTTTCACAATTTTCCTTTACAAATAAGAACTATTTGTAGAAATTATACTTTAGAAAGTTTTGTTAACAATGCTTTGAAAATCATTTTTAAAGGGGCACGGTGGCGTAAAAATGGTTAACTTATCGAAATTTTTATTTACTTATCTGTAATTATAGTTCTTTTGTAGGTGTGGCAGGAATTTCAGTGCTGTATATGTTATAATTTAGAAGTTATTAAGCTTTATTTTTCAAATTGACATACATATAAAGTGTCTTATATTTTCCTTTTTAAATCTAGGTATACCCATCTCTTCGGGTGTTGGTGGCCATGAGAATAAGTTATTTTATTTTCAATTGTTATATGGTAGTGAAGTAAAAATATCGTTGTTTGTGGTTTAAATTTTTTACATAGGCTATTTTCATGAATGACATGTTTAACTGTTTGTAGTCGTATTAAGTTTATACATAGGTGTCATGGTGTTCGGAATTAATTTTCGCTGAACGAACAGAAACAAAATTTATTAATCCCTTTTTAAATTTTAGATATATGTAACACAATAATATGCTTCAGTTTTATCTAAAAATTATGTTTTAGAGTTGTCCATCGTGTGGTATCTTTCAAAGAAGTCTCCAATCGGCAGCCATTAATTTTCTGTTTGAACATAAAGAACAATCTACACTCTTTACATCTTATATCTTATCTTTTTTAAACTACTTTCAATTCGGTACGCTTCTTTCGGTAACTTTCTTTCTTGCCATTTTGAAGTAATATTTAAAAAATATTTTAAGAAGCGAAAATGCCTAATTACACTTAAACACAATTTGCAAAATATTATTTCGAATCTACGTATCTCCGGATCTTATCGACTTAATTTAAGATCAGTGTGGTTCTTTTCTGTGGTGGCTGAAAGCAGACATACAGTTGAGAAGGTAAAAAAGCTTTGGTGGCTGCGAGTAGACATATGACTGCAAAGGGTTAAACTAGTTTTGCTCCGTTGTCTTTATTTTTATTTTGTGACAAAAGACTTTTATTTTACGTATGCTTATTAAAAATTTAGATGAAACTGATTAAGCGTTAAATTAATGATATATTTGCACCTTGGTTCTCGAACAACGTTCGTTCCAAAAAATTGGTCTTGAACCGAATAAAAATTTACCATAAGAAATAATTAAAATCGATTAATTGGTTCCCACCTCCCTGTATTTACCTGTTTAAAAAAATACACTGTATAGTACAATACCGTAATATACTACAAATATGCTTTGCAGCACTATATATTTCACGAGACAGTGACAATTTTATAACATTTTAATAACGTGTTAACAAAAAAATATATGCATAGCTTTATGAGTAAAACTCTGGATTAATTAAGATTTAGGAGAAAGCGTGGTTTCCATTTTTTTTTTTTTTTTAATATCACCAGTATCCTCTTTGATTTTGAATTCAAAGTGCACGATATTAATTAACACCGGGAGTTTTATACCGCGTGTATACCATATGCTCCATGTGCATGAAAATAAAAATAAAATGAAATAAGAACAAAAAATTACGCGTACAGCATAAATTAGGATACACTTTCCAACACAATCAGAATATTGTAACAAAACTTTACAGTTTATTAATATGAAAGATGATGTCTAAATAAAGACTTTCGAAAGCACATACAGCATTTGAAAACCCAATTTCTGCTATTGCCGTCAGTAGCAGTAAAAGTATCCGATTTGTTTGTTAAGCCCTGTATATTATCTATAGATTTGTATGTGTACTGCACGAATGCTAAAAGTCCGTTCAGTTAAACTAGGGGTGCATAACCTTATTAAGAGAAAGGCCACTTACAAAAATTTCTGGGTTGTCGAGGGCCACATCAGTAACACCGGGAGAATTCTATTTTGGGGAGGTGATCTGTGGCCTATACTCAGATTAAAAATATGGTTCAGAGGGGGGGGGGGGAAGTTTTACCCCTCTAGGTTCCCATATCCCGTCAACATATCCAATTCAGTTGACAAGGATATATCAACAGTTTACGTTCGTATATATAACAGAGATATAGCAAGGATTATTTAGAAGGAGTGATAATAATCCTTGACTTTATTTTGCGGGAGTACATTTTGTTTTATTAAAAGTGATAAAAAACAAACACATGCAATTAAAGTGGCTAGTGCCGAAAAAAATGTGAACTTATATGAACGAACGGGCGGGGGGCAATCAACGAAATTTGCGATTTTTCCGTGCCTGATCAACGAAATTCGCTATTTTTCTGTGCCTGGTCGACAAAATTAGCAATTTTTCCGAAGCCGGACGACAAAATTCGCGATTTTTCGGGGCCTCATCGACAAAATTTGGATATTTCCGATCATTTTTCCACGCCTGATCGACGTAGTTCGCTATTTTTCGGTGCCCGATAGACGAAATTTGCGATTTTTCCGAGCCTGATCGACGGAATTCGCAATTTTTCGGAGCCCTTTTGCCAAAAATCGCGATTTTCCCGGGCCCGATCGACGAAATTCGTGATTCATAACTGACTATGACAAAATTTGCAATTTTTTTCCGCGGCAAATTGACGAAATGCTCGATTTTTCCGCACCCGATAAACAAAATTTTGAATTTTTCCGCTTATCAGCAAGAAAGTTTTTTCCGATCATTTTTCCACTCCAGATCAACGAAATTTTCGATTTTTCCGCTTCTGATTCACAAAATTCGCGATTTTTCGGAGCCTGATCAACAACAATCGATATTTTACCGTCGCCGATCACAGAAATTTGCGATTTTCCGCTCCTGAACGACGAAATTTGCGATTTTTCCGCGCCCCATCAACAAAATTCGCAATTTTTAACTGATTCTGATGAAATTTGCAATATTTTTCTTGCGATAAATTGACAAAATTCGCGATTTTTTCTCGCGATAAACTGAAGAAACTCGCGATTTTTCCGCAGCTGATCAACGAAATTTGCAATTTTTCCGGGCCTGATCGACAAAATACGCAATTTTTTTCGTCCCGACCAATGAAATTCGCGATTTTACGGGCCCTATTAACAACAGTTAATTTACGTGCCCGATCACGAAATTTGTGATTTTCTGTTCCCGATCAACGAAATTTGCGATTTTTCCGCGCCCGATCAACAAAATTCTAGATTCTTAACTGAGTCTGACGAAATTTGCAATTTTTTTCACGTGGGAAATTGACGAAAATTGCACTTGTTTCTCGCGATAAACGGGCGAAACTCGCGATTTTTCCGCAGCCGATCAACGAAATTTTTAATTTTTTCGCGTATGAGCTAGAAAATTCGAGATTTTTCCGCGCTTGATCAACGAAATTTGCGATTCTTTCCTTAATGACGAAATTTGCAATTTTACCCTCGACAAATTGACGAAATTCGCGATAAACAGGCGAAATACGCGATTCTTCACAGTCGATGAAAGGAATTTGAGATTTTTCCACTCTTAATTGACAAAATTCGCGATTTTTTCGCAATTGATCGACGAAATTCGTGATTCTCAACTGACTGACGAAAATTGCAATTTTTCCCCCGGCAAATTGATGAAATTGATTTTTTATCGCGACTGACGAAACTGACGATTTTCCCGCAGCCGATCAGCAGTTCCTGCAATTTTTCCTCGTATCAGCAACAAAATTTGCAATTTTTCTGGGCGTCATCAACAAAATGAACGAATTTATCCTGCCCGATTAACTAAATTTGCGATTTTTTCGCTCCTTATTGAAAAAATTCGCGATTTTTACGTGTCCGACCAACGAAATTCGCGTTTTTTCCGAGCTCGATGGACAAAAAACGCAATTTTTCCGTACCCGATCGGCGAAATTTGCAATTTTTTCCGCGCTTCAATTACAAAATTCGCGATTTTTCTGTGCTTGATCAAAGAAATCTGCGATTTTTCCGCGTCTGATCGACAAAATTCGCGATTTTTTGTGTCCGACCAACCAAATTGGCGATTTTTCCGAGGCCTCATTGAAAAAATTTTGTTTTTTTCCGCACCCGAGCAACGAAATTCGCAATTCTTAACTGACTGATGATATTTTCAAATTTTCCCGCGGCATATTGACGGAATTCACGATTTTTCCTGCGACCTATGGAAGAAATTGCACTTTTTTCCAGTTATAAATTGACGAAATTAACGGGCCACACGTTAACCCATCGCGGGCCACAGTTATGCATCCCTAAGTTAAACGAATACCACAGTTGAAAATTTCGATTGCAATTTCCATGTATAAACGGAAATGTACTTGAGAACTATTGTGCGGCCCTGTATATGATCAATAGATTTTATACACATAAGTAATATTTAAAGAATAGTTCAATTTATAAATGCATACCACAACTGAAAACGATTTTTCAGCAATTATTGTTCGCAGCCTTCAAGAGTTCAAATATTGTTCTTCTGTAGTAAAATTCTTTTGTATGTACCTCGAAATGAACGATTAATTCTATACACACCATATTCAATAGTAAGAACCTTGTAGTACACCCCAGTGATACATATCAATTTCAATATGTTGAAAATAGTGTAAAATCATTAAAGTACACCGAAAACGATTTTTCCTCACAGAGTGCAATATAACGGATTTTTTTTTATGTCCCTGTAGATGAACCGTAAATGCTACACACTTCACTTTCAATACTGAATATGCCATAGTAAACCACAATAACATATATCAATTTCATGGCAATCGGATTATATTTTCGTGAGTGAGTTAGATCACGGACAGACGAATGTACAAACCGAATTCATAAACACTTTTCAACTATGTTTGAAATTGTTACAAGTGTGTGTGTGTGGGGGGGGGGGGAGAAATCAATGGTTTCAGCAACCTTCCTGTACAGAAATCTCAAAGTACGTGAATTTCGTGAACGCTGCAATAACTGTACCTCGTATTTGTACGCTTTGCATCCAAAAACAAATAAATTCGATAACTTTTGCTAAGTTTTTTCTTTTGTCGATATCAGAGGCTGCTTCACTCATGCGAAAACATCCGCTCGCTAATTTTAGTTCTATGGAAGAATTTTTTTTTTAATATATCGTTTCCATTTCATAATTCTTAATATTTTTTTGCTTTGGATAGCTGAGGTCAATCTCTACAAAGGCCGTTTTTCACTTCTTCGATTTTGTTTGCGTGTTTTATTATTAGGATACTTTCACTTTCAGAACCGGTTTCAAAAGTGAAAATATTTTCATAAAAACATTCAAACAAAAACGAAAAGTAAAAAACAGCCTTTGGGGAGATTGCCCTCAGCTATCCAATGAAAAAAAAAAAAAAAACATTTTTAATTATTGAAATGCAAACGAGATCAATTCAGTTTTTTCTTGAGTTTCTTGTTAGAGAGCCAAAATGATCGACAACTGCACGTTCAATAACTGAAAATTTACTATATTTATCGTTTCACTTTTAAAAATTTTAAAACAAGACATTTCATTACTTATAGCTTTCTTTTAGGTAGATTTCGTATGAAATACTACATATTACATTCTCCCCTATGTTGGAATTTCGGAAAAATTTTTGCAGATCTACACCGATCATGACCCTAGAACCCAAAATCACCCTCAGTAAAAAACTTTATTTATATCTATATCTATCTATCTATCTATCTATCTATCTATATATGTATATATATATATATATATATATGTGTGTGTGTGTGTGTGTGTGTGTGCACTCTCCTACCCTCCCTTTTGAGTACCTAAAGTGGTTTAAACACCAACGTAAGGAGTAACCAATTTCAATTCGAGTAACTTTTGCCGGGTACTCGGATTGTTTAAGCATACCATGACGTTCCTGAGGCATTTTTCTATGCATTGCACCACTTTTTTCGAAGTTACTCAGAAAAGCGTTATTCCACAGTCATTCATACACACCGTGTGTTATGTAAAATCTAAAATCTGTATAACGCCATGTGGCTGTGTGTAAAAATGCAGCCTCAAGCCCAGGGAGTTTCCTAACGATTACTCGGTAAAACGGTAATAGTCCAATAATGGCAACCCTTGTGTGTTTGGTTTCTTCGGTAATACAGGTTTGCTATATAAGATTTTCCTCTCTATTTAGAGGTTACTCGCTAAAGCGACAATATTCCAATGCTGGTAACCCATGTGTGTTTTGTTCCGCCTGTTATTCAGGTTTGCTATGTAAGTTTTTCCTCGCTATTTAACTACTTTTTTGGTAGAACAATATCTGTCTGTGTAGTTTTTTAAATATGATAAAAATTTAAATATTAAATTCACGATTTTAGTTAACATAGCTTTACACTGTAAGCTTCTCGCGGAATAAAGTTCTGACATAAATTGAAAAATTCAGTGAATGCAAGAAAAAAAAAATGTGTTTAGCCCTATTATTAATTGAGCAAATTGTTAGTTTCAAACATCACTTTTCTTTCCAGTAGAGGTCTGTACGGGCCGGGATATCCTGGCGCGGGCCCAGCCAGACCAGAAAGAGAAATAATTGGGCCCGGCCCGGACAAAAAAAAAAAAAAAAAAAAAAAAAGCAAAAATCAAAGAAATCAAACCAGACTGAATTTTGATTTTAAAAAAAATCCGATTTTTCTTAACATACAATCAAGATTCTTTTCTAGTATACTGAATATATGTTTATGGAAAAATTTAATAGTGTACATTTTAGACTATTATACGTTCGGAAGCCAAAGCATACATAATAGCAAAATTAAATATCTCTTAGACTCATTAGTCTCTAAATTCGAATAAAGATTCATTAAAAACATTAATATGTTCAAATTGAAAGAAAAAAATTGTTAAAAGCATGCTATATTTTGAAGCTAAAAAAATGGTAAAAAAAAAAAGGAGATTTAAAAAAATATTTTTCTCTAACTTATTAAGGTATATTTCCGAATTTCCGTTATCAAAAGTTGATTATTACTACTATTCTTTTTAGAAAACAAATTGCTTGTCCGATGAGGCTACTTTAGTCACGCGATATGACCCACTCGCTATGGTTAATCCAAAGGAGAAATGTTTTAAGATATTTCGTTAGTATTTAAATACTTTTACATGATATGATTTTCTTTAATTGGATAGCTGAGGTCGATCTCTACTACGTTTTCTATTTCGTTTTCAAGCTTTTCATGGGGATGCTTTCACTTTCGAAGCCGGTTCCGAAAATGAAGTTGTTCTACTTAAAAATTACTGCAAACAAAATCGAAAAAGTGCAGAACAGCCTTTGTAGAGATCGAACATTTAGCTATCCAATGCAAAAAAAAAAAAAAAAAAAAAAAAAAAAAACCATTTAAAAATACTGAAATGCAAACGAGATACCTTACGATGTTTCTCCAATTGGATTATTATTAAAGAACGGGTGTTTCACACGACTGAAGTAGCCTCCTAATTTTATTACCGGCCATCCTCGCAGACGTAGTATGTAGAAGAAAATGTAAGCCTGATCCTGGCCTGACTCGATCCTACAGAAAAAATTAAACCCAGTTTCAGACATGATGTAACTGTCCGATATCGATCTCTACGCTGAACATGTTTTCTGTACACATAAATATACAGAAATATTTATTAATAATACGTGTAATTAATTATATGTGTGGTTCAAATTGGCTCTCTGCTCATCTATCCAAAACTTTTTATTTTAATATAAAATAAGATGTAATTAATTCATCTACGACATAGAATAATATTCCAATTATACGAATTTCATCTAATTAAAAAACGTTTTTGGTTACATGCTTCGATTTATCTTTTATAATGATTTTTGTAAATGATCATCTGTTATAATAGAACTTTCGCAAAGTGTACTCGAAACACTTCTACGACTTCAAACAAAAAAATTTTCTATTACTATTAAGTCTGTAGCTTCCTAATGAGCACGGGAAAAGCGTCATATATGCATTGCTTGCTTTATAATTTGCACTCACCTTTTGAGTCAGAAATGACTGTTAATTATAAACAGTGAAGTTCATAGTAATAAATAAATAAAGAATGTCTCATTTCAGTCGATACAGATCAATGTGTAATGTCGCAAACTTCCGAAGAAAAAAATTATATTTTTGGAATACAGATTGTTTTGGTAGAGTGTCGGTCCAGCCGCATTTTTGGCAACATTTTTGCTGAAAAAGAATTTTGGGCAAAGCTTACATTTTCGGCAGAAACCGAAACCGAAATTGCAATCGAGCATCGAATTTGTGCAGCACATTTATACTTATCCTCACACCGATCACGTCCATTTATAATTGTTAGTACTTTATCGGCTTAGTTTGATACTTTTAACTTTCTATATCTGGTTAGTCGGCCCATTTAATCATTTTATAGGTCCGATATGAACGGGCCAGGCCCATAATTTTTAATTCGGCCCTGCCCGTTAAAAATTGTCTTTAATCTGCCGTTCCAGCATAGGCCCGTGCAGATGTCTACTTCACAGTCAGAAAAATAGGTTACCTTTTTTTTTTAAACAAAATTGTTAAAAAATATTGAAATCATAGATTAAAAAATGCCCACGGGCTATAATGTATTTCCTATGTTCAAGGAGATCAAAAAATTTTAAGATCTCGCCTAACAAAGAAAAAGACTTTTATTGAAATCAAATAATTTTAAAATAATATAATTCGATGGTCATATATAATAATATAAATGATGGTTTGAAAATATAGCTCCATTAACTGTAGTATTATTTAAATTTTCAAATGGCCATTATTTTCGAATCTAAATACCCAAATTTCGTTCTAGTTTTTTTTTTTTTTTTTTTTTTTTTTTTTTTTTTTTTTTTTTTTTTTGGGGGGGGGGGGGGTGTATTGGTGTGACGACAC
Organism: Maratus speciosus; assembly: GCA_963932465.1. Taxonomy (NCBI): domain Eukaryota; kingdom Metazoa; phylum Arthropoda; class Arachnida; order Araneae; family Salticidae; genus Maratus; species Maratus speciosus. Next base: position 138,731,755 of record OZ010787.1, on the reverse strand, counting down.
AAGAATGTAAAGTATGATGATGCTAAGGCATCATTCATTTATGATACACAAGTGAGATTCGAACCCAAACCATTCAATGAATACCAATGAAATTATTTTAGTGTATCTGACACCAAAGTAAACAACTGCAAATGATATTAATTTAATCTATGAAATCCATCACATATTTGTAATGAACTAAACGTATACCCTCAGTGACCTTAATGCTTGTTATTCAAATTTTCAAAAGGTCGTTATTTTGAAACGATTTAACCAATTTTTTTAATTAACGAACGCACCCAATATAATTTTATATTGGGTGCGTCCGTTGAAATATTTATATAATACTATATATTTAAAAAGGAAAATTTATATATATATATATATTCTTATTTTTCGACTAAGCTAAAAAGACTTGTAAATTGTAGCAAATCCATAGCCGGGCTTAGACTATGTAGTGCCCAGGGCAAATATCATTTTGAAGATCCAATATTCTGTCTATCTATAGAAAATGTTCGTGAATAGTATGCTTAAGTGACTAGATTAAACATCATTTTTCTTTTTTAGTATATACATATAAATTTTATTCCAGGAAATACTCACATCTGTATACAGGGTATCATCACAAGACGCCACAAGTTTAAGAAAAATATTAGTAAGAAAATAAGTAGATAACTGTAGAAAAAATGATGGATTGTTTTATGATATAAATGTTTGCGAACTTTCCCTTTCCTTATCTGTGTAAGTCATAAGATGGGTTAAAGACAACCAACCCTCCTCCATTGGTTATCATAAATTGTTTTAACATGCCCCTTTAAAGAGGAAAATCCCAATAAATAATTTCGCTTGAAAATTATTGACTACTATATTCTTATAACACAGTTTTAATCATTAGTTTTCTGATGACGTAGCTCATTCTTTTTTTTTGTGTGTGTGGGGAATGGGTAGGGGCTACAGGAACCAAGGGGGCGAGGAAAGAGAGTAAACTCCCTTCCTAAATCTTTTAAAGTGTTTTTTGTGAAAAAGAATATTGATAACTTTTGGCAAATTTTAACCATTTAGCATCCTCTTAATGAAAATCCTGATTTCTGCCATGGTGCACTCCTCAAATGGGGAGCCCCGGATAGCTGCTCAGCATGCCCGGTCACTAGTCAGACCTATAACGATAATGCTTAAGAACTCCCTTCTAAAGCCATGCATGATCAACAGAATTTAGAAAAACCACGTTATGAACAGCAATTTAGCTAATATAATATAATAATAAAAAACTATATATATAGACTTATAAATACATAAATATTCTATATAGAGACACATTAATTTAATAAAATTATTATTTTTGATATGCTTTTTTCCTTGCCTGATTCCGTTATACCGATTACATAATTTATGAGATTTTTTTTTTTTTTTTTTAATGTCTTTGGCTGCTTACCAATCTCAGTTTTCTGTAACTTTCCTCAATTTTCTCGATAGGACAAAATTTTGGTATTTTAATTTAGCAGAAAACAATGTCCTCAGTTTTAAAAATAGTCATTCTTTCAAACATGTCATACATTTTATGTAGATGATTATTAAATCAATCAGAGTTCAATTCCTTCCTTTAATAATCACCTTTTTTTAAGTATTCACCGCCTATCTTAAAAATTAGACCAGGCTCTGACTGTTAAAAAATACCGCTGTGATTTACGTTTCATAGATAACTGGAATTTCATGCTGAATTAATATAAATATATATAATATTTACTTTTTGGCGTTTTTAGATATATGCCTAAGGAAATGGAAAAAAAGGGATTATTTAAACTTATGTAGACAATTAAACAGGAGTCGCACATTGTTTTTATATGATATAATTTTTTTCATTAATTTTGAAATACATACAAAACGCAAAGATGAATGAGGTATCATTCGGAGGGTTTAAACAAATTTTTCATATCGTAATTCACAAATCGCTTCGTATCAGCCCGTTTAATTAAAAATTAATGAAAGAAATTATCACAAATAATCCTTTTCGAATCATATAACTTTTTTTGTATTACTCTAATCACACAAACATGATTCCAGGTATTTTTAATATTTTATTGTTGTTTTTATCATCTTTCATTTTCATTACAGGTTTAAATATTTTGATATATAATTAATGATTTAAATAATTACAGTTAAATTAATTTAAATTAATAGTATATTATTAAATGTTACGACTAGGCTAGTCATAATTTGCGCAGTGCTGCACAGTGAAGTTTTCCTAATTCAGTTTAGAAATCTGTAAAGGTTCATCAAATTTAAAGTGGTTATTCCGTACGTTGGTACTATAACAACTTTAGTTACTCAAAATGAAGGGTAGGACAGTTCAGAGTGTTTCTTAGTGTTACTCATTAAAGCGGCTAAATTCCAATCAAGGCAATTTCTGTGTGTATTGGTTTCTTCGGTATACAGTTACTGTAATATTGATTCTTTTTCTCCATTTAAGTACATTTTCAATAGAAGAAAAACTATATATTTGTAATTCGTTGTGAAAACTGCCGAATGTGCATTTCATACCTTTGTTAAATTTATTTTTCTTGTAAGTAAAACTTTAAATACTATACACGTATTTAAAAATTAACTTAATTTTTTTATAGCTGAGAAAAATTAATAAAGATTGTATAATAACAATATGAAAACTTAATGCTGTAGTTAGTTACTTTATTGTAGTTAGCAAATCTCTAAAAATATGAAAATTTCTCGGCTATCTAAAAATCCCGTAATCAGATTTTGTTCATAATCCCGTTTTGTTAGCTTTCTTCCCTGAAAAAAAAAAAAAAAAAAAAAAACTGGTTACCACATCAAATTACAGAAAACTTTATTTCTAAAACAAAAATCCAGGTACGATAAATGTGAAAATTTTTAATTATTAAAGGTATTTTGCAATCTTAATTTATCATTATTATTTTTCTTTTAAAGTTTGTTTCAAGTGCGAAATATTCGAATAAAATCTGTAAACATATATTAGTTAAAACAGGGATAAGAATTTAATAATACACAGTCACTATATAGTATTTCGAATGCTAAGATTATTTCTTTATGCGCATACAAACCGAACAACGATGGATCAGGTATGACTCGAAAAGTTTATGCACATTTTTTATATACATTCACATATCGTTTCATATCTACCTCTTTAATTAAAAGAATTTAATGAAAGAAAGTATCACAAATAGTTCTTTTTGAACCACATAATTTTTTCTGTCTGTGTGTGTGTTACTCCGATCACGCAAACGTGATTCCGGGTAAATTATATTTTTTTATTGCTCTTTTTAACCGTTTTTCAGTGTCATTACAAATTTAAATATTTTTATATGTAATAAATTGTTTAACTAGATAAAAATAAATTAATTTAAATTAATGTTATGTTATTATTAAATGTTATGACTGTCCTAGTCATAATTTGAACAGCGCTGCACCGTGAAGATTTCCTAACAATTTAGTAACTTGTAAAAGTTCAAATTTAAATTGGTTATTCAGTACGTTGGTACTTTAACAACATTAGTTACTCAAAATGAAGGGTAGGACAGTTCAGATAATTTGCTAACGGTTACTCATTAAAGCGGCTAAATTCCAATTAAGGCCATTTCTGTATGTATTGGTTTCTTCGGTATATAATATCGTAATATTGATCATTTTTCACCATTTAAGTACATTTTCAATAGAAGAAAATTTATATATTTGTAACTCATTGTGAAAACTTCCGGATATTCTTTTCATGCCTTTGTTAAAGCTTATTTGTTTAAGCAAAATTTTACGTACTATGTTTAAAAAGTAGCTTACATTTTTTGATGTATGCAAAAAATTAAATAAATATAGATTGTATAAGAAAAACATGAAATCTTAATGCTGTAGTTAGTTACTTTATTGTAATTAGTAAATCTTAATTAAGTTAATTAATCAAAGACGGAATAAAGAATGATTTAAAAAAATTAATATGCATTAAGAACATGATGAAACTAAAAATATGAAAGTTTCTCTGCTATCTAAAAATCACTTTATCAGAACCTTCGTCAGTCCCATCCCCTGGGGGGAAAAAAAACTTGTTACCACAGGAAATTACAGAAAACTTTGTTTACCGAAAAAATTCCAGGTAGGATAAAAAAGAAAAATTTGAATTATTAAAGGTATTTTGCAACCTTAATTTATCATTTTTTTTTCTTTTAAAATTGTTTCAGCTACGGAATATTCGAACAGAATCTGTAAACTTCTATTTAGTTAACACAAAGCTTAGAATTTAATAATACACAGTCATAGTATTTCGAAAGCGAACATTCCTTTTTTTATGCGCAAACAAAACACAGAACGATGACTGAAGTATCATTCGAAGGGTTTAAACAGATTTTTCGTATCGCACATTCACAAATCGTTCATAATCAGCCTGCTTGATTAAAAGTTAATGAAAAAACGTGACACAAATAATCTTTTTGAATCATATGTTTTTGTATTACTCTAATCACATAAACGTGATTCTGGGTAAATAATTTTTTTTTTATTGTTCTTTTTAAATGTTTTTCTTTGTCATTATAAGTTTAAATATTTTGATATGTAGTAAATGATTTAACTAGTCGCTGCTAAATTAATTTAAATTAATATTATATTATTATTAAATGCTACGACTGCCCTTGTCATAATTTGCACAGCGCTGCACCGTGAAGATTTCCTAACACAATGTAGTAACGTGTAAAATTTATCAAATTTAAATTTGTTATTAAGTACGTTGGTACTTTAACAACTTTATTTACTCAAAATGAAGGGTAGGATAGTTCAGAGTTTCCTGTTGGTTACTCATTAAAGCGGTTAAGTTCCAATCAAGGAAAATTCCGTGTGTATTGGTTTCTTCCGTTTGCAGTATTGTAATATTGATTATTTTTAACCATTTAAGTAATTTTTCAATAGAAGAAAATCTATATATTTGTAAGTTGTTGTGAAAACTGCCGGGTATGCATTTCATACCTTTTGTTAAAAATTTTTCAAGTAAAACTTTACATGCTATACACGTATTTAAAAATTAACTTATATATTTTTTTATGTAAGCAAATGTATATATATATATTTAGGTTGTGTAATAGTAGTATGAAATCTTAATGCTGTAGTTAGATTAGTTACTTTATTGTAGTTAGTAAATCTTAATTAAGTTGATAAAACGCAGGCTTAATAAAGGAAGATTTTAGAAATAAAAATTTAATATGTATACGAAGAAGAAACTAAATGTATGAAAATTTCTCCTCTTATCTAAAAATCCCTTAATCAGCACCTTCGTTAGCCCCCTTCCTTGAAAGAAAATAAATAAATAAATAAAACTTGTTACCACAGGAAATTACGCAAAACTTTGTCTCCCGAAAAAATCCAGGTAGGATAAATGTGAAAATTTTAATTTATTAAAGGTATTTTGCAACCTTAATTTGTCATTTTCATTTTTATATTAAAAAAAATTTCAGCTGTGAAATATTCGAACAGAATTTGTAAACTTATATTAGTTAACGCAAAGCATGGAGTTTAATAATACACAGTCACTACATAGTATTTCTAATGCAGACATTCTATTTTTATGCACACACAAAACACACAGTATGAATGAGGTATCATTCGAAGGGTTTAAATACCCTTTTCATATCGCACGTTCACATATAGTTTCATATCAACTTCTTTGATTAAAAGTTAATGAAAGAAATTATCACAAATAATCCTTTTTTAACCATTTTTTTTTTTTTTTTTTTTTTTTTTTTTTTTTTTTTTGTGACTCCAATCACGGAAACGTGATTCCGGGTTAATTTCATTTTCTATTGTTCTATTTAAACGATTTTCATTGTCATTATAAGTTTAAATATTTTTAGATATATGAAAAAACGTAACACAAATAATCGTTTTGAATCATATGTTTTGGTATTACTCTAATCACATAAACGTGATTCTGGGTAAATAAATTTTTTTATTGTTCCTTTTAAATGTTTTTCTTTGTCATTATAAGTTTAAATATTTTGATATGTAGTAAATGATTTAACTAGTCGCAGCTAAATTAATTTAAATTAATACTATATTATTATTAAATGTTACGACTGCCCTTGTCATAATTTGCACAGCGCTGCACCGTGAAGATTTCCTAACACAATGTAGTAACGTGTAAAATTTATCAAATTTAAATTTGTTATTAAGTATGTTGGTACTTTAACAACTTTAGTTACTCAAAATGAAGGGTAGGACAGTTCAGAGTGTTTCTTAGTGGTTACTCATTAAAGCGGCTAAGTTCCAATCAAGGCAAATTCTGTGTGTATTGGTTTCTTCGGTTTGCAGTATTGTAATATTGATTCTTTTTTACCATTTAAGTATTTTTCCAATAGAAGAAAATCTATATATTTGTAAGTCGTTGTGAAAACTGCCGGATATGCATTTCATACCTTTTGTTAAACTTTTTTTTTAAGTAAAACTTTACATGCTATACACGTATTTGAAAATTAACTTAGAATTTTTTATGTATAAAAAAAAAAATGTATATATATTTAGGTTGTGTAATAGCAGTATGAAGTCTTAATGCTGTAGTTAGATTAGTTACTTTATTGTAGTTAGTAAATCTTAATTAAGTTGATAAAACAAAGGCTTATTAAAGGAAGATTTTAGAAATAAAAATTTAATATGTATACTAAGAAGAAACTAAATGTATGAAAATTTATCCTGCTATCTAAAAATCACTTAATCAGCACCTTCGTTAGCCCCCTTCCTTGAAAGAAAATAAATAAATAAATAAAACTTGTTACCACAGGAAATTACACAAAACTTTATGTCTCCCGAAAAAATCAGGGTAGGATAAATGTGAAAATTTTAATTTATTAAAGGTATTTTGCAACCTTAATTTGTCATTTTTATTTTTATTATTTTTTAAATTTTCAGCTGTGAAATATTCGAACAGAATTTGTAAACTTATATTAGTTAACACAACGATTAGAGTTTAATAATACACAGTCACTACACAGTATTTCCAATGCAGACATTTTATTTTTATGCAAACACAAAGCACACAGTATTGATGAAAGAGTTATCATTTGAAGGGTTTAAATACACTTTTCATATCGCACGTTCACATATAGTTTCATATCAACCTCTTTTATTAAAAATTAATGAAAAAAGTTATCACAAATAATCATTTTTTAACCATATATATTTTTTTGTGTGTGACTCCAATCACGCAAACGTGATTCCGGGTAAATTTCATTTTTTATTGTTCTATTTAAACAATTTTCATTATCATTATAAGTTTAAATATTTTTAGATATAGTAAATTGTTTAACAAGACAAAAATAAATTATTTAAATTAATGTTATGTTATTATGAAATGTTATTATGGAATGTTATATCTGTCCTAGCCATAATTTCAACAGAGCTGCACAGTGAAGATTTCCTAATACAATTTAGTAACTTGTAAAAGTTCGTCAAATTAAAATTGGTTATTCAGTACGTTGGTACTTTAACAACTTTAGTTACTCAAAATGAAGTATAGGACAGTTCAGAGTGTTTCTTACTGGTTACTCATTAAAGCGGCTAAATTTCAATCAAGGTAACTTCTGTGTGTATTGGTTTCTTCGGTATACAGTATTTCAATATCGATTTTTTTCCTCATTTAAGTACATTTTCCATAGTATTTAAAGATTAATTTGAATTATTGTAAGTGTGCAAAAAATTAAATAACTAAATATGGACTACATAATAACTGTATGAAATCTTAATGTCGTAGTTAATTTCTTTATTGTACTTAGTATATCTTAATTATATTAATAAAGCAAATGTTGAATAAACAATAATTTTAGAAATAAAAAATTCTTATTTATTAAAAAGATAATGAAACTAAAAATACTGAAAAATTCTCGGCTATCTAAAAACCATTTAATCAGAACCTTTGTCTGCCCCCTTTCTCGAAAAAATAAAAAATAAATAAATAAAAACTGGTTACTACAGGAATCTACAGAAAACATTAAGTCTAAGATAAAAATCCAGGTAGAATAATTGTGAAAATTTTAAATTAATTAAAGGTATTTTGCAACTGAAATTTTTCATTGTTATTTTTCCTTTAAAGTTTGTTTCAGTTGCGAAATATTCGAACAGAATGTGTAAGATTATATTAGCTTACACAAAGCTTAGAATTTAATAATACACAGTCACTAGTATATAGTATTTCGAATGCGAACATTCCATTTTTATGCACAATCAAAACGTGCGACGATGAATAAGGTACCATTCGAAGTGTTTAAACAGGATTTTTATATCGTACATTCACACATCGATTTATATCCGCTTGTTTGATTAAAAATTAATGAAAACATTTTACACAAATAATCCTAAATATTGCAGTGCGAAATGTTCATGTGGTGCACTTTTAATTTAATAATAAACATTGTTGTATCTGTACAAATTTGAAAAATATTTTTTATGTTTATTTAAGAATGGTTTGTTTCTAACAAAAACTAAAGAGAAATAAACTGTCAAGTGCTATTACTCGCTCTCAGAGGGTTCCGTACAACAAATATATGAATTATTAACTGTATTATTAAAAAGAATGTTACTGAAGGAAAAATAAGACTTTGTAAAAAACTGCACAACGTAGGGTTTGGTATAGCTGTATATATACTAGAAAAAGTATGAATGGGTATACCATAAAAATTTAAAGAGATATAAAGCCTAAATAATGTCAAACATTGCTATTGTGTATAACTCTTATTTAAATCTTATCTTATCTGTTTATGATCAACTTAATTCGGTACTGACAATAAAAGTAGTGCATATTTAAACTTCATTTGATTATATGAAGTAATGATTAAATGGGTTTTTGGTTAAACTAAATTTAGCGCCGTAATAATCTTTTCTTTTTACAGTTTAGCTAAAACAAAACCCTTGTTAAAAGTTTAAACTTGGCATTTTGCTAAGCGCGCTTCGAAAGGAAGTCGCAAAGTAGCAACGCCACCTTGGTCCGTGCAGCGTTTTTCCAGATATGTTTTAATTAAATTTATATACACGGGAGGCGCATTGAGAGATCTACTCAATGCGAACTAGCCCATAGAATCTTATAGTATTTATGTGATTAATTCTAATTAAGTTAGTCTGTTTTTAACAATTTGAAGTTTATTGCTTTTATACTGCTACTGGGCATTGCATTACAGAAATTAATCGTTAAAAGTTGTTATCTAGGATTTAAAAGTCGATTGTACATTGAGTACGCCGCCCCTGTCATTATGTATGTCCAAACCGCCCGTGACTTTACGGGTTAATATCTCGGCTAATTACCGACGATTTTTTTTTCTAAAATCATTATCAACAATGCTATTATACTTCTGGTACGATAGGTACCGCCAGCGCTTCTCAACACTTTTACTGAATGCCCGCAAATCGAAATTTGTGTCTAACGGAAAAATGCGCTTTTCTCAAAAACTATGTGACCTAGGGTAATCACTACAATTTTCCTGCAAGGTTTAAGTTAACGTCTACTACCTCTATTTTTTTCATAATTTTAGTTTCAGTAGATTCGGAAATAGATGGGTGGGGGGGGGGCATATTTTTGAACTACATTCTCGACGATATCCCTGCAAATATAATACCTAAAATTAAAAGAAATATATTTTTGAGTTCAGCGTTACTAAAGCTTTCACGCGATATCCCACACGATATGCAAAGAAAATATGTCTTTTCCCAAGCAACTTCATTAGCCCATCTACATTTTTCTAAAAATATTTGTAAATGTTTTATAATCTGTAAATATGTGGCTCAATAGTCTTTATTACTTCCCCCAATTTGAACTTTCATGTTCCATAGTTTATGAGTAAATTGGCTGTGACAGACGGACTGACAGACACAGGAGTGATCTTATAATGGTTCCGTTTTTACTTTTTAAGTACGGAACCCAAAAAATTAAAAGAAATTGAAACTAAATACTCTGAAGTTCTAAATATAAAATTATTTGAACTTGTTTGATTTAATGTAACCACTAGGTTTCGATAAGTTTCCACGAAAAAATGTTTCAAACAAAAGAAAAAAAAACAATGTAAGTTAGTCGAATTTTGACTTTGTTCAAAGAAAAAGAACAAAATTTTCACACTGATCGCTTGGGAATCATTGCATAGGCGTAGAAAAGGTAGAGCAAGCAATTTGTCTTCATTTTTTTTCCCCTTATTAGTCTTTGCAGCATTTAACACAGAATTTGTGTACAACCTTTTTAAATATAAGAAAGCGGAATCCAGGCTTTTAGTCATTATAGCCATAAAAAGCGCGAAAGTTTTAGATATAAATATAGATATGTTATAGTAAGCAAAAGAAAAACTCCATTTAATAACTCCACTATTTTTATTAACCCCTTAGGGACGAGCGTCTTTTACTGAATTTTTTTATCTTTTATCACCAGTTTTTTTAAACACAAATTTTTGCCTCATTGAATCGGGAAAATGCTCGGATTAAATAAGGCACAATTTACAATAAAAATTTTCTGTTGAGAAAAATCACTGATTCTGAGCACCTTACGCGGCACGAATACCGGTCGCTCGTCCTTAAGGGGTTAAGAGTGGACTTTGAGGAGAGGGAGATAAAATATCAGTATCTACAGTGATAAAAAAAGAAAAGAAATAAGCAAGAGGGGGGGGGGGGAGTAACGATGAACAAAGGGTAATTTTACATTGTGGAGACTTTCCTGAACTGGAATTTTACACCAATTTGGGGTCTGGATGAAGCAGAATTAAGGCAATAACATGAAAAATTAAGAAGAAAAATATTTAGATTTTGAACAGGATTAATAAGTTTTCGAATTTTAGTGACAAAATTTTTTAATGCTTTATTTTTTAAAGAGAAGCTTAGAAGGGCATTTAATGGGTTTAAAACTTCTCCCCGTACACACAAAAATCTATACAGGCAAAACCTATTGTATTAAGATAAATACATGATAGGTTAAAATATCCTCGCCGGCCCGGCCTACAGGCGAAGGTAGATTTCGAAGTTAAGTATACGAATTTCACCGACAAAAACTAAATGATGATTAGGGATTTATCCACTTTAACAATTTTATCTGGTCGCTTTTGACGAGTTTTTATTTCATTTTTTTATAACAGCTGGTTTTATCAGAATCATGTTAAGGAGGTATTCAAAAAAGTACTTTTCCATGCTCAACAATTCGAAATTTTCTGGCACATTTTCAGATTCATTTTTAATAGAAAAAATATGAAACTTGCTCACGTGATTTTTGAAGACATTTATAAGCGACCTGTGTTTTTATTTTTCGTTCAATTACTTAAAACTTGATTTATGAACAATTATTTTCTCAGTAGGACAATATTTTTCGTTTCTAACACAGTCCCTTCGGGAAAATCTGTTCAAAATGCCCACTTTGACATCATTTTTTGAAATATATTCTGCCTCTATAAAAAATTCGATCATTACGGTACATTATATAGATTCTGTATAAGAGAATCTACCAACTGGATGCGTTTGAGAGCAAAAATGAATTTAAAAATGAGTAAGAAAATAAGCAGTTTGGATTTGAATACACCCTTAATAAGATGATTTTTTTTCTTCAACTGCTATGTATTTTTAATTTGTTTTTGCTGTAAGAATTGGTCCTATCAAAAACTTGTCTATATAAATGTTGTAGACAATATTAAGCAGATATATGATAAATTCATGGGGATTTTATATCTTGTGAATTGACGGAGTTATGGATTTTTTTCTTCTTCAACCCCCCCTTTTTGTTTTTGTTTTCGTTTTTATTTATTTATTTATTTATTTTGCGTTAGGAATTGGTCTTATCAAAAACTTGTGAATATAAAAGTTGTAGATAATATTAAGGAGATTTATAATAAAATTAATTGAATTTGATATCTTGAGAATTGACGAAGCTATGATTTTTTTTCTCCCAAAAACCCTATTTTTTGCGCCCCTTGAGCCCATTTTTAAGTGGATCAAAAATCTGTGATACATAAATTTTTGGCTCAATTTTTAGAAGTAATAAAAACTTTAAACTGATTTCATATGTACAAAAATTAAGAAGTTATTGGGTGTTTTCGGTTTTCACAAAACCCCTACCTATTTCCATCCCCTTGGTCCGATTTTGCACATTAACGAACTTGACCGAGATTTTATACCCCTTGATTTTATGTATCAGTTTGGAAGAGATTTGTGCAGAATTGTGAAGTTATCGAGTCCAGAAGAAAGTGATATATGTAGACAGATAGATACATAGATAGATAAATAGATAGATAGATAGATAAAGTTTTTTACTGAGGGTGGTTTTGGATTCTAGGGGTCATGATCGGTGTAGATCTGCAAAAATTTTTCAGAAATTCCAACATAGGGGAGAATGTAATAGGTAGTATTTCATACGAAATCTACCTAAAATCGGAAGGAAAAACATAAACAGCACCCACCTTATCTCGCCCCTCCACCTCATCAGAAAAAAACCTTACATATATATATATATATATATGTAATTTTTTTTCATATATCTATATATAGATATATAGATATATGTTCAAGAACTATTTTAAAACTTTATAATAAAAGTCCATTTCTCAGTGTAAAATAGAATGAATGAAAAGTATGTGTAAGATAATAGCAGACAAGTTCGTGTGTTACATTTTCTAATGTTTCTCAGTCCTATTCTTTTATTGTCATGTTTCTCTGTGTTCTAAAAAAAAGGTATCTAACGCTGTCACCGCCGCAGTAAATGAATTTTTCGTGACAAGGGGTCTTACTTTGGTAGTATTAAGAAAATTACTGCACACAAAAATATGAAAATGATAGTATTATAGAGCAATGTTTGATAAATACGCTGAAAAGGACCGTTTTTAAATCAAAATTTTATTTTAAGCGATATTTAATGTTAAAGTTTGTCAAAATCGTTCTATTAAAGAAGTTTTACATTAGCAAAAACTATACATAAGAATTTAATCCTTTTTTCTAAGGATATACTACATTAGAAGTATCCGGTATGCCGACTGGATTTATTTTTTTTTATTATTTGGCTAATTTTTTGAGGGCTTATTTCCATTAAAATCCAAATTTGCAGCTTTTTGAGAGATATTTTTTTACATATTTTAGAAAAGGTTACAATTTTAAATTATTGCCAATTGTGAAACAGCGCAAACAATAATATTTCCTTCAAAACAAAAATATATTTACATGGGACTATTATAAACAGGGGAAAAAACTTTCAAATTAGAATTAAATGATTATGTATTAAAAGCAGGAAAATATTGAAAATTACGTCATAAAATCTATGTTTAGTACATGTGAATATTAAAAGAGAAAGAAAATTTTAAGATAATAAATCCATTAATCTGTGTTATGTATCTTAATTGGAGGAAATTATCTCCTATTTCAAATGACAAAATAATAATATTGTAAAACTGTTTAAATTTAAAAATATATTTACACGAGACATTTATTTCATATTTGGAGATAATATTTTTAACTATTGCTGTGAATTTAAAAAAAATCGCAAATATTTTCTTTCTAACAACAGAAATATTTTCACGTGAATATTAAAAAGAGAAAAAAAACTTTTGTGAAAATTATACCAGATATAAAGCGATACATTTAAAATGTCTTATTTAAAAGAACTTTCTTATATCGTTGTTAGAAAAATACCAGGAGGATTAGACTCTGTTTACATAGTTCATTTTATATTAGCGCCCCCCCCTTTTTTTTTTCAAATGTTTAACACATCTTATTTAATCAAACATGAAAACAGTCAGAAGTTGTTTAACAGCAGCTGATCCGGCCTTAAAATTCCGCAATCAAAAAGAAGTGAATGGAAATCTATTTACAAGGAGATCGACACTGATTTTTTAAATTATAGTTCAGTTTCTGCAATCTTTTTACAGCCGATCAAATTACCGTGTTTCTAGAGTTTGCGGTGTCTGTCTCAATGGGGATTGGCGAGCGTAGCTCGTAGATGACAGTAGAGGGCAAAGCTCCCTTAGTATACTAAAACATGCTTTCTAAACATTTAAGCCTATTAAACGATTTTTTATCCCATAACGACATTTGGCTGCCTTGTCTGAAAATTTAGTTCAAAATGCCAACTTTAACAGCCTTTTCTGAATAATCCTCTGCTTTTATCGAAAAATGGGGAAAAAAAATATTAGATTTCCTAGTTTCTGAAAAAGAGCAGCTGCCAATCGCATGCGTTTACATACGAAAACGAATTCGGGAATGCGTCATAAAGCTGTCAATTTTGATTTAAGAATATTAAAATGATTCTTAAATATTGGGTAACTTTAATTCTATTAAAAAAACATCTAGAAATTCCGGGTTAATTGCCAGTCCAGAGTGTTTATTGTGCAGTTAAAAAATGTCTGTTATCTATCCAGAATTTCTATATGCATTAAACTTATCGTATGAATAAACAAAAATAACAAACAAAATAATGGGATATGTTTTCTAGGTTCCATTCTGCCAGCGTTAGATTAAACATTTCAAAAATCTTAAAGGTAATATTCTTTAATGAAAGCTGAATGCACTATTTGGATAAACTATTGCCGATTAATTCATAATACAGCCGATCTAGTTGGTGCTTACATAAATAAGAAATGGTAAATGAATTAATAGTTTCCATGCATATATTCCGTTAAGATAATCTTTTTTTCTCAACTCTTTTACTGAAAACGCGCGCGCGCGCGCGATAAATCTAATATATATATAACCATTAATTAAACATACCGACCACCAAAAAAACCGCGATATATATATATATTAAACTTTCTGTACAAAAATACCATTGAAGGATAATGAAAATGACCAATAATATGAATACATAAACACCACATAATATATATATATATAATGTTTATTATTATTAATGATTATTTGATTATTTTCTATAATATATTTAAATTACTTGTTATTATCTGTATTTGTTTGTTATTAACTATAACATATTTAAAAACGCATTTAATACAAGATTCATAAGTTCAAGCTATTTCTCTAATCACTTGGAAATACTTTTTCCCCCTAACACGCCGCCGCAATTCAAGACCTCTGGGAAAAATGATATTTGTTGCTTTTGTTAATGACCGGTGACTGATTACTGACCAGACTATATTTCCGTTAACTATTCGAGTCGAGCATACAAGGACAGAATGAGTGGAAAACGGGTTTTAAATACATTCTTTCTTTTATCGCAGTATTTCTTCGAACTGTAGGTCCGGTATTTCTAGAACGATTCAGATGGATAAATAAAATGTTATTCGCTTAATGAAGAAGAAAAAAAAATCTGTAGGAAATTGAATTTTAACAAATTTATATGCGTTTTTATTTAAAAAACTAATATTCCATTGAATACATTTTATTTTAATTCAAATGTTAATATGTGTTTATAATTCTTTTATTTCTCATTATAAAAAACGATGTGTTGATAGTTTAAGCTGACAAAACAATGTCAAAGATTTTTAAAAAAGTAACTAATACTTGTGTGTACTAAGTTATATGAATATATACGGTACAAATAAATACACTAATGAAAAGTTTTTTTTCACGGAGATTAAGTATAGTATGGTTTCGATTTAAAAAAAATATCTGAAAATAAAAGATAATTTATAGATTTAAAATTCCTGGAAAGCGATATAAATATTCATGGATGCAAATTTTTAAGTATAAATGTTATATACATAAGATAATGTACTGACGTGGAAAATTGAACAGTGAAATTCTTAAATTTAAAATGCAATTTTTTATAACAATATTAAACAACGTAATATGTTTCCATTTATGCTAATTAATTTTATTACATGCTAAATACATTAGCACTTTTTTGGCTCTTAATGTTCCAGTTCAATATGTATAATTAAGTTCAGAATATCTTTCTTATAGAAAAATATGTATTAATAACAATTTTTAATGTTGTTTTTATGTCATTCTGTGTAAAAATGCAAGCAAAAAATTAAAATAAATCCAAACTTTTCTAATAAAAAAAACGTGATTTAAATAATTCTAACATTTTAATCACAATAATACTTTGTTTAAAATTTAAGGTTTAATTGCGTATTCAAATGTAACTCAAAATTAGTTTCTTATATGATTAAAATATACGTTTTCTTACACAAAAATACTTACGTTAAAATAAAAGTTTTATTTTAAAGTTTATGAGTGTAAAAAAAAGAAAGAAAAAAAAAGAATCAAACACGTACATACATAAACATGGGATTGGTTTATCAACTGAAAAAAATGTTAAAATCTTATTTGTTTTTCTTTTATATGTGATAAACTTATGTTATGAGAAATATTTCTCTGTGCCTAAATCCAAAATAGCTACTTTTTGACACATACAGGAAGTTATTTTTAATTTCAGATTAATGTAATGCTAGTGTTCTTATTCACGCACTATGACATTGAATAGCTCAGGAAATGCTTTCAATGTGGATATTTTAAAAAGATTTTTCGCAAAGAACAAACAGCACGTACATATAGCCTTGAGATAGCAGCTGCTTATAATTCAATTAGTAGTAAGGGAATCTTTCAAAAAATGAAAAATGTTATTCGACATCAATTCTTTTCAGTAGTCCAACCTGTCAAGTTTTGTCCATTTATCTTCAGAAATTAAAAACTTCTGTGTTGTTGATAAAAAAAAAGTGTTTTTAAGAACAATAACCTTAAAAAATTATATAGTTTGTTATTTCATTTCTTTACTAAAACAAGCAAAACGGATATATATATATATTTAATTCTGAATTTATAAAATGTTAATTTCAGTTTTATGATGCTAAAGTAATAAAAGAAAGAAAGAAAGGCACACAAGTTAGACAGGTAGCAGTTAGACATAAGTCTAACTGCACTCTCATACGTATTCAAGATTTATCAATTGCTTAAATGCTGCAAACTTGTGTAAATATTTTTCTTTTATATAATATGTATGCAAGGCTTGAAATTCAATTAAATAATTTTCGGAACCGAATGCCTTAAATTTTCGGAAAATTCGGGACAAAATCATT
Organism: Maratus speciosus; assembly: GCA_963932465.1. Classification (NCBI taxonomy): domain Eukaryota; kingdom Metazoa; phylum Arthropoda; class Arachnida; order Araneae; family Salticidae; genus Maratus; species Maratus speciosus. The sequence continues at coordinate 138,714,800 of OZ010787.1, read as the reverse complement.
TCTGAATTCGCCACTCGGTCGCGGGAAAAATATCGTAAATTTTAACGATCTTTCGCGGTAAAAAACGCGCAAAATTTGGCAATCGGTCACGAAAATACCACGAAATTCGCTGGGTATTCGCGGGATTTGATTGTAGTTTAAAAATGCAAACTTTCCGGAAAAAGGTGAAATTTTTTTGGACGGGAGCCTCCCGCCCTCGATATTCTTTTGGACGGGATTTTAAAATTTTAGGCACGAATCGCTATTTTGTATTACAATATTCTACATGTGCAATTTTTTTGGAGTGAAAATTTATGTTCCTGTAAAAGTAATCGCTGTTTTCTCAGAACACAAAGGAAAACGCCATCCGTCCTCGAGAGAATGTTTTAATTTAAAAAGTTCTGTGTAAAAAAAATGTAGGAATATTGATATATAGCTATGGATTTAAATCTAGAAAAATGTTGCTTTTAAGAGAAAATAGTTACGTTTTGCAACAAACGAAGCACAGTTTTAAAAATCTTCATAATTGTAATTACCTCAGAAATAGCATTTTCGGGGTAAATAAGATAATATAGTTTTTAGGTTAAGGGTTAATTGAATTGCATATTTTATTTTCTATTTAAATTAAATTGTGCTTTACAATGCATTTTTTATTTTGGTGTTTATTTATCATTTTTTAACTTTTCAGTTTTCAGATCCTCTGAAGCCCCACCAATGGCTGAGAGGTTCTGCTCTCGAAGCTGGTAGACGGGAGGTGCTGGGTTCGAACCCAATCGCGCCCGTCGGCCTAATCGTTCGGAGTTTTTGTGGTTTTCTTCGAGCCATGGGTTTCCATGCGTAAGTACGTGTTAGGTTCCCTTAGAAAGACCCCCACGAAGGGCACTCTCCCCTGGGCCTATATCCCTCGTGCAGATAATTGGCCGTCAAAAACCAACCAACCAACCAGATCTTCTGAAATACCCCTAATTTGGTTTACTTTACTGCACATTTTGTGTTAACAAAACCTTAATTTTACAATGTTATTTTGCATTTATTTCAAATTTTAGCCTTCACTGCATATTTTAGGCCTAATTACGACTCAACTCTTTCAACCTAAATAAATTTTTCTTTCTTCGCAACATATGAGTTTTGACTGATCCTTTTTCCCCTTCTCTTGCATTTCATGTTATTTTGAAAAAAAAAAAAAATGATTTTTTTAACTTTAAAAATTAGTACTTTAGTAATACAAGAATGGTTTAATTTCCAATAGAAAAATTTGCATTCGATTTTGTTTTGTAGGCAGAGTGTAAAATATGTGAATATTGAAAATCCCTTCTAAAATGTTTTTTCCAGCATTTTTATCTTTCCAAAACAGTATCTCTGAGAATAGTTGTAGTTGTAAAACCAAAAATATCTTGCTGTAAGATGCGCACACAGCTGTGCACACAGAGATCTTTTAATCCCATTTAATACCCATGACTGTATCTTGTAAGGCATGAGAGAAAATAACAAGGATCCCAATCAGGGCCGAAATTAAGGGGGGGGGGGGGACATGTGCTCCGAGCGCCAGAACGAAGTGGCGCCAAATGAAGGATTATACCTTTGGAAGGGATCATTTTCATTTGATGGACTGATGTCTTCCATTATAATGGCTGTTTCATAGAATGGGGGGGGGGGGGGGAAGCATATTTTTTTTCTGAAAAAAATGGCCATTTTTTTCCTCATTCTGACCAGAAAATCAGAGTTCTAACTTTTTATGGCTGCTCTTAACCTTTCACTTAACACTTCATTTATAATGGCTGTTTCATAATAATGGAAGCCATCAGTCCATCAGAAGAAAATAACTCGGTTAAAAAAAACTCGAACTCGGTTAAGCGGGACTCGGATAATTGGGACTCTACTGTGTATTTAATCTTAATGATCTTTAGAATATTTTTGTTGGTGTTCAGAGGGGGTTTAAGACCCCCGTGACTTCCTCCTTGGATCCGCCACTGTAGATTACGTAATTCAGTATTACATATTTTAAAATTTAAAATAAGTCGGCTATTAGAAAATCAGTAAAATTCTTTTTTGTAAATATACTTTGCGGAAGAGGGGGGGGGGGGGTGTTGGAGCGCCAAAATTCATGTTTTGCACCGGGTGCAAAAAAGGCTAGTTTCGTCCCTGATCCCAATTATCCCATTTCATGAGGGTAATTGGGATCAAACAGGCATTTTTACCTGAAAAAGGCACTTTTACCTGGTAATATGATACATTAAAATAATTATTTACACATTTCAAGAGACAAGTACGCACTGAGTAAACTTATACATATCATTAGTACATATCATTCTCCGGCAATTAATTGCCAAAGTTCAAATTGTCAAAAAAAGTTATCCTAATCACCCCTGCCTCCCCTAATTGTTTTGTCATCTAAATTGTTTTCTCAACGTTTAACCGTAATTTAATAGATTTAAACTTCAAAATTTAATAGGGTATTTAACACTCTTTATTTTTTACTTTTATTTACATTTCTACATTTTAGCTTTTGAAATATTTCACTGTTGCAGTTCCCCTATAATGACTGTGAAGATCAAAATAAAAGGAAAAATTTTCTTTTAATAAAATAACGGGAGCTTTCTTATATTATGAGGAGTTTTACTCAGTATGCCTTTTCAGTTGAATCAACTGGATATACAACTTTCATACAAGTTTGCTTGTCTTGCAATTCGTGCAGAGATCTGTTGTCTATTACGTTTCGGGGCGGGTTGGTAAAACATGTGCAAAGAGTAAATGGGTTCTAAAGAAAGAGCATGCGCGTATTGGAAACTTGGGCGAAGTTCTATAGAGAGAATCCAAAATTTGAGATTTTAAAAGCATTCTTCTTTTAAAAATTAAGACTATCTAGATTTTTTAATGTATGGTTCCTTCAAAGAAATATTTACAATAATATTTGTAATAATCCCAATGTTGCATCTCTTGCTTATATGATCTTTTAAATTTATTCCAATGACATTTTCATTTCATTATAATTATCTCGCAAGACTTGCAATAAAGAAATGATAAAGTATTTTAAATTCGGAAAATAAAGCGATAAATGACTTTTTTTTATTAATATCCTGATCTCACTTCCAAATTTAAATTAATTGCGTTGCAAGTAATTTTGCATTATTATGATTGAAACAATGTGCGTAGATTTTGTGTTGAATTACTCAATTTCTCAATTTATGTATGTATGCTTTCATTATCAAATTAAATTTTTTGAATTCCTGAATTCGACTTGTTTACGATCAAACATTAATTTACACTCTCTCTGTAATAAGGAGAATAATTTTCGAGAAATGAATCGTTTTATTTGATATTTGAGTGGCTTAAAAAATAGGTCATTAAAATAAATAAACTAAATTAAATACTCAAAGAAGAAAAGAAAAAGCCTTAACACATTGCTTAAATCAGAAACTTTTTTTAAAAGAAATATTTACGCACATTTTTTTTTTCAATCTATTTTGAACTCTAAATATTTTTCTTTTCCTATAAAACATAGAACTGAGATTGACTAAATTCTATATTGTTTTATGCAGATAAATTTGCATAAGGTGCATTCAGAAATTTTACTTTTTAAAGTATGAAGTATTCAAGTCAGTCAATTTACTATTTGTTAAAATATAACTATACTTGGATTTACGGAACCGGTTTCGGAAGTGAAAGTATCCTAATAATAATTTAAAAAAAAAAAACCTCTATACACAATATAAAAAGGGAAAAAAGTTCTTTGTAAAGATCGCCCTCAGCTATCCAACAGAAAAAACATTTTAAAATATTGAAATGCAAATGAGATACTTTAAAAAATTGTTACACAGAATTAACTTTAGCGATCAGGTGTTTTAGCACGAGTGAAATAGCCTCTTAAGAGCAGGGCTTAATTTCTAACAAAAAAAGTATCGGAGCCCTTGTACTTTGCGGTGCCGGTACTAACAACTCTACCGTTCCCCCTCCCTCCCCTTCCCCTCTCACTCCAATCTGCATATTTATATTTTGTACATTATTTACAAAATTTAAAGCATTTTTTTTTCTTTAGCAAAATAACAATTTTATTCCAATCTGCATATTTATATTTTGTACATTATTTGCAAAATTTAAAGATTCTTTTTTTTCTTTAGCAAAATAAAAATTTTAAATATATCTGTCAGCATATACTTTAGCTGTCCACTATTCCACTTTTTAGTTATCACTCCTTCCGAATAGCAATCTTTGCCTAGTTATAATTTTAATTGCGATTTTTTATTAATTCTACGATTAAATATGGTAAGGATTATGACTCGGAAATAGTGTTAACACATGAAAAAAGGGATAGTTCGTAGTTATGCATTTTTATGAAAAAATGAATGAAATTTACAGAAATTAATATTTATATGCTGAAGAATGAAACAATGTTTTTCAATTTCCTATAAAAGGTGCATACGTTAAACTATAATCGATTACTTCCGCATAACAATCTTTTGTGGTGAGTCCCTGAAAATCAGATTAAATTAAAAAATTGACAGAATTATAGGGAAGATTAGATGCTTTTATAGAAAAAGGGGATACACTGCTCGATTGCTTTCTGATAGAATAACAATTATATCTACTTACACATGAAAGTGACTTCGTAAAATGTGCAGCGCAGAGCCTTAGCATGGGCAGCGTTCATGATACAAAGTAAATAGAAAAATCACTAACGTAATTTTTATACTCGTACGTAATAGGAGACAAAAAACCTCAAACAAACAAAAAACTGATGCTCGTTGGGTAAAAACAGAAAATATTCTTTTCAGGTTAGATATCTTAATAATAATAATAATAATAATAATAATAATAATAATAATAATAATAATAATTATAAATAATAATTATAAATTATAATTAAGAAAAAAAACCCAACCAATTAAAAATTATCCTACTGTCATAAAAGAAAATCGAATTGAAAGCAAAATCATTTTTCAGTCTCTTGAGTGGAGCCGTATCAATGCGTCGCCGACATAAATTTGCAAATATCACCAGAATAGAAAAACACGATTTCTGTTTTCCTTTCATTCTGATCTAAATATCCGAAATAGAATATAATACGTAATTTTGAAGGACATTTTTTTTCCTTCTGTACATGAATAAATAAAATTTCGAATATAAGACAGATTAATCTTCAAGCCCAAAAACTGATATAAAAATTCAGCACGTTTTATATCCATCTCCTAACATCACGCAGAAGTGCTTTGATAAAAAATAATGCACAAACTTGGAGATTTGGAAGGAAAGGAAAGGTTAATTTAGGTTTCGGTTTTTCGGAATTACGCGATGGCAAATCATGGCTGGGGTGAAAAATGCGCTCCGGAACCCTGTATTTATGAGCTCTTGTGAATTCCGACCAATGTTTAAAAAATTACTGAAAACAGAGAAGTGCTGGAGTTTGGCTCCGGTTTGGCTCCGACGCAAATTAAGCCCTGCAAGAGGCTACTTCAGTCAGACGAAAACAGCCGTTCGCTATGTTAATCCAATGGGAGATATTTTTCAATATATCTTGTTTGCATATTTTAATATTTGTGAATGATTTTTTTTCATTGGATAGCTGAGATCGATCGGCCGTTTTTTACTTTTTCGTTTTTGTTTTCAGGTATTTTTAATTAGGACCCTTTCACTTACGGAACTGGCTTCGAAAGTGAAAGCATCCTCATAAAAAAAAAAAAAAAAAAAAAAAAAAAAAACAATCTGCAAAGAAAATCGAAAAAGTAAAAAATGGCCTTTGTACGGATCGACCATTATCTATCTATTGAAAAAACACTTAAAAATATTAAAATGCAAACGAAATTATCTTAACTTAAAAAATTTCTCCCATTGAATTAACATTAGCGAACGGGAATTTTCGCCTGACCGAAGTAGCCTCTTAAAGGTTTTCTTCAATGCAGCCATTGAAGAAAAGGGGCTATGTTAAATTTGAAGATTGAGAGGTTTTAAGATATTTGATAAATCGGTAGACGGAGAGACACCTTATATTTGCTCGTCGCAGCTTTTTTTCTTTTTAACTTGTAATAGAAACATTTAAAAAAAAAATTAAATTCCTTTTTTTAAAGAACAAAATCACCAATTTCATGAACTTAAAACAATTTTATTTGAGCCTACCTTGCTATGTTAAAAAATCGAATTATAATTCCAACACTGTTTTGTTAACGATGTATTTTGTAATGAATGTTATCACCGGACTCTAGAGATAACGACTATAAAACAATTGAAAATCCTGGTTAGTAATGTCAAAACTATGGGAAGATTTAAAAGAAAAAAAAATTATAGACTTTACGTAACGAAACAAACTGCTGTTTTATAGAATTCTAATTTAAGTTTCATACTTTTCAAATTTGTCAGATTTTAATTTTATTTATTTATATATTTTTATTCCTGTGTAAACAATTATAGATTCTTTAAAGTTACATTAATTTTTGAAAAGGCCGAAAGCCTGTACTACAAACACAAAATACCTCAAGATTTTCCCTTTTCTACGATTTTATTTATTTATTTGTTTCTGTGCATGTCTGTCTGACTCTTTCAGTTTTTTTCGGTGCAAGAATGTTCTAAAAATACCCCCCCCCCCCCCCCTCATTTGACAAATTTACAGATTTATTTTTAAACATTAAAGCATGACCCGAGTAGGTATATTTATTGAAGTAATTTGGAATGGAGCAGCCTTTTTTTTTTTTTTTTTTTTTTTCTTTTTTTTACCTCGGTAAACACCTTGAGTTATAAACGATTGTTTGATCATGGCGACTTCTTTCCGCGACTGTCACTTCCGGAAATATAGCTCAAAATGTATGGTAAAACTCTCTGAAAGATTCTCTGCCATTTTATAAAAAATTGCCAAAAAATAAATATAAAATATATAAAATATAAATATAAAATATATAAAATATGCCATTTAATAGTTTCTGTATAATAATGCTTGCCAATATCCTCTTTTATAAATAAAATAGAATTCAAGAATTTGTCATAAATTAAACAGTTTTGATTTGAGATCAACAAAAAATAGGCTGTAATTTCAATCGCCCCACCCCCCAAAAAGGAAAAAAAAAAAGAACTAACGTAGATATTTATAGGAGGTTGAAAAATTTAGTATGTTCGACTTTCCTTCCTATGGAGGAGGAGGTAGGACAGTTTAGATCTTTTATTAAAGCTTAACTATACCGCGCCGGTATTAGATTAAACACTTCAAAATATTAAAGGTAATATTCTGTATAGAAAACTAAATGAACTGTTTAAATAAACTTTTATAATTAATTCTTAATGCATTTTCGGACTCATTTTTAAATTCATTTTTGCTCTCAAAGGCATCCAATTGGTAGATTCTCTTATTCAGAAACTATATAATGTATCGTAATAATCGATTTTTTGATAGAGGCAGAATATATTTCAAAAAATGATGTCAAAGTGGGCATTTTGAACCGAATTTCGCGAAGCGATTGTGTTGAAAATGAAAAATATTATCCTACTTAGAAAATAATTGTTTATAAATCAAGTTTTGATTAATTGAACGAAAAATAAAAACACAGGTCGCTTATAAATCTCTTCAAATATCACGCCAGCAAGTTTCATAATTTTTATATTAAAAATTAATCTGAAAATGTGCCAGAAAATTTCAAGTTGTTGAGCACGGAAAAGTATTTTATTGAATACCGCTTTAACATGATTATGATAAAACCAGAACTTATTTTGAAAATGAAGTAAAAACTCGTCAAAAGCGGCCAAATAAAAAATTTTAAGTGGGTTTTCCCTAGTCCTGATTTAGTTTTTGTTGGTGAATTTAATATGCTTAACTTCGAAATTTACCCCCACCTGCTGGCCGGGCCGGCAGTGATTTTTTTTTTTTCTTTTGCTTACTATGAAAATGTAATCTTATCGCAAATTTTACTTGGTACTGTGATTGTAAATACATTTTTACCACGCTAATGTTTCATGGAATTAAAGAATTAACATACTGATATTGCATAAAAAAGAACTTTTTCAATTGCTATAAAAAGTTTAAAATTGCTTTTGTACCCATACTCTTGAAAACTCCAATAATAATATGCATTCATTATGTTTATTCATATGTGTATATTAACGTATTCTTATTCATATCAATATTTCCTATTGTTTATGTAAAAAATATTTAACGCATTTCTTATGATAGATAATTAATGATACAAATAAATAATAATAATAAATTATTTAGTGATTTTAAGTAAAAGTTAAATTTTCAATGCATACGTATGGAATATTGTTGATGTTGACTATTAAATAAAGAAACGTTATGGGAGTTTATCGTTATTACTTTAATATTTGAATAATTATAGAAAAAAATTACATGCATTTTATAAAAAATTATAGTAGAGTATTAATTCTATTTTATTTTGCTTTCTTTAAAAGAATATCTTCTCTAAAGACACACTTCACAGACGAAAAAGGGAGAATATCATTTTCTTCATTCCAGAAACTTTTTTAACAAGCATTTGTGCCAATCCCTAATCGGTCTTGACGAATTCCCCCCCTCCTTTGTACATGAACAACATCTGGTCAGTGGCTAAGTGATAAAAGGTGTGAGTTGAAGTTTCGTGGAAATGGTAACTAGCTAATGACTGTACTGTTTTATCGTTACTCTAGTTTAAACTGCAGTTTTTAAAACCGATTGAAGAAAAAACATTTTAATAACATTAATGTATTTTATTATGTCTTAAAAACAGTGGTATATTCAGGAGGAGGAAGGATGAGGCTCCAGCCCCTTCCGAAATTTGTAGAAAATACCAAACGAAAGTTTTGAAAAATGTAAAGAAACATGCTAAGATAAAATTCAAAAGTAAGCAGAAAAATATTCCGGTTTAGACAGGTTTTCATCTTAGAAAATGTGGTATTTCACAAAGACTACGAAATAGCTATTTCAGCTAAGCTTCCGTTACACACAGGCTCTCTTTATACGCGTTTTATTATGTAAAACGTGACATGTGGTGATTAAAAGTGCATTATTAATTTTAATTAGTTTCTAAAACATTAGTAGTAAAAGGCTTACTCTTGCTATTTTTGAGTTGAAAATCTGCGATTTAAGGTAATGCCCAAATTGAGACATCGCAGAATGAACTGCAAAGCCTTGAACCTTTTTAAAAAATTTATTTATGTAAATGCTTATTACGTTATAGTCATGTTATTCAGCTCGTTACAATGATATAAGTGTTATTTTATTTCCATAGGATTACAAAATATTGACAAAAAAGTTTTTTCTATGGTTGTGTAACTTTTTGACAAGGAATAAGCTTTATTTATAACTAAAAATACATCATAAATCTAAATGAGCTATTCTAAATCTCGAATACACAAAAAGCATCCTATCAACAACAATTTACGATTAAAAAGAATTCAGAAAATATTGTTAAATTTGGCAGTTTAAGGCACTTTTCGAGCCGTGGCAATCTAGGAAAAGTTGTCATCAGGGAGCTGCTATTCCAAATGTATCCCATTTATGAGAAATGGAAAACGGTATTCAATATTACAAATGCCATGCATGTATGCTTCAAAATGAATCTTAGAAAGTGTTAAAGGAGGTAGGGGGGGGGGGGTGACAGAGTGAAAACGCTGTTGAATATTTTTAAATTTGATGTTTACTTCGATTTTATTTACCATTTATTGAGATACTTTTTAATAGATAATTCTCAGTATTCCGTTCTAAAAAATGTGGTATAACCATAGAATTATACTTCTAAAGACAGAAACCTGCCTATAACAAACCTTTTCACACTCCTATGCGATTTCATATTAGCAGGTTTAATTGTATAATAGATGCTTACATGCTATAATAAAACCTGTTTAAAGCGGAATTTTCTCCGTTTCTTGTGATTTCCTCCTAGAAACTTTTATATCTCAGCCCCCTCCAAAATGATAAGTCTAGATACGACACTCGTTAAAAGCATTAATATATCTGTTAGGTATAAACTATTATTTTCCTTTAATAACAAATACCCATATTCCATTGCAGTGTACGTATAATTGATTTCGGAATATGTTTCCTTTATTTTTTAAATATGCATCAATAACAGTTTTAAATGTTGAGTTAATAACATTCTGCATTAAAATTTAAGCAAATGAATAAATTAGTCTTAAACTTTTCTAATTAACGCCTTATAATATTTATTTTTGTAAAGATTTACTTTTTAACGTTTTCCACCACTTTCCACATGGTTGAAAATTGTTTATGAATTGAGTTTGTCTGTCCGTGCTCTAACTGGTGTAAATATACTCGCCATGTAATTGATATACGTTATTGATGCTCGCTATGGCATGTTCGGTATTGAAAATGAAGTGCGTACCATTTATAGTTCATTTACAGGAGCACTCAAAAATATTCCGCTACATTAAGGTCTATGGAGAAAAATCATTTGCGGTGTATTTTGATAGTGTTAAAATGTGCTAAACATAATGAAATTTATATACATTATTGAGGCGTACTTGAAGATGGTTACTATATAATTACAGTACGTGTACTAGGGGGCTGTAAAGTATTTTGTTATATTATGATCTATGAAGAAAAATCGTTTGCAATGCATTTTAATGATGTTTCTCTGTTACAAACATATTGAAATTGATATGAATTTATGAAGTGCACGAATACATGCTTTCTCTAGAATATGGAGTGCAAAGCATTTATCATTCATTTACAGGGTCACGCAAAAGTGTTCGATTATATAATGGTGACGGGGGAAATACTATTCGCAGCGTATGTAAATTATCTTGCACCATTTCAAATGTGATGAAATATATATACATTACTGATGTTTACGACAAGATGTTTTTCAGTTGAATATGATTTGCGTTCCATTTATCATGCATTGACAGGGACACATAAAAGATTTCGGAGACGAGACTGTAGCGTATGTGTTGTCTATTAGGGATGATTGCTGAAAGTGTCTTCTCAGTTATGATATGCGTTGTTAAGTTTAGCTAAATTTTTGCATAAATTTTGCGTAAATTCCATAGACCATATACAGGTCTACACAAAAGAATTCGTAAGCATTACGGAGAATGAGCGGGAAATTTTATTTTCTTTTTATTTCAGTAATTAATTTTCAATCTCAGCTACATTTAGTATACTAAGATATCTTTGTAGCATATAAATAAAATCATATACAGGGCTATAAAAAATGAAATATTATTTACAATTTTTTTATAAATAAAAAATATGTTCTCATCGTGGCAAAATTTTCGAGACAGCGTAGTGGGGAAAGGTTGCTTTTGGTTAGGCATTATCTCAATATAAAAAGTTATGGGGAAAACACTGCTTGGTATCTAAAACTTTGCATAAATTTCTTATCTGTTAGAAAGATGAGAATTGCCAATTGCAGAAAAAAAAAAGAAAAAAATCACGAGAACACCTTTATGTAACTTTTAATGCCCATATGATAGGATATTCTTTTATTCATAATTTTCATGATCCAACATTACATCGTAAGTCGCGCTTTTTTTTTTTTTTTTTTTTTTTTTTTTTTTTTTTTTTTTTTTTTTTTTAAATACATAAATAAGCATATGCGTCCTTGAGACCTAACAACGGTAATTACTGGTTAATTATCTTTGTATTGTACGATATAAAACTATGTAAATAATGAAACTGAACAACCAATTTTTTAAAATTTTGTCTATTGATTCCCCTCCCTCTAATTTATGGGATTATAGAACATGCCTTAATCTCTCCCTCTGACCACTCAGATCCAGTTCAATAGCCTATGTTGATAGGGTTAAAGCATAGAGATTTGAGAGACCTCACGTTTATGAAGACTTTGACCAGGACCCCGATTACCTAGGTCTTAATCTAGCCCTCCCGGGGAATCAGTTTAATTTGCCTAAACAATATTGATAGCGTTAAGAGGCTAATTCAAGCGAAAACACACGCTCATTAATCTTATTCTTATGAGAGAAATTTTTAAAAATATCTCGTTTACATTTCAATATTTTTAAAAGATTTCTTTTTTTACATATGATAACTAAGGTCGATATCTAGAAAGCCCGTTTTTTACTTCTCCGATTTAGTTTGCAGTTCTTTTTTAATAGGATACTTTAACTTTCGAAACTAGTTTGAAAAGTAAAGGTATTCTTAAGGAAAAAAAAACTTCTTTAGTGCTATACAAACTTAAGAAACCAACAACAACCAAAAAAAAAATATATATATACTTTATAGTTCGGGAATTTTTTAACATTTTTCATTTTGTGTCATCTTTAAGCATATTTGACGACACTTTTGAAAACTCCAGTATTTTCACACATGTTTTTTTTTTATTCAGCCCCCCCCCCCCCCCCCGTTTATAAATTAGATATATCTTTGATTATAGAGCTAACTGATGGTTAGCATATTCTTTTGATGGCTCTTTTGACGACTGATTTAAGTGATATTTAATGAATTTTATAAAAACAGGTAATTCTTGTACATATAAATAACAATAATCAAAAATATCTCCAGTTCTCAAAGAATCTGAATTAAATATCTGAAATTTTTATAAGTGTATTTGAAAATTATTTTGTGATTGCGACTGAAAATTTAAGCTTTATTTATAAATAATCACTGCATACATATGCAAAGTTGTTGATATTAGCAATTAAACAGAAAACGTTATAAGGTATTATTATTTATTATTATTACTATTATTATTATTAATCTGAGTAATTGTAGTAAAATTTACACGCATTTGGAAAAACAAATAAAAGAATATGATTCCTATTTTTATTTTTTTTCCCTTAAAAGAAAAGTTAAAGAACATATTCTGTATAGGTAAAAGAAAAAAAAAAAACTCTTTATTTGAGACATTTTTTAACAAGCATTTATTGTTAGCTGCATGAAAACAACACCGAATTTTAGCAGATGCTCTTTAATACCCTAAAGGGATGTATATCTTTCCCACCCCACCTCTCTGACATCTGGTCAAGCCAGTGGGAGATAAAGAATGTGCCACACATGACAAATTCCACTGAAATGAATGAAAGATACAGCCATTAGAACAGATATGTTCTTACTCCCAGTTTAAAATTCAGTTATGTTTTTAACATTATTAAGCAATAGAAATTTTCTAATATCATTAAAGTATTTTATTATTAATTAGATGCTTTAACGTTTCTCTTTTACTAAATATTCCATTGCTGAACATATAGTTAATTTCAGAATTCCCCCCCCCCCCCCCTTAAATACGCATCAATAATATTTTTAAATTTGATTGTATAATACTCTGTATTAAAATTTAACCAAAAAATTAAAATTAGTCTTAACCTTTTCTAATAAATGTCTTAGACATTTATTTTTATAAAAGATTAAATTTTTATATATAGCAATAAATATTGCAGCTAAACAATGTAATATTTTAACCACAGCGATATTTTGTTTTAAGCTTTATATACATTATTCAAGTTATTTAACGCATTTTTAAATATATAGAGAAACGCAATGAAAATAATAACATTACAAAACCTTTTAAATATATTTTTAATTACAAAGAAAAAAACTTTTTTATATAATTTCTTATTTGAAAAATGCCATATGAGATCGTAACATGTTGGTAAAACTCCAATGATAAGCCTTTAAAAATATCAGTATTAAACCAAGTTGGCTTAATGTAATATCGTTGGCTTAACCAACGACATTTACTTGTCAACATCAGAAAAAAATAATAAAAATAATAATAAATATTTTGTCTTAATAACGCAAAAAAGTGTGATGTTAAAAAATGAAATTCTGAAATACAAATGACTTCAAATTTCATTTTTAGGATAAAAAGTTTCGATTGTATTTTTCTCAGTAAATAATGACATAAACACATTTAGAATTTAGCAACAGAAATATAAGGGAGAGAAAAAGGGGGTTACATAAAAAAGATAACTGTGAGCGCCGTAAAAATTGAACCTAATCGACGGCGCCTAGTGCGGGGGGTACCGCCGCACCATCCTTGATACGGCGCAGTCTGAACCCAGATTTTGCGCATAACTTGCCCATATTAAAGTAAAATTTCACCAGGCTTGACTTGGATATAAATAAATAAAGTTGAAAGTGAAGTTAAAAATATTTTTTTGTTTATATGACACTGGTTTCTGTGTAAAAACTGTAGTGTGCTCTACTAAATTTGCCTTTTTTTTTCTTTTTGCAAGGAGGGGGGGGGGGGGATTAACATATAATGTTAAAACGAAAAGTTCGAGTACTGCAACATATCAACTAGCAACGATACCCCCCCCCCCCCCACACACACACACACACTACACAAAGTATGAAAATTTGTTTCATAATACGCTAAGACTTTCTACAACTAACTCACAGTATTGAACAAACAACTGTGCACGAAAGACTTGGCTAAACAATCCTTCTGTTACAGCTAATGGTATATATTTTTCTAATTTAAATGCAATTAAATATTTTCCCCAAAGTTTATTTTAAAAATAATTTTATTTTCGACATAATTTAAATAATTTTAATCAGTTGTTAACTAACCACAAATAAACATTTGTCAATTATTTACTATTTTTCAATTAAAATATTCACCAATTGATTAATATTTTTTGATTAATAATAGCCTCAATTAAGTATTATTTTAATTAACTATATCAAATTATTGAGTATGACACTCATAACACTTTCCACTGGAAAAAATACATTTTCGAAAAATTTTCACCAGCTTACAGATATATTATTAATATTAGATTATTAATATTATTTTAAAATCTGACTAATTATAGTAAAATTTTATATGCATTTTATAAAAAATAAAGGGTTATGATTCCTATTTTATTTTTCTTTCTTTAAAAGAATTTCGACTAATATCTTCTGTAAATGTAGAAAAAGGCAAAATACTATTTTCTCCCGACCAAAACCCTTTTCTTCGGGCTAAAACTAATCACTATTGCCTAGAGCGATTGCCAACATCTGGCCGTGGTCACTCACACCTGGGTAGTAAATAAGTGATAAAAAATGCCAGACTTAAAATTTCGTAGAAATTGGGCAGGAAACGTAGTAAATAGCCATGATAACAGTTGTATCCTTACTCTGTGTTTCAGATAGGGGAGTTGTAATAACATTCAATGTATTGTATTATGAGTTAATGCATTAATGTTTTTGTTATGTATTAACGTATTTTTCTCTCGCAAAGAATGCACACATTCTATTGCAGTACGTATAATTGATTTCAGAATACACTTCCTTTTTTCAAAATATGCACCAATAACAATTGTAAAAGTTGATTTTATAACATTCTGTATTAAAATTTAAGCAAATAATTAAAATTAAACTTAAACTTTCATAATAAGCTTCTGATATATATATACATATATATATTGTAAAATATTTAACTTTAAAAAACGCGGTTTTTCTAGTGAAAAAAAATAAGAAACCTTTTAAATATATTTTTAATTGCAAATTAAAAAATATTTTTAATATAATTTCTTATCTCAAAAATGCCATATGAGTTTGTATTTTGTTGGTAAAAAATCCAATGTTAAACTTTTGAAAGCATCAGTATTTAACCGACGATGTTTATTTAGCCTATACCAGAAAAATAAAATTAAATAATAAAAAGTTTAATTAGCATTTTGTTTTAATAACACATATATGGGTGATATTAAAACATGAAATTCCGAAATACAAATGACTAAAAATTTGATTTTAGGATAGAAGAATTTGATCGTAATTTTATAATATTAATGAATAATGACACAAATGCTTTTAAAATTTAACAATATAGATTGATAAAAAAAAAATAAAAAAAAAATAATAATAATATCTGGCAAACTTTAAGAAATGGTAGACCACACCACAGCAAACAATTTTTTATGTAGGAAGCCAAGGTCAAATAGCATTTTATTTTGTCAAAAATACAGGATGCCTCTCTCCCAGCACCACAGCAACTCGCACCCGGGGCGGAAGAGCTTGTTATACCACTGGCGCATAAAGATAATAACTGACAAAAAAAAAAAAAAAAAAAAAAAAGTAAATATTTCGGATTGAACATCGGTCAGGTATGGGATTGAAAAATGTATCTTGTTTGTTCTACTTTTTTTTTTTTTTTTTTTTTTTGGGGGGGGGGTGTCAATATTTTATTAAGGCTCTCAACTGCTCTGCTCAACAAGTGCAAACAGTTTTGACACATTTACAAATTCATTTTTTAACGGAATGATATAAAATTGGAAGGCCTGTCTATGGAAGCGATTTAGAATCGAACCGTTTTTTCCATTTTTTGATAAATAAATTACCTATTGAGTTATAAGCGATTTTGATCACGTAACAAACACGTTTTTTACCCTTCGCTGACTGGTTTTTATGCTTTCTTCAGGAACTTCGGTTCAAAACGTCCACTTTGACTCTATTTTCTGAAAGATCTATTGCGTTTGCAAAAAAAAAAAAAAAAAAAAAAAAAAACGAAAAAAACGGTTCGATTACATAGTTTCGGATTAACAAAACTTGCTAGTTTCATGCATTTCCGAACAAAAATAAATTAAAACTTATGTCATAAAGTTACCCTTTTGGATTTGAGAACAACCATATGACTTAACTATGATGGTATTGCATTGAGCATTTCAAAAATCTTAAAGGTAATATTCTTTATAGAAATCTAAATAAACATTTTAAATAAGCTTTGATAATTAATGCTTAATGAAGCCGATCTCATTCATACTCACATAAACAAGTGGGAGGGCTACTTCATTCACACGAAAAGACCCGCTCGCTACTGCTAATCCAATGGAAGAAATTTATAAAGATATCTTGTTTGCATTTCAATATTTTTTAATGATTTTTTTTTTCATTAGATAGCTGAGATCGATCTGTACAAAGGTCGTTTTTTTACTTTTTATTTTATTTTTTATGAGGATGCTTTCATTTTCAAAACTGGTTCCGAAAATGAAAGTGACCTCATTAAAAATACCTGTAAACAAAATCGAAAAAGTAAAAATGTGCCTTTGTACAGATTGGTCTCAGCTATCCAATGAAAAAAGAAAAAGAAAAAAAAAACATTTAAAAATATGCAAATGAGATATCTTTATAAATTTCGCTCATATGATTAGCATTAGCGAGCGGGTCTTTCGCTTGACGGAACTAGCCTCTTAATGCATCAATTCCATTTCTGATAATCCTTTTATTTCTAAATTTTTTACTGAGAATATGATAAAGCTGAAAATATTCTTACACTTTTTTCAAAGAAAATAAATAAACCTTTAATTGTATTAATAAAAATAATAATAATTTAAAATGTCGTATTCCTTTATCATAATGTTTCGCTTTATCTGTTACACATATTTAAACATTCGTTTGATAATCAATGCATCTCGACAAGAACAAGAAAAAACTGTCGATTTTCTAATATTTATTTTTTTAATTGAAATTTATCTGAATATACATAAAATCATGCATTATTTTAATAAATTGTTTTTTGAAAATATGAATTCTTGTTTTGAATTGCTGTTCTAGTTAGATTCGAAAATCCACTACAAAAAACAATTTTTGTATTGGAAACAAAGGTCGAAAAACATTTTCTTCTGAGAAAAATACAGGATGTTTCATTCCAGACTAAACACAAATTTTCTCAAAGGTTTAACACTGAATAAACCATATTACAGCAAAATTTCACCATACTCGCCTTGCTATTGTGTGAAATGTAAATATAAAACACCTGTTTGTGGAAGATGTTGTCCTTATCTACCTCCAGACAGTATCGAACTACATGCTCCATAATTAGAAATGTAGTTCACATTTCATACGGTGTCACTGACCGAATTACAGCTAACTTCCAGAACTTTTTTTAGCGCCATTATATTTCACATATGAAACATAAATCAGACAAAAAATTCTAAAAATCTTTATTATTCAGTTTTCCCGTTCTTTCAGGCATAGACACTCGCGAGCTAATATTAAAGCTTTGGAAGTTCCTTTTCAAATATTTCGTGTGCATTTTGACTTATATTTATTTATTTATTCATTGGATAATTGAGGTCGATCGCTTTATTCCCCTTTTTTTGATTTTGTGTGCAAATTTTTAAAAATATATAAAGTTAACTTTTACTTTCATAATGGGTTCCGAAAAGAAATGTGTCATCCTTAAAAAAAAAAAAAAAAAAAAAAAAAAAAAAACCTGCAGCAACCAAAATCGAAAAAATAAAAAAAGGGGAGTGTAAGCATCAACCACAGCTATTAAATGCAAGAAAAATTATTTTAAAATATGGAAAGGTAAATGAGATATTTGAAGAGAATCTTCCAGAGGTTTAACATTCGCTCGAGACGGCAGCCTCATTTTATTAAAATATACAATTCATTTTTAAATTATAATAGAATCCGACAAAAAAAGCTGGCTGTGGAATATTTTATTCTTAATTGATAATAAATTTTCACGAAAGACATATTAATTCTATTTTTAGTTTCCAATTCAAAATCTATGAATCTAGGTTTTATGGATAAGATGAAGACTGGTTATCCCGTATTTTAGGCAGAGTGAACGAGCGATTTGAATGAAAGACACTTTTTATAGAAGTTTTACACTTGTTGAATAGCCACATTGCATCCCAGATAAAAATTCTGTTGATTGGATGAATACAGTACATTTTCTGCTGATTTCGAATACTTAATAATCACATTAAACAACCTGAAAAAAATTTTAAAAATCTGGAAAAATGTCTGACAATTATAATCAATGCTGTTAGAATTTGCAGATAAATTCAGTTTTGTAAAATACTTTATAAATATATCTACTGTACATTTTCATTTCATGCAAAAAATCACTTAACAAAAGAAAGAAAGAATATATATATATTTAATTACTAGAAGATCTAATCCGGACATCGCGGTTACAGAATATTGGTAAAAATTTCTAATATATTTCTTAAAATTTATCTTTATTTATCTTTAGATTACCCACTAGCAACTCCTAAAAGCATTTTATATGAAAAATACGAAAAATATATTTAAATAAAATTTGAAATTTATTAAAAGAGATACTTTTGTATTAGTAGCACACCAGATGTTAACAGCCTATAAGCAATCGACAATTATTTCGCTTCTTACAGCAGCCTTTTTTTATTCTAATAGATTGATTGGCTTATGCGCGTAGTTGTATTTTAAGTCTATAAAATTTGTAGTTTTTTTATATTATTTATAATATTTTACTAATTTATTATTTTACTTATTTAAAAGTTTCATTTTCGTTATCGAATACTAGTCTGAAAGAAATGCTGGACTATTTATATTGTTTCGTCTGTAAATGTATACATTGAATGTAAATATTTATGTGTTTCGTAATCTCAAAAGAACAGCGCAATTTTTTTTTTAATCTAATTTTTCTATCAATATAACAATATTCTATACATACATTTCCTTCAGTCATTGTTCATTTGGGAAAAAAAAAAAAAAAAAAAAAAAAAAAAAACTATTTGAACCATTTTAGAAACAGAAATTATTTCGACAATTTGAAAACAACCTGTATATACTCCATATAATGATTAATAAATTTTGCCAAAAGTTACTACACATTTCTGTTAACAGCCAAGCTTAAAAAATACTTGAAAAAAAAATACTTTTTTTTTTTTCATAATTCAACAATTAAAAAAAAATAAATAACAGTTTAGAAAATATTAAGAATGTTTAGTGAGTTTCAACATTATCTTTAAATAATCAATACATATGTAGTATTGCTGATATTAGATATTAAATTTAAAAAAATCATAAGTTATTATTATTATTATTATTATTATTATTATTTTATATATATATTTGTAACTGCAGTAAAATTTACATGCAATTTGAAAAAATTATAACAGTTTGATTCCTATTTCATTCTACTTTCTTTAAAAGAAATTTAAAGAACACATTCCGTTAAGGCTCCGCTGCAGTCATTTTTTTTTTCGATTCTCATAAAAGATACATCTTGGTAAATGTTGTGTAGGCGTCAACTACGTAGAAATGATCGACAGAAAATCCTCCAATCCGAACAAGGGACATAATAGTAAGGGTAATAAAAATAAAAGGTAATAATTATATTTAAAAAAAAACATGATATTTTTCTTTATTTGAGACCCCCTTCGAACGAGCATTTTTTGTTTACTACATGAAAATATCGTCAAAGTAGTAACAGTAATAGTTTACTTATTATCAAGTTCTTTGAAAAATATCTCAGAATTTTAATAGATGTATTTAAACAGATGCTCTTAATTACTCCTCTTTTTAGTTCTTTAGTATCAGTTTATGTTTTTTGCCTAAACCGGTATTTGCACGTTTCCACACCCCTTTGTCTACGATATCATCAGGCATCTGGTGAAATCAGCGGGAGTTGGTAAAAAAATGTGCGACGCTAGAAATTCCGGTGAAATAAATAAGATACAGCCATTAGGACACGCGTGTTCTTACTCCGAGTTTAAAATACAGTTTTCTTTTAAACATTATTAAATAATAGCATTTTTTAAACAACATTAAAGTATTTTATTATTAGTTAGATTAGTTAGATACGTTCCTCTCGTTCTTAATATTCCATTGCAAAACGTATAACTAATTTATTTATTTATTTATTTATTTATTTATTTATTTTTAATATGCATCAAAAACAGTTTTAAACTATTATTGCAGTTTAAAAATTGCTCAAAGTGACTTAAAGAAGTGAAAGACTTAGAAAAGTGCCAAGATTCTTGTTGATACAAATATTTTCGCAAATTTTTTTTAAATGTCGCCGTTTGTGTGATGAAACATATGTCGATCTAAATAAAAATATTATGTCTTTTAACTGTATTATTTTTATCACTTTTAAAAATTTGTAAATTAATTCAGTTGACTATAACTGATTTCCATGCTTGCTTTTATAACAGTCTTAAAGTAGATTTTATAATTTTCTGTATTAAAATTGAAGCAAAAAATTAAGATTAGTCTTAAACTTTTCTAATCAAAAATATGAGAATGCTCATTTTATAAATGATTGAAGTTTTATACATAATAATAAATATTGCAGCTAAAGATTTATAGTATTTTGTGATATTTTAACCACAAGAATTGTTTTATTTGATTGAATTTGTAAATTATTATTAATACTGAATTTGTATTATATGCATTCAAGCGTGAATTTCCTAAACACATTTTAAAGTATATTCTCTCTGTATACTATTAATAATTTTAATTATACGCGATTCTCCCAGTTTAAAAAACACCTAAGAAACATTTAAAATACATTTTTAATTATTAAAAAAAATCTTAATATTATTTCATATCTGAGAAATGACCTCGTATATTATGTTGGCATCATCAATAAACCAACGATATTTACATTTCTACACCAGAAAAAAAAACAATTAAATAATAAAAAGTTTAATAATAATTTGTCTTAAGAGCTTATACAAGTCACACAGAGAAATTCGAACGAAAATGTTAAACCTATGGGAGAAAATTAAGCAAAAATCTTTACAGAAGTCGTTATATATACATATATTTAACTTTCTTTTTCTTTTGGGATATCTGAGGTCGATATCCATTTTTGTGCTTCTGTACTTTTTCGATTTTTTTTTTTTTTTTTTATGAGGACAGTTTAATTTTCACAACCGGTTCTAACCACTTCCAAATGTGAATGTATCCGCATATAAAAAAAACTGTGTATCAAATTAGAAAAGTACAAAGCACAACAATGGGATATCATATCAACCTCGGGTTTCCTTAAAAAAAAAAAAAAAAATAAAATAATAATAATAATAATAATAATAATAAAATAAAAAATATTGAAATGCGATTGAGAAATCTGTAATGAACACTCCGATAGGATTAACATTAGTTTAGGACCTTCTTTTCGTGACTTACGTAAGCTCTTAATCCCATTTTGCAACACATAAATGGTTATATATATATATATATATATATATATATATAAAAGAAATTCTGAAAGACAAATAATTTCAAATTTTCTTCTAGTATAGGAAGTTTTGACCGTAATTTTCTCATGTTAATGAATAATGACGTAAACACCTTTAGAAGTTAGCAAGATGCAGTGATTAAAAAATAAATAAAAGTAAAATGCAGGAATATAATTAACAGCGCCGGTGAAGACTGCCCTAAATGACGGCTCCTGGTGCGGGGACACTGCCCTAGTCGCTACACTTACAGCAGCATTGCGTCCCTCCAGGCAAAACCCAGATTATACGCATAACTTTAAGTATAAATATTCCATATTATGGTAAAATTTAACCAGTGTTGACTTGCATTGTGTGAAATGTAAATATAAACACTGAAGTAGTGAAAGTTCTGTTAGTGGACATCGTGCCAATATATAACTCCCAAAAACATTGAAGTAGTAGCTTTGTGTTGGAAAATGTAATTCGAAATACACATAATGTCACTGACAGAATGACTTTTCATTTCCAGAATGTTTTGGTATCGCCGTGACGTTTTTCCCAAAGGAAGATAAATTTAAAAAAATCTCTAAACTCATTACTTTAAAAGTTATGAACAAAAATTTATTTGGGTTAAAGTGATTTTTGTTTATACGACACTAGTTTCCTATAAGACAATTGCTTGTTGTGCGGTACTAAGTTTATCTCATCTTTCTTTTAAAGCGAAAAGTTTTGATACTGCAAGATATCAGCTAGCAGGTCAGCGCACGCGCCCTCCTTCCACTCACCGAAGGTTATGAATTTTTTTTACGCCACATAAGAAGCACACCCTTCTATAATTAACTCACCGAATTAAGCAAATTAAACAAGCAACTGTAAACAAAAGATCTGGCTAAAAAATCATTCTCTTAGATATAATGACATATATTTTACTAATTTAAAAACAAAAGAATATTTTTTACAAAAGTTACTTTATTTATTTATTTTTAGGCGACATAATTTAAATAATATTAATCAGTGGTTAACTACTACAGATTAACATTTGTCAATTATTTACTATTTCTCAATTAAAAATATTCATGAATTACTTACAGTTGTCCACGTACCAATAGCGTCAATTAAGTACCATTTCAATCAAATGTAAGCAAATCATTAATCATGAATATCTTTATATCATAACACTTTCGTCTCCATTGCAAATATTATATTTTCGAAAATTTTTCATCAACGAGCAAATCCCCCCCCCCCCCCGTATCAAACATCCTTTCATGTCGCATAAAAAATACACCATTCTACAATTATTGCACCGAATTAAACAAACAACCCTGTTCAGAAGACTTACCTAAAGAATTTGTTACAGCCAATGACATATTTTTAAACAAAATTTAATATTTTAAACAAAATTTAATATTTTAAACAAAATTTAATATTTGTTCAGAAAATTTATTAAAAAAAGAGTAAATTTTCTTTTAAAGACGACATTAATTAAATAGTATTAATCAATCATTAACTAACCGCAGTCAATTTGTCAATTATTTACTACTTGTCAATAATAATCATCAATTACTATCCATAACTAATAATAATGTCAATTAAGTACTATTTTAATTAACAATAGCAAATGATTAAGCATGAACATATCGAAATCATAACGATTTCTTCCCTATTGCTTGAAACATCCTTTCAAAAAATACTCATTGTCCTTCAAACGCTTCAATAAATTTATACACTTTGTCAGGCAATTTATTGAATAATAGAGTAACCACCCAGGACATCTTAGTTCGAGATTAAGTTACTCGGGTTGAGTGTGTAAAATTTCAAAACGAGTAACACCCGAGTTACTCTAAATAATTGTACTTTGCTCCCACAAACTTTTCGTTCTAAAAAATACAAATTTTCTTCGAATGGAAATTTTTTGGTGTTCATATGTATATTTTGCATATCTTAACATTCTATAAAAATATTTAAATGATATTAATAAAATTTCGGTGGGTATTCCAAACGTCGGTAAAAAGTTTAGTTACTGACGAGGGCGGGTAGGACGGTATGTGTGTGTGTGTGTGTGTGTGTAGTATAGATATTATTATTAATCAATTATATGCTTATACGCGTATAGAAACATATTTCTAACAAACACACAGACATGTATTATATGTGTATGTATATAAGTTTCAAATAAAAACAAAACATAAATAACACAACTTATATATTTTATTACTTTATAACAAATAATCATACGCATTTATTAATAATTAATCAACAAATGTAGTTACAAACGAAGTTCAAATTGAATAACGTAAATCTAATTTTTAACTATACGCAGACTTTCAGTTCATTACTGTATTTTGTATTTAAATTAATTGAAATAAACCCTTAAGTTTTTTTTTGCGTACATAAAAGTAACGTTATTACAACATTAACATATGTGATTAATATGTGTGAGAATAAAACTGTGCGAGAAAAAATGAACACGTAAATTATTTTCAATTGTCGTATGAAAATTTCATTGTCTTTGAAACATAACATCACTGATATGTACTTCTAACACCACTGGACTATAAACGATAATACACTGTAAAAAAAAGAGGACTAAAATACGGAAATTGTACAGA